>CM062825.1:28105474-28586867 GCA_031772345.1 Himalopsyche anomala
TATTTAGATAACATAATATTACACTTATAAATCAATAAATCAATCTTATAATTAAAACGAAAATCGTGAGAATGTGACAGGTTTCAATTGTTTTCTTATACTGCTGAAGTTTCAAACTTCAATTGTTTTATTCTAATGCACGAAGGACATTTGAAAATAGAACGTCATACAGAATAAAACATAGTATGGTATGGTATCGAGTATACATAACATCTCCCCCCTAAAGAATAAACTTATTGGTAACTTAAATGAGTTTATACAATAAATATATGATTATAAGAAACATTGAGATGATGTACATAAGGTATTTTAAGTGATTGTAATGGAGGAGATGGGTTTTATTTATTTATTTGTTACTTACAACAATCATCATTTAAGATATTTACATCTGGAATAAATATATAATAATTTTATGTTTGTACATTTTCACTTATTAGGATTACATTTTAGAGTAACTTTTACATTCAGGTTTTACAAATAAAATCTTGGTTACATAGTTGATAACAATTTTATATAGTATGTAAGAGTGTATATTGTGATTTTAAGGTTGAATAAACATGGTATTTTTGAGATAATGTAATGATTGTCGTAATCTGTTTTAAATCCACTTACTGTAAGGGATCTAAAATAGCAAGTTTCACTCTGTTAGTGTGAACTTTGATTAATTTATTTTTTACTTTAATAGTAATATTAAGAGGACTGTTGACTTTTATGATTTCGTACGGACCTTGGAAGTTAGGAGATAATTTTTTAGATTTATTTAGTTGAGTAACATTGTTTGTTAAATATATTTTATCACCGATTTTAAATTTTCGTAAGGTTTTATTTTTGTTATGCCTTAATTGTGTGTCTTCTTTTCTTTCAACTAGATTCTTTCTAGCTATTTCGTGTGATTTGGTTGATTTGAGCTTAAAATTGTCTAAAAACGAATCGTATGTATATTTAAATTCGGGTATTATTATAGCTGTTGGTAGTTTAGGTGAGTTTCCGTAAACTAATTCGAAAGGTGTACATTTTGTAGCAGTGTGTGGAGTAGTGTTATAGCTTAACATAGCAAAAGGTAACCATTCGTCCCAATCGGTTTGACTTGGAGATATGTAATGTTTTAGATAGTCGGCTAGAGTAGCATGGCTACGCTCTAACGCACCATTACTAGTAGGAGAATACGCACTAGTTTGGATTTGTTCGATTTTAAAAAGTTTGGCTACTTCTTTAAGTATGTTTGAAGTAAAATCTTTTCCTTGATCGGTAAGAATTTTTTCAGGGATGCCAAATTGACAAATGAAATTTTTAGTTAATTGAGATGCAATTGTCATTGCTTCATGATTAGGAATAGGGTAACATTGAGAATATTTTGTAAGATCGTCTTGAAGAGTTAAAATATATTTATTTCCACTTTCGGTTAAAGGTAATGGACCTACTATATCTAAGGCAATACGTTCAAACGGTTTTCCGCTAGTCGTAGTTATTTCTATGGGTTGTTTTAAATTTTGACGATATATTTTGTTTTTCTGGCAAGATTCACATTGCCTGATATATGTTTTAACGTCTTTTTGCATATTGGTCCATTTATATTTGAGTCGTAAACGATTTAAAGTTTTATGATATCCTGAATGTCCGCTTATAGGAGAGTCATGATACTCTTTAAGTATTTGTGGTATTTCGTCGTGATGAGGATTAATTATTTTGTTATGACAGATCGTTATATTTATGTTTGAGTTGTGAAAAACATATTGGATAATTTTCTTTATCTTTTCCCAATTTAAGTTGTCCAAACCACTATCAAGGCGTGGAAAAGAGATATTTGTTTCTTTATCACTATGTAGAATATTTTTTAAGTTACATAATGCTTGAAAGATAGAAAAGTAATTTGATTTTTCCCAAAAGTTTTGTTTCGTTATTAAATGGTAAACATTATTTTTATTTTCTGTTGATTTTAATACGTCTCCTACTTTAGAGTGTGTATTTAATAATTCGTCATAATTAGAGATCATTGAACTTATTTCTAAAGCTATTCCTTTAGACATCGATTTGTCGTTAGAAATACAATGTGCTATAGATTGCTTTTGATTAAGAAGAGATTCATCTATTTCATAAAATTTAACGTTAAATGTTTCATTTTGTTTTTCTAGGAAGTTGTCATACGAAAAAGTTTGAGAGGTCATGGTATTTAAAATTTGATTTTCGATTCGAGACAATGCATCAGCATTAGTATTAGAGTAAGATAATTGCAATTCATTTTGCAATCGTTGTTGAGATTGATCGTTATTTGTTGAATTTAAATATTCTGCCTGAATGGTTTGCACATTCCGAGTTATTTGACGATTTTCTGAATTATTAGGAGGTTGGAAGTTTTGAGAATTACGAGGAGTTTGATAAGTCTGGAATTTGTTATTTGAAGAATTTTGTTGATATTGATTTTTTACGTTGTTATTAAATTGCCTCTTCCGACATTCTTCTAAGATATGTCCTGATTTTTTGCAGTATCTACAAAATTTTGTATTGTATTGAGATGTAAGATTACCGTCAAATTGATTATGTTCTGAATTTAGAGAGTGTGGCTTTGATTGTTTGGTGAAATAATTATGATTGATCTTATTTGGGTTAGAGTTCATTTCCCTAACTGCATTATAAAACTTTTCTTCTTCAATGGCAATATTTGTTGCCTCAATAAGATTTTTGGGTTTCGAAAGCCTGACTACTGTTGATAGTTGACTGTTCATACCTAAAATTAATGTGTTAAGAGCGCTGTCTTCAATTTGCTTTACTCTCCCTATCAATTCTGCATCGTCCTTGTTCGAAAATCGAACAGCTCCGATAAGATTATTAGTGCAATTTTCAACTCTTTGTATGAATTTTATTACTGGTTCGTTAAAGTTTTGTTTACAATTTCTTAATTCCAGTTCTAACTGAGATGTGTGTTTATTTTCACCGTAGGTATTTATTAGAAATGATTTGAATTCGGCATAGTTTTTAAAATTATAATTGGCAATTGTATATTTGGCATTTCCTACGACGCAATGAATCATAAATTTTAGAAGTATGTTTTTTTGTTGCTCTGAGCATAGTTCGTATACAGTATCACAATCTTTAATAAAAGGATACAGATTTCTTTTCTCTCCGTCAAATGTCGAAACAAACTTCATCAATGTATCGATAGTGAGTGTAGGCATTTTGATGTGAAAGTGTATAGATTGAGTAAGAAAAATTGTTACAAAAGTTACTCACAGAATATGATGAATAATATATTGCATAAAGTTTAAACAAACGTTGACTTGAAGATGAATTTGGTTCTAGTAGTCGTTGAAATAGGTTGTTGGCAGCTTGCAGATTTTTCTTGTAATTGGATGTAGAATCGGCAAAGAAGATGTAATTGAAGTCGGCAAAGAAAATGTAGTTGAAGTCGGCAAGAAGATGTAGTCTGAATATTCGATGATGGATTTCGCAGAATTTATTTTCACCATGTAGATTCAATAGTAGATTTTGTAGATATATCGACGTAGAAGGTTTTCGATGATAGATTTCGTAGAATTGGAGATTTAGTCTTATTCTAGTTTCGTATTATTATTATATTTTGATTTATTATAATTTCCGTTCGATTTAATCGATGTACTTTTATTATATTAGATTTATTTTATTCGTGTATTTGATTCGTGCTAATTTTTTAAGAATTTTATTCACCGTTAATTTATTATCACCATAAATTTCTTAACGTTATTTTAGCACATATCCTCACTTCTGACACCAATTTTTATGTTATGTTTATTGTTTTTACTAAAACACTTTTATGTGTTGGTTCAATTTTATTTAGATAACATAATATTACACTTTATAAATCAATAAATCAATCTTATAATTAATACGAAAATCGTGAGAATGTGACAGGTTTCAATTGTTTTCTTATTCTACTGAAGTTTCATACTTCAATTGTTTTATTCTAATGCACGAAGGACATTTGAAAATAGAACGTCATACAGAATAAAACATAGTATGGTATGGTATTGAGTATACATAACATATATGATATATTGATATCTTTTCGAATTTAAGATATCGGCTATACAGACATGATCAATGTCACTTTCAGAAACCTGGGTTTAGCCTTTAGGCATATCTTCAACTAAAAAGGTACTGTCATACATTTTCCCCGTCCGAATACCACTGCTGTATTCACCTTTATTATTTTTATGTTTTCTATTTGAAATAAGGAATAACTATTTTTTTGGTATTTCATGTTTTAAGTCTTAGTAAACAGCTGTTATTAAGTCACAGGTATAGATTAATAACACGAAACTTTTAAGTTTATTATCTTTAGAATTTATTCTACCCTACTTTATTAGCACTATGCGTATAATGTTAAAATTTAAGAGAGCAATGATTTGCTTTATTTTTATGTTGACAATCATGCATATTATTAAAAAACGTGAACATTCAAAGCTAAATAAAAAATAGCTTATTTTTATTTACACAGGTGCTTACATGAATATTTAAAAATAATATATTTATTTATTATATTAAGCAAAATAATAGCCAAACCCAAAAGATTTTTGTTTTGGCATAAATAAAAAAGAAGAAAACAGTCCTTTATATACTTTGTTGTATCTGAGCTATCCTCTCTTTCCGTGCACACTGTATTACTAGGAATATCAATACAAATTCAAGAGACAGTAATTATTATCTCGTGATAGAAATATCTAGGCTAATGTTAATTTGTATAAGAAAGACAAATTAACCAAGTTGGCGCCTAATCGCCATTAAAATATTTTCTTAATTAAACGCCAAGTGTTATTGCATATTTAATTTGAAAAAAAAATATGAGTGCTCTAACCCGAATATTAATTTAATCACTATATCAATTGAGGGGTATCACTTGTAGCAAGCCATACGGGTGCCGCAATAAAATAATAAGAATTTATTTGGGGTCAAATTTGTCGGGCCCCTATAATACAATGTTTATTATTTATAAGTTCTTTATCTATCAGACAGTTTAACAGATGTAAGTGTATAATTGTCTAAAAATCATTTTTAAAAGATCGCACATTATATTTTAAAAATAACTTATTAAAAACCAATGTAAAATTTTTGTGTTGTAGAATATCACAATATAAGTTATTTGTCTAAGATTCAAGGCCATTCGCCACTTTGATGTTGCGATACCTCCATTAATACGATACCATATTTTATTGACGTAATGTGATGATAATTTTTACAATATATAATATTTAGGATTAATTTTATAAAAAGAAATCTGTAATACTAGAAAAATCCAGTAATAATAGAATTACTTTATAAATTGAAAAATTGGGAACGAATTAAATGGTCAGAATTTAGATAAATTTTTGGTCAGAATAAAAATATTATACAGTCAGAATATTTAAAAAAAAAATTGGTAAGTTTAGGTGAGATTATGTTAGGTTAGGTTTTTTTTATTTTCATTTAAATTATGACAATTTATTCTGACCAGAAAATTACGAGCCAATTGAATTTAGGCTTAAAGCTGAATAAGCTTACACTCAGTTTTAAGAATATTTTATTCCAACGTAAGAACACCGTAAGAAGAAAATTGTGTTCTCAGTGACGTTGTCGAAGTCTGATATATTTACTTATGAATGTTTTTCTTGGGTATCTCACTTTATCAACCGTGGCATATAAAGTGCTAGTCACCTTGTCTGAAACGAACACATTTTGAGAGATGCTTTCATGTAAAATTATCAGCATATGTATTTTTTACCAAAAACATCCTCCCGCACAAACTTGTACGGCAAAACGGTTCCTCGGGGATCCGCCGATAAAAATGTTCCTCCCGATTTCTCATCGAATTTACGAGAAGTAAAGGCTGCCAGGATAACTCAAGTGAAAAAAATATAAAAACCCACTTATACACGTGTACGGCGACACGCATACACGCGTCCTGGAAAGTTTGAAACATGCGTACACCGATGATGCAATAAAATCTACCCCCTGGGAGCAGATACGCAATTACATGGTCGCTCAGCTCTCTGCCGAAGTCCACACTTCCTTCGGCACAGCCTGTATCAGTCTTTGGAAATTCTCTTCGAATAAAAATGGCCGTTCTTTATGTGTTCGTCTTCGTTTATGTGCTTAGTGAAGTCTGTTCAATGAATTCTAGATTATTCATGTAACTAAGGCAACGGTTTTTGGGAATACGACTCTTCATGCAATAATTCACTACGAGAAATATTATTCATATTGATAAACGTGCTGTGATTTGTTGCTGGATTGGTTTTTAAATACAGTATACCTTTTTTGTATTTTCTGCTTAGCAGGATAATATAATATTTGCGTGAAAAACATCGAGCTTAGATTTCAATACAAAAAACATAATGTAAAACACGGAAAACATTTTTCCTTATTTGTATAATTTACATAGTATTTTCAAACCTCTTTGACGTATTTTTCTAAATAACAAGACAAGAAATTAAATTTAATGTGTGTAACGATGCTCACAAAAACCAACAGCCATTACAAAATTAAAATTATTTTTTTATCTTTGATTACGTAATCAAAAAATTAAACGTAAGTTAAAAATTATACCTCTCCGAGATTCAATACTATTAACTATTGACAATAAAAAAATCTGTAAGTTGAATATATATTTTTTTTTTATACAATTATGTAATATCCCATCAATGATAAAGTAACAACACCTCTTTGCTTCACAAAACTATAATTATTTTTTTAAATAAATTCAAATTTATTTTATACTCACTACATTATATGGCAGATTTAATTATATATTACTTAATGATAATGAATATTCAAATATTCTCTCTCACTCTACGAATACTTGAATAACAGGGCGCAGTGAGAGCAATTGGTAAACCACTAATCCTGTCCTAGCCAAATCCTTCTATCCTTACTTGTTTTTTTCGAAAACAAGGCTTTGAGTAACTGAGTAAAAAACAGTTCTCATAGAAGAAAATATGTTGAGATACCTACATTAGGAAGCCATATACTCCACAATGGGAGCTAACATGGATTAGAAAATATATTTTTTTGTATGTCGTATTCGATTTAATTGCTTGGAACCTAACATACTTACGCTGAGTACATATAAATACAATTTGACGTGTTACCATGAAACAATAAACTGAAAGTGAAAGTCGCATGAAATTTTTTCTTGATTTTTTTGACAGTGATGTTCCTCAGATTTAATAGGTGCGAGGTAATTTAAACCTCTCAAATATCCATGCTTCCAAAAAAAAAAAATCCAAACAATTCTAAAAAAACAGAATATCTTCGTTATCTTTTTACAAGCAAGTATCTCAAATTTTGCCAGTTTTGAGTTTTTTGATGTAATGAAACCATAATTTCAAAACACACATATATCTATCAGTATTCCAAAAAAGTAAAATATTTCATGTTGTGCTTAACCTAATAAACTAACGGAAAATAATATGGTCATATGCTAAGTTTAGCACGAACGAGAAGATGGCATAAATAAAAACGTTTTTGATTCCTTTTTTATTAATTTCTTCAAAGAACCTACGACAAAACCATTCCAGTGGTGTTTTAAAACGATTTATATCGATAGCGGTAGCGGAAGAATAAAATAGATTATTATATGTCTACTAAAAGCTTGTAATTTTTGAGATACGAGATTGTAGAAAAATACAATCCGTACTAGCATTCGAGCCTATGCACACCACATCCAAAAACAATCAGTTTCAAATGTTTCAATTTGATTTGATTCTCTAAGTGTGTATTGATTGTACGTCAATATTCCAATCCATAGACCAGGGAAGATTTCTTTAATAAATATACCCTTAGACATCAGTACGTGAAAATGTTTATATAAATCAGTACTGCTATAGTTTTATTTAACATAACATTTTATTAAAATACTTATTTAAGCTTTGTATGTATCATATTAAACCTGACTACATTATTTCATATGTAACGTGAAACAACCTTCTCGCAGAAATTCATTTTAACGTTACGGTAAGCGAATTTACATATCATAATGAATATTTTAAAATCTAAGCTCTGCCGTACAGCATCCCTTCGTTTATGTTTTGTCAAAGATACGACCCATCACATTTTCAGGAAAAATATTTAACGTTTATTTAGCTTATATAGTTAATATTCAGTATCTTCAATATCGTTTACTATACATACTGCCATGCATCTGTTTTTTTAAGAAAATAATCTCTTTTCTCTATTAAAACCCTATATTTACTACATCTTAAGTCGTTTTAATTTGTAGCCATAGTTGTTGAATAGGCATAAAAGAGTGTTTTACTATTTTTATATAACGACTTTATTAAAACCGTATGTATGTTTATTTATCAAATGATAAGCTTTGAAATTATAATGATCATATTGGTCAAGACAATGAACATTAATATTGACTGTGAAAATGAAAAGGACGTTACCTACATATAACAATTTTTACAGGAGACACAAATGACGTATTTTAATGATTTTGAAAAAAAGACTAATTATTAAATTTACACAACCTGAAAGTGCATGGAGACTGATAAACTGGTTTTTAATTTACATTGTGTCATATTAATTTATTATTTACTTTAAGTCGTTTTTCCTGATCGCAGTCTTTTTTCAAACTTAAAAACTAAAATTAAGATATCAATTCGATATTTGCAGCTTACATCCTTTTGATAGAACGTGTATCATTGTGATTTTCGAATAAAAGCTGTTTTTTAAAAAACTGTGGGTTACATAATTTTTCCTTTCCATGTAGAATAAAACTAAAAGTTTTAAAAGAGTTCCATTTTTTTTTTAAATCACAAAAAGGTTTTGCGAAAAAATGTCATTGGAAAGCGCTGTCTTAAAATAAGCTTTTAACGTCTGAATAAGACTTTTATTATTACAATAATAAATTCTAGACTATTCGCAAATAGTTTATTCTTCTATGCGGTCGGCATTATTTTTAGTTGAAGTTCTTACAATGTTTTCAAATTGAATTTTTTCGGATCTAACTTGGGCTTTTGGAAATAAAAATAAAATCTCATCAAGGGCTCTCACGTGGCGATGATATTTTTATGTCCTCTGCATTATGGAAGGATATAAAAGTATAGAAGTGGAATTGATTTTCTATAAAATTTCTTACACGGATACGCTTTCTGGTATTATTTTTTTTGCAACACTAAATTTGAAAGAAATTTTCGGAGAAAACGAATGCTCTTGAATAAGATATTATTCCAAGCACTTATATGAGATGAGAATTCTAAACTTTTAAATTGAAAAAATCTTTTCGTGAATGTTGAGAAAATTGTGATTATTTTATAAAAAAATGATATATTAGGCATATTAAGTTTAAAAAAAGAATCACTTTGAGATAACACAGTATTTATAGATTGCTGCAGTATTAAAAATACATTTCTGTATTGATGACATGTTATGAGTGACAATAACAAAAAGCCAATTTTAAATTAAAATTAATTTTGAAATTTTGTCGTAGTTTTTGGATACATAAGTATGTACTTATTAAAACACAATATTTCTTTGTACTTTTACTTTTTAACTTTGTATAATTATATAATCACTCATACTGTCATTTGTAAATTCTTTTCATTTTAATTTATTTTTGTGTAAATAGCACTGTTTATATATACTAGCCCAGAGGTAGCGTGTTTCGCTCATAATCTAAAATTATGAGATCGATCCACGACCGCGGCGCTTTTTTGTATGAGAATTAAAATTTTCAGCGATCAGCGATTTTTAATAAGCCTAGAATGAATAAAAAAATTGCGACAGTGGGGCTGGGATGGAGGGTGGGGGGAGGGGAAATCGTGGACAATCATACAATCATACAATCGTACAGACATTATCGACTAATATATAGATTTCTTATCAGTTGACAATGCTCGCAATGAGCGAAGCCGGTCTTGACCTTTTGAATAAAGTGGAATAAAGTACGAAGGAATATTGTGTTTTTAATTACCATAGTAGATATGATAATTTTTGTGTGTTTTATTTCACTTTAAATTTGTATATCATTTAGAATCAAAAGTTTATATTTAAAAACATATTTAAAAAAGTACGCATTACCGCACAAAGGCCAATCAATCACTCAATGAATTCCACTGAAGTGGGACTTCAAAATATGTGTGTCTCATAGTTTTTCGTAGGCTCAATTGAAATTGGTTAAGAGTGTCTAGTATTTCTTTGTCACACTTGTCCTCGTACTTAGTATGAGTTACATTTGAAATGTTTTTTGCCTGTCTCTAGTAAATGATGGATCTGCTCACCCGCCTACAAACTCTTGTAATACGTTGTTTCGGAATTTCGTATGACCTCTTTTTAGACAATGTTTTGTGACAAAACGAGTTAATCTTGTATATAAGTGTCCTTTTTGTGTAAAATATACTGTTAGCGGCAAATCTTAGACGAACAAAATATATTAATTTCATGTAAAGAAAAAAAGTAATATATATTATAAATGTTAGCTTTTTTGACTTATAATATGAAAGAAACAGAACCATTATTAAGACGTTAAAAAAACTATTAGAAAATTCGCTAATATTGAATAATTTTTAACGATTTTTTATAGTAAAAGAAAAAATCTATTTCTCTTCTTCCTAATACATAGTGTCAATTAAGTTTTATGAAAATATAATATAATAATACCTAAATTTATAAGATTTAATATATATATATATATTTTATTTCAAATGTGTAACGCAGGGGTAAGGAACCTTTTCATTTCTAAAAGTCACATTCATTTATCTGATTCAACATAAGGGCGCAGTAAAGAAAACATTGATATCCCCTACTTTTTTTTTTGACTGTCGAACATATAATGGGTTATAATTTAAGATTTCGACTGAAGGTGCTTGGTGGAATTTCAATATTAAATTTGAATCATTCAAATTATGTCATGTCAGTTCAAGTTCATCCGTGCGCTTGAACGCCTGAAGATGCCGAAAGGCGAAACCCGGGTCGTTAGTGACAAAATCTGTGGGAGTGTACATAATTTGAATGATTCAAATATAATGGGTTGATAACGCTCTTTTTCCAATCGCTTAGGTATAATTTTTTGATTAAAGCGAATATTTTGATCAAGTCAAAGGCCGCATCAGAGTAACCAAGAGGCTGCAGGTTCACTGGTGTAACGTATAGACATCTAACGGAGCATCTCAATTTAACTCTTTTTTAGAAAACTGATTAAAATAAAGTCAATCAAACTATATTTTTGGCGAGGATAATGTATCAAAAAATACTCTGTAAATAAAATATTGTGTTTTATTTTCGAAATCCAAAAAAGTGGGTAGGGAGGGGTTTAATTAAAGACACAATTACAAAAATATTGAACATAATTGCTATACTAACTAATGAATTTGTTTTTTTCCAAGCTTTGAACAAGTGCCCTTCGCAACCAAATAATGATAATGCGAAGAAGCGTTAAATAGCTTCGATTATACTTGAATACATGACCGAAAAACAGTACATTTCTTACGTTTTCGTAATATTTTACATAATAATGTACTTAAAAGCCTCTGTGCCACAACTAGGGCTGACATAAAAACCGACTCTTTATAAACCCGGTTTTCGAAGAATCACAAAAAAACTTTCAATTAACCCTCCAGAGACGAGAGCTTTTTTCGACAAAAAAATATATTTTGTAATCCATATTGAAGTAACGCATAACTTTTATTCCTAACAAAATAAACGCCAAAGTCGTTGCTTAGAAACCCCGCATGACTATATGGTCATGCTCATCTTTTTATTACCGTGTAATATTGTGTACGGACAGTAGTAAGAACGAGCGTGACCGTATGGGCACACAAACATTCGGAGTTGAAATATAGCTAAACGTGAAATTTTTTAAATTATTTACAATTTGAACTCTTTAGATCAACATAATTTCAATACAAATATATTAGTAAAAGAACTGTAAATAATTTGATGTTTTGATAAAAAAATAACTAACAGTTTCAAAAAGTCCATTCAAAAAATCGTATATGCTTTTGGTGTCCGTTTCTGTCCCCGCGGCTTATGATTAACTAAAGTCTGTACCCTTCTTAACCAAATATTAGTAAAAGCAACGATATTCACGTAGAGAAAGGATGAATAGTGGGATCAATAGACAACGGTGTTTACTGTGACCATATGATCACGCTCGTAATTTTTTGCATGTGGTTATTTACTATTATATAATAGTAAACAAAATATAAACATTTTATTTGGTGAATAGACAAAACATTCACTGATCTATTACTAGTAACCTTATTTTGATAACTTTACAGGGTAACAAAGTAAGGCGTATATTTTTTTAAAACATGTCAAAACTTTTCATTTTTTTTTATTTTAGACTTGTATTATACATATATTATGTAAAATTCAGCCGTTAATGTTTTCGAGTTTGATGCTCTCGTGAACTCTATCCAAGTTAAACTGCCCAACAAATATATTTAAAATAAACTAAAACATACTATTTTCAACGTATTCATTGATGAGTAATGATTTTAAAATCCATTATTCATCTTGTTCCATTTGTTTGACAAATTCAAATCAAAATATTTTTCAAGACATTTTTGTTATTAATAATGAATAAACTAATATAAATTCTATTCTAAGAATTTGTATACGTTGGGCTGTTTGTTTAAGTGGTAAACGTCACTGACGTATGTTAAGAAAAAGGTATATATACTTCATTATAAGTCCAAATGGTCTTCACTAGAAACGAAGATGGAAAAAAATATTAGCCCTCTATTAACCAAGTTGAAAAAACCGGCTTTCAAATGTCGGAAATTTTACAATACACTTACGTAAATTTCTACTAGGAGTCTATATGCTCTACATCGGCGTTTCCCAAACTTTATTTTTCGCGACCCGGTTATTTTAATATTTCTCCTTCGTGACCCACTAAATTTGTTTATGGCCTATACTACCGGCCTATAGGTAAAATAAAACAGTATATTTATGTCCATACAGTCTTTATATGTTATAACTTAAAATAATTTACTCTGATAAAACTATATAGAAATCAAATGTACCAATAATTTATTAATGAAAGGTATTACGATGTTATATAGTGAATATACAGATTTATTTTAGGAAATTGGCGACCCGACATTTTGCTTTCTGCGACTCATCATTTGGGAAGCTTTGCTTTACATTAAAAGTATTTTTTTATCATGTCCGCTCCCAATGTGGAGCATGTGGACTCCTAATAGAGTTTATTTCAACAGAAGTGTTTCTACGAGAAATGTTTGTTACTCAGTTGCATAACCTCTCTTTTTACAAAGATAGTAGGGATAGAAGGATAGGGCTAGGACAAGACTAGTGGTAAGCTAATCGCTATCTATACGCCCCGTTTATGGGATAGGAGGGGTGGGAGGGAGGAATTCAAGACATTACATACATCCATGCCTTCGAACAGAAATTCATCATTGAAAAATCAATTAACAAAATTGTCAAATACAAAGGCCACGGGATTCGAACCCGTGACCTCCGAAGCCAACGATGTTGACCACTCGACCACACAGGCGGCCTATATTAATATATTAACATTAAAAGTATGTATGGAAAAAATATTAGAAACCGAGAAACCATGTTGAAAATTTTAGTAAAAAACCGGTTTTTGAAAACCGACAAGCCCTAACCGTAACTCACCGATACACACCACGAAATAAATAAACATTAATTCAGGCTATTTAGAACAGATTACAATTGAATTAGTTGTATTACAGCATCCATCGCAGATGGTATTATAATAATACAAACGTAGCCACTTAAGACTCGCTGGGGGAATGTAAAAATTTGTCTGTTTTCATTTCATTAGTATTTGTCAGATTAATCTGAAGGATATTTAATCACAAGCAGGTGCGTTCATTCCAAGTTGTATAATAAGCTTATCACTGTTCAAACAATTTCATTTATGTTTAAAATTTGCATAGCGGGACTTATTAGCAGAAATTGCGAGAGAAAACTTTATAAAGAGATCCTTTTTTTATGTCACGTTATTTTTTTTAACATATTTGTTTTTATGTTGTTATGGCCATTTTTTTAAAAACAGTTTGTTCACATAACCGTTTATCATGCGGCCTGCATTTATTATAGATTTTGTTTTAATTCATATAAACCTACACAAAACTCTCAATTAAAAATCATGATAAATTTAATGGCTTAATGTTTAATTACAGTAAGAAGATATAGATAGCTTTGCTAGATAGAGTTTTTCGGAGCTTACTCAATTGAATTTCTTGCCAATTTAAAATTTAAAAAATCTATTGCTTTTTAATATTGAATTATATTCTGTTTTTTCTTCATTGTAAAAGTTTAAAATGTATAATTTGTCAATATTTATGTAAAATAAATAAATAAACATATCTGTTACCAATATAAGTCATATTGACTCTTTAAAGAACATTTAATCAGGATTGTCAATAAAAAGTTTTAATTATTTGCTTTATCTTTCCTTTTCTGGGACTAATATAGATATGAGGCTTCGAAGAACACCTAGTTTACCTTTTTTGCTTCGATTACTCGAAGTAAACTGATTTTTAATTTTTGAAAACTAATATCTCTTAATTTTCTGAATAATTGTGGGGTTATAACGCAAAACGTACTTTTTCCAAAATGAGCGATATTGAGTTAGGTATGCAGATAGGGTAATTCAAACCTAATTTAATTATAAAGTAAGTAGTTTTATAGTATAAATAAATAGTTTTAATATAAAATGTATACAAGACTGTCGTTTTCAAGTTGGAAATCATATTTGTATTTGTACAAATATTTTTTTTTGTGTTATTCGTTATAGTATTTGACTTTACTGATAAGTTTGAGTTTTGGAAATGGTAAATTTTGCATTATAACCCCACAATTATGATTTTTTAACGAGCAATAATTTATGAATAGAGTTTTTGAAGAAAAATGCAAATATAAAAATATTGTCAGTTTTAGTATGTACGCAAAAATAGTGAACCAATAAGATATCTAATAAAATCATTAAATATTTAAGAAAAGATGTTCACAGAAGAAAATGTTTTTGCATTTTCTCGAGCTCTGTATCTTTTAATGATTGACGTATAATTTCACATCAGACAGCTAATCTTTTAATTAATCCATAATGTTAACATAATAATCTTTCATTTGTGCTGAGTCAACAAAATTCAATATTGTCTTCCAACTGAGTTTCCGAAAGTTTTTTTTTCGTAATTTAAAATAGTTTATTAGCATTAATGAAACAGGGATGAGACATATTGAGAAAATTACAAAATTCCTCTAGGCTATTATATTGAAAATATCTTTGACAAAAATACTTTGCCTCCTAATTCTTTTTAATCAATAAGTACGTCTTGCGAATTTATTTCACTTATCAGCAGAGGGCGGCGTAGTAGTTGACATTTAATTTCTGCCTTGAAATTTTCTCTTCAGAAGCTTTTAAAGACATTCCAAGGGTTGTTTGAAGTTGTAAAAATACTTTACAAAAGATCTGGGTTATCGCATTTCCAACTTTTCTTTCGTAAATAATCTGGACATTTTAAGTTTAAGACAAACTATCTTCTGTATAATTAAATGAGTATAGATATATAACTCTGTTTTTGAATAATGAGATATATAACAGATACAAATAGTGCTCAATTTTATACAATAAAGACTTTATTAATTTGAAAGTTGTTTTCTGCATGAATATTTATTTCATTTGCGTGATCGGCTAGTACACGCATTTTTTGAAACACTATATGTATATACCAGGTCAGTATATCTCTTCTCGCAACGAAATTACTGTAAGAGTGAAAGTAAAAGTGCAATACTGATAGTGTAAACGAGAAGATACATGTATTTTAAACCAGTGGTTAGAAAGTCAATGTTACTCACAAATGTCATATGGGATGGAAAGCAATGACGATATATCATATCACCAGTACAATTGGTTTCATAAATTAAGTAACGTACAAGACTGCTCCCTGTTACGACAGTGGTCACAAAGAGACGTTAGACTTAATACACATTCTATCAAAAGGATGTAAACTGAAAATGCCAAATTAGTATTTAAATTTAGCTTTTAAGTTTAAAAAAGAAGCTTATGTTGAATAATGGATTAATGAAAAATTCGAACCGTTCTAATTTCAGTAGAAATCTTAAATAACAAATATATTTTAATGCTATGTTTATAACTTAGCGTCGAATGAATTTAAAATATCAAACTTCAATCTGCGCCGCAAGCAACATAAAGACTCGATTTTTACAAAAGTATTATATTATCACAAAAGACCCGCGATCTTCTCAAAATACGATAAAAGAAATCTTTCCCGCATAACCTTTACCCTTCTTACTACTAAAACAAAAATTTCTTACACTGGACAAATGTTTACCGACAAGTTTAGTACCTACGCGCTTGTCTAAAAAAATGAACGTAAATAAAATTTTATTAGTGGAATAAATTGGTGTCAATATACTTATTCATAAAACGACCGCATATCAAAATTTAGTACGCATAAGAAAGAGAGTAAGAGTCTTTCTCGGTAAAAATGCGCGAATGCAGATACCCAAGAGATATAAAACGATGGGGATATATGCCCGGAGTATATGTCCGCGTCAGTAAGTATCCAGTAAAATTGATGGGTCCACAGAGGGGAGCAATGCCTCATTTATGTATAATTCATGTTTGGACATGTCATACGACCAAACGTCATTGCTATTTTATTATTTTTGTTCCAATAATCAGATCGTAATATTTTTATTTTACTTCTGGTATAATAAGGCAAATCAGAAGGTGTACGTTTTCAGAGACGTTCAACAGAGAGTGATTTATCTGGATGATATAAACATTATTGATAAGTTTATTTTAGCAACACGTACAAATTCTTGTTAGTGGAAAATGGGCAGTGGGTATCAAAAAACAAATGATAACTTTTAGGGTTTTCACTGTCAATACTTGGTGGAAAGGCATTATATTAATAAGAACACGATATTCCTTTGTACTTTATTTCACTTTATTTAATACGTTAGGACCGGTTTTGCTCATTCCGAGCATTGTCAACTGATTCGCATTAGAAGGAAATGGTTCTAATGATCAAAAACGGTCCAGTCCGGCTTAGTACAAATGGATGTTTAATTTTTAATAAGAAATTAGCATTCGTATTTTTTTTTACCTAGCATAAATTGGACACGCATTTTGCTTCCTTGAGAAGTATCCACAGACTAATATTAGTGTTTTATTCTTTGATTATACTAATAAAATATATTCATGACTGAGAGAATGCATTTTAAAGGGGAACGTAGTGTTTAATAAGTCTAACTTAAATACAAATGATATATATTTTAGAAAAATATAAGCTACAACTTTATCCATGAAAAATGACAATATTACAATTCATTGCATACTGTATTATAAAAAAGCAATCGTTAATACAAAATATTAGTTTTTCAATAGAAAAACTAATCTGGTTATTACCATTAAACTATTCCTTTATTTATAGCTTTCATAATATTCGTTTGCAAGCGCTACTAAAACAATTTTCAGCACACCGTTGTTATTTTTTGGGGCACTTACTTCAGGGTATTAATAATAATTAAATAAGTTGGCATTGTATATTACTCGTAATTAATTATGCCACACAATGCTTTGTTTCATTTAATACTGTGAAAAGAAGGTCTTCTTGTCAGGGCACGTGGTCATTATCGTCGGATTAAATTGGCAAAAAATATTCGTAAAGCTCTCGTCGTTAAACGAGCTTTTAAAACGCTATAAACATTCATGTAGTGATATGAAATTGTATAAAATATGAATGGTGATAAATGAACGACACACTGAAAAATATTTTAAATAACTTATAAATCAAATTAAAAAGGAAATAGCAATTTAAAAATGTGTAATTCGTGAAAAAAGGGTCTGTTTTTTTATTATATTATATAATGCCTTTCTAGCGAGATATCTAAGTCCGCTTCCAATACGAAGCATATGACCGTCTAATTGAGGTATCTCAACAGGATTTTTTCTAGAACTGCTTGTTACTCAGTCACTCAACCTCTTTTTTTTCGTAGTAGAGATAGAAACTATAGAGCATGACGATACTTGTGGTTGGCTAATCACCGTTGTTTTAAGATTGGAATTTTTCTTCTTATTTTTTTACAATATTTGCTTCCTATGTGAAGCATTTAGCACCTCCATGTCTCCTTGTCTTCCGCCAATTGCTTTGCTTCCTCTCATGACATGCCAGCATCCTTCAGTTCCGCCGAGTACATCATATGTATAGTACCAGACGGTCGTCCAAGACGCCGGAATTCTACTGGTCGAAAGAAGAGGTAGGCAGAATTAAGACTTAGCCAGGCATGGTGGGAGGAACTTCCAGACATTACAAACATCAATGTCTTCGAACAGAAATTGAAAAATCGATTGAAAAAGTGCTGATCGTACCAACATTCGGACCCTTGAAGTCTGTCATGGAAGCCAACGGCGTTGACCACTGTGCCACGGATCTGACAAATATATTTATTATTCTATTAATATTTAAAACCAATAAATAAAAATATTACTATAGGTTTGGCATATCGGTATTTTATACCGTGAAAATTTTCACAGTTAGCAATTTGTCCCATAATATTATTTAAAACTGCCCGTTATTACTTTGGTTGTAAATTGAAACGGTGGATCATTTATTTAGCACCCCAAAATAATTTGAAATGCCTATTTTACTTACAATAAAATTATAGAATAACGAGCATTATTTCGGTTTATAGAGCCATAATAGAGCTTTTTAATTTGTATAATAGGGTACTAAAATATTCATATTTAAATATTTAGTTCACTTATTATTTAACCGAAGTTGGAATTTTTTAATATTTAAAAATGTTTCAAATTTAGTGATAACGCTGTCATTATTCGGATTATGAATTTTCATATCACGTTTACTGTAATATTGGTTATAGTAGTGTTTTGTTTTATTTGAACATACCTTTTAGTGGTTGTTCTAAAATTTTGAGAGACTTTTTTATTTAATTTTATAAAGTTTTTTTTTAGTTTGAAAATTTATTTTTTATATATTTTGAAACGTTTTTATCTAAAATCAAAAATATAAATGGAATACGGGTGAAATATTCCCAATAGTCAAATATATGTTCATAGTTATAAAACTGTACCACAGACGTTTATACTCAATTGATCGTCTGCACGAAAGCAATAACTACGTCATAACACAACGTAGAATATTTGAGCTTCAAAAGCCTCCACGTCCATTGCACTTTGCAAATTTGAGATGAAATTTCATTACGTGAGAGTTACCTTAATTGAAAACATCGGCGGCGGCCGTCGCGGCGCTGTCGACGCTGTGTAGCCTTTGTTTAGCCAGTGGAAAGCTCTCAGTAGACGACGGAAAAGCTCCTGAATGGAAATACGGTATGAATAAGTTAATGAACTTCCATATCGCTGATTTGGTGGTAATTACCTAATTATGATGTCTTTATTGTGAAAATTCAAATATCTTAACGAGCGCCAATACTATTTAAATTAACAAGATTTTTCACCGTGTTATTTTATTAGCACAGCGATTTCCAATCTGGGAGGCGCGAACAGTACAAAATATTTATTTACCCTTTAAAACGTGTCTTTATTACTATATAAAATAAAGGATGGGGAGGCGCGACGATTTTTTTTTCTTCAAAGGGAGGCTCAGTAGCATAAAGGTTGGAAACAACTGCATTAGCAGATTAACTTATAAACATAAAATTAACGATTACATACTTTGTAATTTGATTTTTTATATGATATATATTTATATGAGAAAGCTGAAAGTAGAAAAAATTATCAAGAAGAAAAACAACTTTAGATTTTGAATAAAAAATGATTATCTCGATATGTACAAATATGTGTGACTTGTGTTTTATTGATTTGAGATGCATCTTCACATTAAAATTTCGTTACATTTTTTACTAAAAAGTAGATAGATGTTGGTTTTATTTTTTAGTAAAATAAACATTAGACTCTGTTTGTACACGGTTTTGAAATACGACTTTGTACTACGCTCAGAAAAGTTTATTCATGTAAACCCAAAAATTTGGAAAAAAATATTATATTTGCTCTGGATATCTCAAGTGGTTCAACACAGGTTCGTCTTTTGTCTGATAGTGATAGTAAATAACCTAGTTTTTTTTTTATTAATAAAATTAAGATACAATAAACAAAAATGGAATTTATATTTTGATATCTTGATATCTTGAATATTTTTTATTCACGATAACCAATTTAGTATACTTTTTCACATAACATGCTAAGTATCCACCGTGTTACATTTCAAGACAGCAATATTTTAGACATAAACGAAATTTTATGAAATTACCATTTGTCATCGTGCTTAATTAAACAATCCATAACAGCAAAACGATAACTTCTTAACAATCTGTTTCGATCAATGATAATTGAATCATTTTATTCATCCAGTACAAATTTTACAAGTATAAAAGATTCAAACCAATAACAAAATATCTCTTTGTTCGTTATCTGAATGCTTCACTCTCTTAACGACCGAAAAGACACATATTTTATTTCGAGCATTGTCAAATTATGCTATCAGGACATTTATTGTTTCCGCCTACTTTACATTTGCCATTATTGCGCTGTTTGATACAATCAGTGATGGTGAAAGATCTTGTATTGTTGAAAACTCACGATATCAGTTATTAGAATAAGGAATGGTGTATAACAATTGTACAAATTGTATAATCTTCGCTATTTTACACACAACACATGTATTTTTATCATTCCTGGCTCATGTATACTTACAGAATATTTGATTTTAATGATATATATGCCTTTGCAGATTATATATATAAATATATATGTATTTATTTGATTAACATTGCACAAGATTGACAAATTATAAATTTAATATGAAAAGCAGTAGAAAAACTGTAGAAAAAAAATGTCACGGAAGTCAACTGAGTAAGCTCCGACGAACTCTATTTTAATACATAACAAATAGCATTATGTCTGAATAGAAAATTTTAAATGTACAGGTTGGTTGTTCCACCACCACCCGCTTTGTGTATACAGCTAGTGTTTACGGCCGCCTTCCACAACGCTATAACGATCAAAATTATCGAAACTTATTAACTAAATACATGTTGGCCGATACAGAGATGCACGGGACCGATAATTTAGTCATGTATTATTATTGAGCTTAAAAAAAAATTCCGCAGCTATTTAATTAAAGTGATATTAGGTATCTTTTGTGTCTTTATACTGGATATCCACCGTGGCTGTAGAGTTTAATCTAATATTCGTTGGATCTCTAGTATAGAGCAGGGGTGGCCACGACGAAGACCACGTAACCCTTCCAAGTCGCCCACCTGATGCTTTAAAACAAGAATTATGTGTGTCTTTTGTTATCGCCCGCAGAGGTTAGTTTGGCCACCCCACGTATAGAGGAATCAAGATTATTCCGTTCCCCGCATTAAGATGAAGTTATAAAAAAATAAAATTAAAGCAATATATGTATGTACGAAGTGGATGGATAGGTAACTTCCAACAAGTAGGGCAGATACAGTATTAAACTCGCCATACCACGTATATAGCATCAACTCTCGTCCAATTACCGAAGTTAATAAACAAGCAGAACTGAGCTTGAGTCAGTGGCGGCCGGTCAATGTGGCATTGGATCAATGGACCATTCACTCATTTTAAATTATTCATGTATTTATTGTAAATTATTTAAATTCCTAAATTAATTATTCAATTATTTTTAATAAAATGATTGAATGGTATAAATGTTATGTTTGAATATTATTTCATGAAATATAACCACCCCTACATATATAAGGGGTCCATTGATCCAATGCCACATTGACCGGCCGCCACTGGCTTGAGTAGTACTTTGATGGGTGACTACATTGAAAAACAGCGTGTCGTTGGATTTTTACCCTAGTAACATAAGTAGTCCGATTACACCGTTGCCATTTCTACTGTGCGAAGTGATGGTGGCGTGTGGCTAGAGAAAGGATGAAGGAGTGCGACTTTATCGTGCTTGACACGATCGTAGTCTGTACACATAAAAATATAATATAATAGAATAAAGATGTCTTTGAGTGCTTTAAAATTTAAAGATGTAAATGTGGTAGAAATATTCTAAAAAAAAAAATACCTTTTAAGCCAACGCATAACATTGCGATTTGATCGTATGAGAATTTATACGTAAAATTCCAAAGTTATATAATATCGACAATCAGAGCCGGCGCCACCATACAGGCGAAATAGGCAATCGTCTAGGCTGCAAACCATTAGAGGGCGCGTAAATGGAGTATTCGAATTATTTTTATAAGGATTATTTTATTTTGACGATTGTATTTGTTCATTGTAATTCTATATAATTCGAATATTTATTCTCGAATTCGAAATATAATTCGAGAGGTTGAGCGACTGAGTAAGAAACAGTTCATGTAGAAAAAATCTGTTGAGATAACTCCATTAAGAGACCATATGCGTCACATTGGGAGCGGGCATGGACATTAAAAAATATATTTTATGATCTCAAGTTATTTTTTTTATTATTTCGAAAAATAATATGGGACGATTTGTGAGAAAAGGCCTAGGGCGCAAAATAATCTCGCGCCGGCACTGTCGACAATACAACTATTTTCTTTCTTTTATAAGTATAACTTTGAAGTTTTGAAATTTTGGTAAGTTTAAACATTAAAGTTATGTGTGAAAATAATCTTATGTGCACGTTTAACTCTTCTGCCAGGATTCTGGAAGAGTACAGTAGTCGTAGTCATATATCGGATTTCAAGATAAATCGATTTTATTAAACGAATTTAAATTTCTAGATTTTTATGATGATACCCTACAAGGTTGTCGGAGAGTATTTAAAGTTAGTTGAATGATTTCAGTAGCAGTGTGACGAGTAAAATATAAAGATTTTTTCATTAATAATGACAATATTCTCCTTTTTCTTCTTAGGATTTACACGCTCTTTATGGAGGGTGTATGTTCACCACGCAATGTCTCCAGAATTTCTTGTAACTCACCAACCGCTTTACTTCTACCAATGATATTTCAGTATCCTTCAGTTTCACTGAGTTAATCATATGAATATTACCCGACGAATATGCATGAGTTTTTTTTACCAATGTTCGCTCCCTATTTAGACCATAAGGCAGAAATTTTCTACAACTGTTTGTTTGTCAGTCACTCAACCTCTCTTTTCCAAAGAGAGTAGTAAGGATTGAAGGATAAGGCTAGGACAAAAGTAGTGGTTAACTAATCGCTCTTGGTACAATGGTACGTCCAGTTATTGATGGATGGGAAATGTGGGATGGAAATTAATCACAAAAACTCATGCCTTCGAATAAAAATTGATAAATCAATTGAAAAAATACTGAGAGTCAATCCCGTGAGATCCGGCACGGAAGCCAGCAACGCTAGCCGCTGCGCAATTGGACCCGACACTTAAATCTTATTCCTCGGAATAAGATATAGACAGAGCTATGATTCACTGTAGGATAGTTCCAATACCGCAGATAACAGGGTGCTATCTGGTTTTTTTTTTTTATATTTGAGTATCGCAAAATCTAACCATACAGTACCCACCATCCTACTTTCTACGGATGCCCAATTTAGTATTGTGAAAATATTTTAATACAAGCGTACATGCAAGAAAACATATAATAAATATCGTTTATAATGAGTACGCGTTTTTTTTATTAATGTCACTATGCAGTAGAAAATATTGTGCATTTTAATGAAAATGGGGTGTTTCTTTATTTGTACGATCTAAGGGATTTTATATTCTCACAACACTGGCGCGGGCCACCCGAGCGAGCTTTTTACGACTCGTAGACGATAAAAAAACGACTCGCTCTCTCACCGTCAAAAGCGCCTCTGCCAAATTAAGTATTATGATCCTTTTGAAATATAACTGCGCCGCATGATGTGGCAGCATATACCTTAAAAATTCGACGCCACTTTAAAAAAACATGTACATAATGATATGTATCTGTGAATAGCCCCGAGCTTTTCTTTGTGTCGGAATGAAACGTATTTACACTAAATCATATTTCATTAAACATTTTTTGGCTTTGTACGTTGACATCTGCGTAACTCTCAATTGCATATTAAGTTAAACAAAAGAAATCTATTTTATTATATTAAATGTAAAGAAAAATATCTAGCAGCAAAATGTACATATTTTATTCACGATTCTACCTCCGCCGGCACATCTAATATTTGTATTTATGTTGTGTTAAATATCAATCCTTTCTAGACAATAAATGGATGCATTACATTAAATAATACACTGTCGAGTATTTATAAAGTATACACAAATTTCAATTCAATTTAGACGTACAACTTTATAATAATTGGGTTGATTAAAAAAAATGTTTGTTTAACTTTGAAATGAATGTATTGGTAGAATTTTATGCTGGAAGGAACGTTCATTAATCTAGTTGTATTGTTTACTAAATACAAATATATGATCATGTGATAAGCATGTATAAAATCCATTTATTTGTAGAAAGATTTTGTGTTAAATATAAGTTAAAATAAATTTCAAAACTCGCTTTTGAATTTAACAGTGTTTAGCTTAGTAGTAACAGTAACCACCTAACTTGGAAAAAAGTTTCAAGTTTTATATCTAAGAGTCTCAAAACACTAGTTCTCTAGTGTTCTAGAATCATTGTACATGAAATCTATAAACTAACAAATCTAAAAAAATATTATGTCTTTATTTTATAAAATATATTTGGCATTACAGCTCATGCCAATGCGTTAAATATTTTTGAATCGAAATAAAAATCATACGAGATAAAATCGATGAGAATTTACATCACAAACACCTATGTCTTAGATCTCAAATTTGAATTGAAAAAAAAAAAAATTGACATTTACCTAACCGCGAATACTACCTAGACCCGCCTGGCCAAGACCTTAAAAGCTTGAGTTACTTCGGCTGTATTTTTTTTAGGATCATAAATACAAAGTGGAATAATTGATATAAATTATATTTTATATTTATGTTAATGTGCATACAAGTAAGATCGAAAGTAATTTCCCCTAATTTCTTATATTAAATGCAGTTAAAGCATATAATATACTTTATCAGCTATATTGTATACAATGTATCGCGTCTCGTCTGTTTATTTGTATTTCATCTCCTAGACGTTTTATCAAACTGCGTATTACACATTTTCACGTTAACATGCGCAGATGGATTCAGGCAGGAATTGAGGATATGAATAAATTTAAAATAAGACGCCGAATTCGAGATACTATGCGGCCCGGCGGAGTAGTTATCTATCTGGAGAGGGTGGTGCCTGCATCCCTTTATGTTGTTTTTTAAATTTCTTTCCCACCAAACACGTACTGAAAAATATGTGCAAGCGTACTAAAGTTGCAAGATACACATCCGAGGCTTTTATGCTAACCGTAAAATCGTTGTCACGTTTATGTCGTATACATCAGTACAGAGTGTGCACTGGAAAGATTTTAAAATAGTGCATCGTGTAGCGATAAACTTCTACTGCCTCTAGCGTCAAGTGAATCTTTAAACAGCAAAGCAATTTTATAAAAATCATATACGAATACGTCAAAAATAATGTTTCAAAACATACACAATGCCTGATCTCACCCAGTGTGTAACATATCGACTCATAATCAGAAAAAAACGTAAGCGACACAATTAGGTAAATTGTATTTTTGATTTAAATGATTTCACTTACCATTTACTGCGGTTCGGGTATGAAAGCTTTTTAGGACAATAATTTTAAGAAATATTATAAGTTCTTACTTTCCGGGATCTCCACTTCTATACCATCTATAAATAATATCATAAAACCTTTGCCGACAAACAAATAAATATAATACTTAAAACCACTCACTACTCAAATCTTTGGGTATTCCCTTGAGCTTATCCTTTTCGCCAGCAATGGCTTTAGCCTCAGTGATACATTTATTTAATATATAAACACGAAACACTCATTTACTAAGCGTCAGTTCAAGTTCATCCGTGCACTTGGAACGCCTGAAGATGCCAAAAGGCGAAACCCGGATCGTTAGTGACAAAATCTGTAGGAGTGTACATAATTTGAACGATTCAAATTTATGTAGATTGCGTTTTTGATTTAAAAGATTTCGCGTACCATTTACTGCAGTTTGGATATGAAAGCTTTTTAGGACAATAATTTTGAGAAATATTATTAATAAACTTTTTAGTAGCTTGGTAATATTATTTCCAAATTCACATAAAATAAATAGTCCTTGCTGTTATACTACGGCGAGACCCTTTAAAAAATCATATATAATGTGATGCCTCTAAGGAAGTGGCTATCAACTTTGAGAAATAAGATAAACAATAAAATGGTCAATTGAAGTACTGCTTTAACGTGTTGTTATACGGACGTAAAACATCGTTAACTGCATAAATACAAATAAAAGATTAAAAAAAAACTATTAACTTGCTTATTTCCATGCGATTTCTTTTCGAATTAGAATACTTTTAACCTTGTTAACTTCCAGTATAAATTGTAAAACATAATAAACTATAAAATATAACCCCAGATGAAAGGGAGATTGGAGCTAGGCTCCATAGTTCCTCACATAATTGTGGATGACAACAAGCAAGTATAAATTATATAGAGTTTATCGTAACAGAAGTTGGTATACAACTGCATCCGACCCTTTTTAAATTGCTTTAAAAAAATTCAAAGCGTTGAAAGAAAGAAAGATGCTTGTTTTTATTTTGATATTACATTTAATATGTTAAATCAAAGGTGAAATCGTAGTAAATCGGAGTAGGGTCATAGTCTTTTTTCATAACTGCTACAGCCCAAATAATAATTATACAGGTCTATTTTCTCTCAGGCTTATATATCTTACTCGGTTTCGCGGTCTAGATCCTGTCTACATTATTTTTTAATTGACATACAGGTCTGTCTCCAGATAAATGGATATCTGCGATCCTTCAATACTAAACACAGCCTATTCGACTATGAAAACTGGGCGTAGAGAGAGTGAATAGCTTATCAAAAAATATTTTCCAATTTCACCCTTCTTTGCTTACCACCTTATTTTTTCGTTTACCTTAAAAGTTTTTTCCGTAATTAGTGTGATATATTAACAATACATTGACATAATATTTCTAATTATTTCTTAACGTTTTTGGGCTCGTGGCTCTTTTTGAATCTCATATTTGTTTTAAAGTTTTTCGGAAAACATTTAATCATTGGCCAATTTCAAATACTCAGAAATTTTGGGATTTCCTAAAAAAATATCTTTTGGGTCATCCCAGAATTTTCAATTTCTAAAACTCAGGAATTTACGAATTTCTCAAAAAAAAATGGAGAGTTTATAGATATTTGCCCGTGGCCCCCCAAAATTGTACTGAAGCTTCCCTAAAATTATATTTTGTCTGTGGCCCCCTTGGAACATGTTGTGGCCCCCGGTTGAGAAAAACTGGTTTAAATTATCGCATAACGTTTCAATTGGAAACGGAAACGGTTACAAATTAAAATTACTTGTAAAGTGTTCATTGCACTGCCAATATTTCGTGGAAGGCACGTGCAGTATCAGTTGATAATGTCAGTAATGATCGAAACCGGTCCCGATCCTAATAATCAAATATATAATAAGTATAAAAGAGGGCTTTTTCATTAATATTGTTGAAATCCCTGATTTTTTAAAATTTTTCTTTATTTATAGCTAATTTGAACATCTTGAATAAATTGACGTTAAAAATAAATAATGAAAAAAATTAACATGAATATTATTTTTAAGTTTACGTTATAAGATTTGAACATCTTTTATAAGCTTACGTTAAAAATAAAAAATAAAAAATATTTACATCAATATTTGAATCAACATTATTTTATTTGTAAATGGTGGAGAATGTTGAAGAGATCTATCTATCTTTATCTCCACATCAAAATTCGCAGTCTGTTTGTCGCTAAACAAATCAAGAAAATATTCTTTGAAGCAACAAAAAAAATGACAAAACAGCAAATGAAGCAAAAGTCAGGCGTTTTACAGTAAGTAATTGCTTTTTAGATATAAATACCTATGTGATATGCTGAAAGATAAAAGATAAAAGAATTTAGTCTACGTCAAGTCGAATAAAGTTAGTCAAAATACTTTCAGACAATAAAGAAAGTTAGGAAGACAATTTGTGATACTTGAAAGAATAAAGACTTTCCCTTCGTATAAAATAACATAAGTACAAGATTTTAGAGTATTTATTATTTATTTTTGGATTTAATTTTTTTTTGTTTTGCATGATTGTTTGATATAAATAGAAAAATTGTGGGTAGACTGATAATATAAAATGAAAGCTAGAAATCACAATAGAATTTCTACAAATAAATTTTCTAATGTTTACTTGACATGGAATCCTTTTTATAAAAACAATTCTGGAATATTTTTTAACAATGTGTATAAATCGAGTTTGGGTTGCTACTGTTGCTAGGTGAGTAATAACATTCATTTTTATCTTTTTTTATTTTACTCGAATATTACTTTTTTAAAGTAAATAACCTTTTTATATAATTTATATTTACAAACATATTACATATTTTTTTGTCTTTAAATATGTAGGCAAGTGTTTCTATGTATGGATCAAGTTATTGCGGAATCATTGGTGAAAATAATTCTAAGGGAATTAAGTGTTGGTTCCTCAAAAAATATTAGTTCTTTATCCATGTCCGCTCTCAGTGTGAAGCGTATGACCTTTTAACAAAAGTATCTCAACAGAAATTATTATTATTCTACGAGAACTGTTTGTTACTCAGACGCTCAACCTTCTTTTTCAAAGAGAGTAGTAGGGATAGAAGGATAATACCATGACAGGGCTAGTGGTTAATTAATCGCTCTCGCTACGCCCAGACATTGAAGGATGGAAAGGGTGAGAGCAAAATAAGGACATTACAAACACCCATGCCTTTAAACAGAAATCGATAAATCGATCAAAAAATGATGTTTGTACTGGGACTCGAATCCGTAAGATCCGACATGAAAACTTACAACGTTAATCGCTGAACCATAGGCTGAATTGTTTTTTTGACTTTTTTGTTTTTAGAATATCAAAATCAACGTTAAAAAATAAAACACTTATTTGTACTAATAACACTATTATTTTTATATAATGAAGACCAATTTTGTTCTTCATTTTATTATCTTATCAGTTGTTTATAATACTCGTCATAAGCGAAACCGGTCCTTGTTCTATAAAATAAAAGTAGGATTTTTTTTAAACCATGTCCGCTCCCAATGTGGAGCATATGGACTCTTAATGGAGTTTATCTCTACAGAAGTGTTTCTACGAGAACTGCTTGTTACTCAGTTGCTCAACCTCTCTTTTTCCAAAGAGAGTAGGGATAGAAGGATAGGGCTAGGAAAGGATTAGTGGTAAGCTAATCGCTCTCAATACGCCCCAGTTCATAGGATAGGATGGGTGAGAGGGGGGAATTCAAGACATCACATACATCCATGCCTTCCAACAGAAATTCATAAATCGATTGAAAAATTAATTTATAAAACTGTCCGTACCGGGATTTGAACCCGGCCCTTCCGTAGCCGAAGTCAACAACGTTGACCACTCGACCACAACGGTAGCTATTAAAAGTAAGACTACTTATTACAAATGTTAGTTATATTTTGTGAATGCATCTCTTTGAAAATAAAAAATAATAGTTTATTATTTTTTTTAATCATTTTTATCATGCACTTACGCCGTTAATTTGAAAATAAATTATATATGTTGTCATCAATTTTAAAATTATTTTGTGGCTGCAATACTTTAGTATAATATTTTTTTGCGTATTTCCAATATTACAATTAATTGGATTAAAACTAAATATTTTCTCTGTACGTAATTTCTGCTGTTAACACAAAGAAAGCTGTTTTATAATTTAAAATTTCCATTTCGAAATCATATTCGTGGTCAGTGGGCGGACATCCATATAGCCATCGCAATAATATATAATTTAATTTGGGCGGTGACGTATTTCTATTACAAAAAAGCGTTCATTTTTTCCCGCCTAATGGACGCATAATTCAATTTCATGTAATAAATTGGACGTAAAAGCATGAAATAAATGCATTATTTATACAGCTACTAAATAAAAAAATGTTTTAATGAAAATGAATGCGGTAGAATTCAAAAAAGTCTGGTTAATTTGGGTTTTTTATATAAATCATTTTATCCACAATTTTACTACTGATAGATATAATAGATAAATGTACTAAAAAAGAATACCTTCAAAATTTTAAAGAGAAAATGAACCTCAAAGCTTTGATTTAATTTGATTGATTATATGGTCCCACTTGAGGTTAAGTTAGCCAAGTGGTATTTTTGAAAAAAAATATTTTAGATGCGTTGTAATTTTCTACACGTCTTAAAGTATCGTAAAAGTGAAGTTACCTTTTCGTAAAACAAAAAAATATACAATCCACCCAAGTACCAAGTTAAGACGTAACTGTATTTAGAATTTTAAGATTTCAACTGAAGGTGCTTGGTGGAATTTCAATATTAAATTTGAATCGTTCAAATTATGTACACTCCCACAGACACAGACACAGACACAGACAGACAGACAGACAGACAGACACAAACAGACAGACAGACAGACAGACACAAACAGACACAGACAAAATCTGTGGGAGTGTACATAATTTGAACGATTCAAATCTGTATTTAGAAGTTTAAGAAAAAAGTTTTACCATTTTACTAGTTGGCTCACTTCACCTCTAATGTGCCCATATGTAAAGTTATTATATGATGTTTTCTTTTACATAGAAATGTTCACTACTTCTTGAGTTTCGTTTTTAATTTTGACAAAGAGTGCGACGAAAAACCGTATGATCATTTTTTTACTGAAAATTGCTGTACAAACTGACTTCTTACAATATGTTTACTTATTTATTTTCAATTACTGTTATGTACTGATTTACCAATTTCAACTGAAGATTACGGCAATTTTTACTGATTGATTCATTTCAAATAAATTGAAGCAAAATACAAGAAAAATAAACTATAAATAAAAAGTTGAAGACCTCTTAGCAATGCAAACTATTACATAAAAAATCAATTATGAATTATCTATAAGTATGAATTTGTTAATGATAACTCATACTTAATTGATTTTTGGTGTAATAGTTTGCATTGCTAAGAGGTCTTCAACTTTTGTATAAATATCACTGTTTCATTGTATTTATTATCAGTTGACAATTCTAACAATGAGCGAAACCGGTCCTGATCCAATAAATTTTATGTGGAAAAATTACTAAAAATGTTTTATTATTTTTATTAAGTTAAATATATATATTGTATGTGAATTAAGTGTACTTTTTGTCTTGTCGAATACAAAGAAGTTAATAGTGTGCATTTTCATGATCCAGTCAAAATGATCATAACACAGGAAGTTATATTTACACTAAAGGTGATCCTAAGTTTCTCAAACTTTTATTAAAATTTACCCAGCTGTAATTTTATACTCTTTAGCTTAACTTTAACATTAAGCTATGTAAACGCGATTTATCACGCAAGGTGACATTGCCAATATCATTCCTCCGTTAACCGCTGAACATATTCAATTATTCATGAAAAACCTCCTGCCATGAAAGTTTTAATGCATCTGATATACCCTGTCAACTTCCCTGCGTCCAATACCTACCTTCTATATTCAAATCCGCAAAGGGTACAAACTATTATTCATTGCATAAAAAATACATTTTGCGTAGACGAATGTCAACCTTATACATATAACGTATAAAGAACAGTGCCATAGTATAAACCGGCTATATAAACCATGTCAAAAGTACACTGGGTTCAATCTATATCGTTGCTCGATATTTAAATTAGGTAAGCAACCCAAAAAGGTTTGACAACTTTCCATGTATTGAATAACATTCATTTTATTTTTGCCAACATCAGTGTGTACCTTATTAAAGACCATGGTTTTCTTTAACAATATTTTCAACAAACATTTTACTAAATAGTAAATTAAGTTAGTATATAAATAATATTTTTATCTCCTATAAAACAGTGATTGTCAAAATCGAATTAAAAATATGTAACTTAAAATCACAAAATAAAATATCTAATTTTTATATTTAAAAAATGTGAAGATTGTTTCTGAAGGTTTTGTTTTTTTTTAGAAACAAGCGTATTTCATGAATAAATACAAATGTACATTTCAAGTCGTTCATTTTAGAGGAATAGAGAAATGCTAAATGTCACCGAGACCTTTATGAATGATAAAAATCAATACCATTTTTAAATATAAATATTCCCATAATTAATAATATTTTTTCATATGGAATTCTTATAGGAGTATCTCAATAAAAGTTTTTTCTACTAGAACTGCTTGTGACTCAGTAATATTTTGAAAACGTTTTTGTTTCAAGTTAAACTAATAGTATACTCTCTGTTCCTTATAAAGACGGTTGATACGCCGGTGCTTTTCTAAATCAATTATTTCCTTAGTAGAACGATTACATTTTTTCAACTAAATGGCATACTGCATAAATAGCTGAATATTTATTGCTTTTTTGTTTTTTTTTTAATTTAACGAAATTTTATTTTAAAACTGCACGGTAAATATTTTCACGTCAAAACATATCGGATATATTATTATTTTTAGTAATCTAATTTTTTTAATTTAAAATTTTATTTTGAATATCAAATCAATAATTAATCCATCACCGTTACTAAGACCTTTATAGGACAATAATCATTTAAATTCAAACATATTTTCTTTGAAGACTACTTAATAATAACATATTTATTATTGTTTTTAGAAACACATAAAGCATTTTTATACTGTAGTTTTCAAAAGTAATTAGGATGCTAGAATAGATTAGAAAAGGTATCGTGTATCTCTTCGAAGTCGGTATATATAGTTTATTTAATGTATGTTTTAACATAATTCCAATTAGGGCGAAAGTTTAAATTACTATCAACTATATATAAAAGAATGTTTGTAGAACTAAAATACTGATATTTGTTTACCTTAATATCAAACCTTACCGCACGTTCATTTAAGTATAATATATAAATTTGCGACACACTAGTCGATGAAATTGACAGATACGATCCTAAGGTCTAATTATATCCTGTTGAAATATGTGTCAGCGGAGTCGCGTGTGATGTATCTTTGACATGATGTAAGTAAGCGGGCCTTCACATAAAGGTACAATAATAATATGTTTTCGCAGTTTGCATAATACCTACTCAACCCATTTAGGGATAAAAGCCGAACCCAAAGGCAACCGCTAACTATTAGGCATCAAAGGGCCTGAGTGCTCACTAGCTCATACGAATTGTTACAATTGCCCTTTAGATAATTGAATCTATTGGTACAAGTAGCGGTTATGAGAAGATTGTGGCTCAATTCAACTGCATTCGATTGTGAACAGCAAATGGTGAATGAATCGTACACAAGCTATACAAATAGTATTACAAGTAAATTAGAATAACTTTACTAATTAATAGTGAGTACAATGCACACAATGCTAAATAGAGGGCATATAATGTATCGTTGTTAAATCGATAGGGAAAATAAGCACATAAACAATAACAATTTCTGTAGGTCTTTGAAATTAACAAGTTAATCTTCCTAATTCACCCTCGTCATATCCTTTACGTGTATGTAAATATTATTAACGTTGGAAAATATAAATATGAATGTTTACAGCGATCAAAATAATCCAATTCTTTAAATAAAACGACATTTAATGAAACCAACCTTTTTCAATCAGTAGAAATTACCATGTTTTGTTATTTTAAAGTCGATTGAACGTCATTTCTATCAAATTATTAGTAAAATTAATCCAGATAACCATCAATTTATATTTACTTAGTGATAATAAATTAAATCATTATATATACACGATACAACTATTAAGCAAGGGTCATTTCAAATTCATCCGTGCAATTTAATGTCTGAAAAACCCGAAAGGCGAATCTTTGGTCAATTATGACCAAATTCTATCGAGCACTTTCAGTCGAAATCTTAAAATATATCGGTGTGCTTTTCTGCCGCGTAAAAACTTATGGAAGATATATTTTTTCATATGGAATTTTAAAGGAGAATATTAACAAAAGTCTTTTTTAAGAGAAGTGTTTTGTAATCAGTCGCTCAAACTTTCTATTTTGTAAGTGATAAAAATAAAAAGATATGTCATATGAAATGACTACTTCTAAGCTAAACATTACAATGAAATATTTTAAGGATTTGATGGGTTTGAGTAGGAATTACAATACTAGCATTACCGAAACCAGGATCTTGGTATTTATAATGTTTTTCAATACCAAAAAACTTGAAGAATCAATACAAAAAAAGATTTGGTTTATTTTTATAAATAGTTACAATCAAATTTTTTTGTACGATTTTTTTTCGCGACTTTGAAATAATACTGTATACTATTCGTTGTTTTTAGTGCACGGTGTTATTTTAAAGTTTCAGAATATTTCAGCTCATTGTATGTATTATTAACTGATAAATATGGCTTGAGTCATAAGCCATATTTATCATTTAATAATTTATGACAAGCTTAAAAAAAACATTAGAATAATTTATAGAAAATTATACAAATTATCTTACAAAAAAAATATGATGCCTTTTACCCAACGTTGGCAGATAACAAATTAGATGTGTTTTATAATACATGACAACTTTTTATAAATTATATATTTTGTCTTTGTTACAGAATCAAGTGGAGGACACGAAATAGTTAATCTAGTCGTTCCAGTACTTGCAGATCCTAGAGAAAATGCAACACTCACCTGCCAATACAAAATGGGTAATGATCAACTGTATTCTGCGAAGTGGTTCAAGGATGATCGTGAAATATTTAGATTTATGCCTGGAATGAACGTAAGTAAATATATTCTGTTTGCACTTGAACTTAGTTAATGTAATTCATTCACATGTTTGAAACCAATATCGATTTTGCAAATGCTAGGATTTTTTAGAAAGAAAAAAGAAAAAATATGTCGTGGAAATCTGATGACAACGTGCTTTTCGGAGCGTCAAAAAAGATTGTTCCACATAGATTAATGAATGTTTTATTTTATTTCATTCATATGCTAAAATCGTTCCGTCTATTGAAAACTTTTACCGTTGTTATTCATTATAATTTACATGACAAAATCTCATTTGAAAAATAGCTGATGTATTATTTTTAAGTTAACCTCTTTTATTTTCGGAAATTAATTTCCACTATTCTACCGCAATAGAACTGTTAAATGTACTATTTAATTTTCAACTTTTAAGTGGTTAGATTTAAATATTCAACTTTCGTAATAAGCCTTTCTTGATGAAATTTGATCGATAGTTTTTAAATAAAAAAAAGATAAACAAAAAATACTTGATTGAATATATTTTTTTTAAACCATTTCAGGTGTTCGCTGTCAGTACTTAGTGGAAAGACATTATGTTAAGAAAAAACACAATATTCCTTCGTACACTTTTCATTTAATTTTAATTATTTTTTGTATATATATCACTGTTAAATTTTATTTCTTGTCAGTTGACAATGCTCGCCATGAGCATTAATTACAAAGGAATATTGTGTTTCTTTCTATAAATAAGACTGATTTTTTAACACTTACAAGTCTTTCTATTATACAGTTATCAATAATTATATGATGATGTCGTGACATATTTTAATATAATAATTGTAAAATTACAATTTTTTACACATATGTTGCTTTTTTACAGTTGAGAATCATACATATGATCGAATTAAAAAAAAACTTTCTTCAATGATGCTATTAAAAATGGTGACACAGTTAGTTACACAGCCAGTGGATTAAAACCCTCCAAAGACGAGCGTGACCATATGGTCACAGTAAACACCGTTGTCTATTGATCCCACTATTCATCTTTTTTCTACCTGAATATCGTTGCTTCAACTCATATTTGGTTAAAAAGGGTACAGAATTCAGTTAATCATCAGCCGTGGGGACACAAACGGTCACCAAAAGAACATGCGATTTTTTGAATTTCCGTTTTTTTAACGGTCTTTTTGAAATTGTTAGTTATTTTTTTACCAAAACATCAAATTATTTACAGTACTCTTGTTAATAATATTTGTATTGAAATTATGTTGATCTAAAGAGGTAAAATTGTAAATATTTTAAAAAAAATTCTATATTTCAACCCCGAATGTTAGGGTACCCATACGGTCACGCTCGTCTTTACTACTGACTGTACACAATATTACACGATAATAAAAGGATAAGCATAACCATATAGTCATGTGGGGTTTCTATACAACGACTTTGGGTTTTTTTTTATTTTTGTTAAGATAAAAGGTATAGGAATAAAAGTTATCCGTGACTTTAATCTGACTTAAAAAATATATTTTTTATCGAAAACAAGCTCTCGTCTCTGGAGGGTTAAAAATAATAAATTTTATTTTCACATTACAAATAAATGCAATATAAGATACATTGAAAAGTACTCCTTAAATATTTTTCTAATATAAACTCGTTTTATTGCAGCCTTCAGGGTTACCATTCCCGGTAAGCGGGGTGAAGCTCGCTCGATACCCGGAGTGTTCTGCCTTTGCCTGCGATCTGGAACTGACAGAGCTGACAACTGCATCTGCGGGTGTTTACCGCTGCGAGATCTCCACAGAAGCTCCAACCTTCAGAATCGTCAACAAAAGTTCTAATATGACGATAGCAGGTAAAAATATATCGGGCCTAGAAATTTACGGAGTGATTATTAAGTGACAATAAGGCATATGATTTTTTGTCTTATATTTGCTCTTCCATCACTAAAATCTATTTAATTACGAAGTTACAGATATTTCAAGAAATTCAAAGATGAAACACTTAAAAATAGTTTTCAAGAATATACTCGTTTAAATTCTTGTATAAAACTATGATGAAAATATTAAACAGTTTTCGAGCAATGTTCCCACTAAGGTGTGCGCGCGCACACCCCCAAAATGTGGCCCGCACACATTTTTCCATCCTCGCACATAGAAATATTGTAAACATAATTTTGTTTCACCAAATTTTTATTTTTGCGCACATTTTTTATTTTGCTGAAAATTTACTACAGAAATTGGTGGTCCGCACACACAATAGAAAAATTAGAGGGAACGTTGTTCTCTAGTTCATTTTTTTCGTTTTCATACATTCATTTATATTTATTTTTTTAAATACATATTTTCTAACAGATAAAAGGGAGTGTGATTTAAATTATGAACATTTTCTTACGTCACAACCATATGAACGACGAAAATTAAACGTAATTTGAATAATGAAAAAAATTGCGCTCAAAAATTTGACGTTATTTAAATATATATATAAAGGTGGATATCGTTTTTTTTAAATTTATTAACTGCATTTTTTTGCCTCAGGGTGACTATCCAATGATCTTAGCAACCTCTATTTATTCAGTAATGCGCTTCTGTCATTTCATATCTCACATTCTTCTTAAAGCCGTCCATATGTATTGGTAGTTTTCTTCGTTTGTTATTGCCCATCTATTATTGACTGAAATCGGATGACATATCGAGACAATTTATAGTAGCATACACAATTAATTATTTCAAAAACGTCTTATCGTAATTGCAAAGAACAACACCCCACGAAGTTTTCTATTTTAAAAGAGTAGAAGTTGTTTTTCCCAATCAGCAATCGTTTTTTGTATACAGCCGCTGTTTCGCGGTCGCTTTCCATTACGTTATAACAATAAACCTATTTAATTTTCGTGTTCTTGGTCTGACGTAGAGCTGCTTGGAACCGGTCTATTAACCATGCATTAAAGAAACTTTGACTTGCTTAGCCATTAAGATTGAGTGATATACTGTATATCCGTAAACTGAGAATCTACCTTAATCTACCTTGTCCAGCCTAAATAGTTTACCATTGAACTTGCTATGGCGGGTTATAAACTGAAAAACCTAGTGGCCAAGCACAAGACTCTAAACCTACAGGTCACGTCCGTGGAGAAAAAAAGGTTTGAGCTTACTTAAAATGAACCATTTTAACTGGCATTTAAATAAGACTAATTCTGTGTTTAGTCCGGACACAATGATTGCCTGTACAATAGCGACAGTAATTGATTTAAACTATCAATTTTCTCTACAAGAATATTACTTTAAATACATTTTTATCATTTTACTAAAAGTGACGCAAGACTCTTTATTAGTTCAGTATAGTCTTAAAATATTTAATGCTTCGTTCCGAAAAAATAAATCACGCGTTTTTTTCATATCCTCACAAAAGTATGCTGAATGTGAAATATTTATCTTGCGAAACTTTAATAAAATTTCCTACACACTACCCACCCACCCTGGGTATTTTATTATTTGTATTATGCCAAGTTTGTCATGAGGCAAGGCTTCTCAAACTGTGAGGCCTCACGCGACCCCCACGCCTTGATGGGACGTGCCGTATTATGATTTGTGCATGCTCGACGTGACAAACTTTCTTTGTTGAGAAGAAAACGCCACTCTTGCAAAACATATCGGACTTTTTACAGGATCTAGTTACACGCCCCTTTATCGTGACGAGCATTGTTTACTGATATCAACTGATAATGCTCGGCTTGGGCGAAACCGATCTTGATCATATTAAATAAAAGTGGATTCAGTGCAAATGAGTATTTTATTTTTTGAATATGATGCATTTCTACCAAGTACAGTGAACAGTTATATCGTTGTATTTTTTTATGACTGTGTTCGCTTTTAATTTTAAGCATAAAGACCATACCATAATTAAATTTGTCCGATAATTTTTAAAACGTAAGAATAAAAAAATAGGATCAAAAATAAACAGATTGTTTAGCAATCAATCTTTCGTTGCCAAATTTTCAAGAATATATAAGGTGAACTGAAAATTAAGAATACAGCATATAAATACATTAATTAACCCATTGAGTATTCATTTTGAGATACCTCTCGCGGCTCGGAGACTAGAAAAATACTTCTCTGCCGATGGGAGTCGTTTAGAGATCCCAGTGGTTTCCTCATTATTGGCTTTATTCTTATGAATTTCAAAAAAAAAATAGTCTAAAGGCTAAATAATCATATTTTAAGTTGCGCGTAAAAACGATATCTTCCCAGCACACATATTAATTTGTAACTGACGCGTTTAGCCCAGCTATCTTACGAACGATCGCTTATCGCGGGTGTCTATCTCGTTATCGCGTTATTGCGTATTTATATAAACTACAAAAGGTCCAAAAAACTATGATATAAGAATACCTTAATTATAAACATTGTATCACCCATATTAAAATAGATATTTAAGAAAATGTGGGTATTGGGGTCGCATTTCTTGAGCTTAGAACCGGAAAAGATACAAATATTGGATCACATATGATGTCAGACGAAAGCAGGCAAAGTTTCATTAACTGGCTATGTGTTTTTACATTTTAAAAATTCATTTTTTCTTTGATAAAAAACTAAATATTGAGTACCCTTTTGAAAATATGCATTGCGGTATTATTTATTATACATAAATGTACACTGCGCTGTATTCAGATTTAAATTAGTGTATAGTTTTCAATACACTTCTCGACACGGATCGGGACCGTGAGATTGCTTTCGAAGGCTGTATGTCTGACCAATGCGTCGACAAAAGATAAATCACGCGCCCCGCGGAAAGTGACGTCCGTGCGAAAAGAGGCCGCCTTTTATCTGAACCTAATTCCATAACATTTCAGTTGTCAAGACGATTCAAACGAAACTCAAAAGATTTTTCTGGCTACAGATTTTTCACAGCCAAATCAGCGGTGACACTTGTGCCGTGACGTGAGAGGCTTATTTTATTCCATTGCAGCGAAATAATAGCGAAGCATTTTTCTTTTTTCGCCCACAAAAATACTCATTGCATTTTCCAACAACTTTTCACTCGTGTTCTGTTTTTGTAATTTCTTTTGAAGACAGGTTTAAGAAATTTATTATTATAAATCAGTTGTCAATAAACATATTAGTATACTATCCTCTCCCAATATGGAGCATATAGAATAACAATAGAATTCATTTTTTTATGTCAGTACTTCAAGCAAACTTTTTGTGAATGAGGAAAGAAGAATGGGATTAGTTGAAGATTTATATTTAACTTACAACTTTCTTTCTGTGATTCATTTAAATAATCGCATATGCAAGCGAGTGGCAAAAAATGAAAGTTGCAATTCGTAGGTTAAAGCCTTGACTACTAGACTACGCGACCTGTGAACGTTTTTTTACTTCCAGCTTTTAATCAAAGCAAAATTTTCAACTAAATTCAATTATTTTTAGGTTAAATGAAAAACGGTATTGATATTCTATTTTAAAGTAGGATTTGTTTACCACTAAAACTGATTTTTAATATCAGTCATTGTTATTAAAGAGCAATCTGTAAATTTTTATCACATGCTTTGACTAAATTATTGTCTTTGCTTGTATTTTTTAGTTAACAGTTCTTTCACTTTAACCTTTAGAGGAGTATGGACGTCGTATAATGTAGTATAAACGGTCTTTTAACTCAACACATGAGTGTCTGTTTGTAAGCATATATATGCTTTAAGTATGAATTACATGAATTTATTAGAGAAAAGTGATTGTCAAATTAAAAGAAGTCAGTAAAGTAAAGCAAGGTCAAACTAAATTTGAATCGTTCAAATTATATATATTCACATAAGTTTTTTCACTCACGACCCGGGTTTTACCTTTTGGCATCTTCAGGCGTTCAAGTGCACGGATGAACGGTCGTAGTGACACAACTTGTGTGAATGTACCAAATTTGAACGATTCAATTTTAATTTTCAAATTCCACCAAACATCTTCTGTCGAAATCTAAAATTAAATTATAAAGTAAGGTCAGTATGTATTCACTCCTAGGTTAATGTGTCGAAATATGAATACTCTTTTTATGTTCCAAGTCATATAACGACTGAATGGATAATAATATATATATATATATTTATTTTATTTATAACAAATAGATAATTGCAGTATTTTTTGTATTCCATCCGGTATTTAATTTCTGTGTATACAGTATAATTCACGGATGTGTATTAAATGTTTAATGAAGACTATAGTTAAACGAACAAATTTAATATTTAATGCTTAACTATTATTTTGTCATAAGCATACTATAATAAATCACTTCATATACGATACGAAGGGCTCAATTACCGTAAATCTCGATTGATTTGAAGCCATTAGAGTTGTGTCTAATTATTAGGCATAAACCTTATAATTAGCTATTCCAGGCAGACAGGCCGGGATACGTGTCTGGAATAGTTTCCCGTATATTTGTCGTAAACCAGCCTGTAAGTCAATATTGGCAAAAAATGTCATGTCCTACGACATACGTTCCATTCATTCTGATTCAACAGAGACATTATCTTCTTCTTACAAGCATATGTTTCACATCTAACCTTTATACACGATTTATAATAGCTGTTATAGTTTATTATCATTTTATATTTTTTCTATTCCAAATCGTATTCAAATAATATATGTGTACAACGTTTAGGGTGTTCGCTAACAATACTTGGTGGAAAGGTATTGTATCAATAATTCCACTTATACTTCTTAATATCAGGACCGGTTTTGCTGATGGCAAGCATTGTTTGTTCATAAATGCCCGCCATGAGTGAAACCGGTCCTGATCATACTAATTAAAATTGTTATTAGTACAAATGAGTTTTTTTTTAAATATAATGTATACTTATAAACAGCAACATCATTACACTATAAATCATCAATTGAATTTTGCATAAATACCTTCAAATGTCTTCTCAGAACTAGTCATCTCTAGTTTTACATGAATTAATTGTTAGGTCAACGAAACCGGTGGTGATAATATTAAGTAAAATTGGAATAAGTACAAATTAGTTATTTATTTTTTGAAAATATATGTATTATGTAATGTATTATGTAATATATGTAATGTTATAAATTATGCATCATCAATTGAATTTTACATAAATACTTTCAAATGTCTTTTCAGAACTAATCATGCCTAGTTTCACATGGACTAATTGTTAAGTCAAGTACAAGTGGTAAATTAATAATAAAAAAAAACTAAATTGAATTCAAACGTTATAGTATATTTTTAGTTATATAGCTAAATGCTTTTAATTTCGGAGAACGTCACATAAAAACAGAATCAAAATGATTGAATATTCTGTCACTTTGGCGACACAGATAATATGATTTGTGTGCGAAAAGTTCTTTAGATTATCCTGGTTTGTATTCAAGGCGTATAGCAGAAAAGCATACGTCACCGCGATTGCGATTGCTTATTCCCGAGACGCTGTAAAACGAACTTAGGAGTAGGGGGTGCTGGAGGATAGTTGTAAACAGAGCTATAAAGTAATCCACCAAATTTGAGCAATGGCATATACCTTGAATAATTTATATAATAAATACGACTTATTGTAATTTTGTCAAGTAGTGAACGGGTTAACCATTCCGCATCGCACATGAGTTCTAGTATTCGTTATCTAAGTGTGTACTTTATTTCTGCCAAACTAGGCGTACCAACATAAATAAAAAGTGTTAGAATTTAGTATGTTAGCTCGTAAGAGTGTTTAATATTTATTAAGGTCTTCATTGTATTCAATTAACTATAGCGTTTTATTGAAACTCTTCAGAATGAAACCTGCTATGTGATAACCACAATAATTTTTAATTATTCACGACACTGTTTAGGTATTTTCAAAATAGTTACTAATGAAATGTCGAGTACGAAATATAATATTAAAATTATTAGGTTTAATATTTCTCTAGTTACCCTAGAATACTAATCTTTTTGTTTACCACTACATTGGTATTCTTATTTCAAATAGTGTCGAAAATCTACTACTGGTATGATAATAAACCATCAATTTTAATTTGATATTTAAAAAACAATTTCCATAAAGTTGCTACCAAATCTAACAAAGATATTATTCCAGTACGTTATAACTTATATAACGGCAAGCGGAAATCTGTTAAGAACTATTTTTAATATTTTTTTTTCACTTTTAGAGTGTTCACTATCAATACTTTTTAGAAAGTATTATATTTGAACTCATTCTCAATGTTATTTATGTATTAAGATCAGAACCGCGAAAAATTGAGAATCCATGTTGTTAAGTGTTAGAATTATTAAAAACGTCTCGTATTTTTTCGCTCATAATTTTTATCACATTAGTCTGAAATTATATTAAATGGTCATAATACATCGGTCAGTGTACAGAGAGTAAAATACATAATTAATGGTCAGAATTTATATAGAATAGTTATAATTTAAATGAAATTGAAAAAAAAACCAAACCTAGAAAAATGGTTATAAAAATGTGACCGTATTTTTATTCTGACCGTTCATATTTTTATTCTGACGAAAAATTGATTTAAACTCTGACCATTTTTTTCCCCTAAATAAAATTTTAAAAAACGAAACATTACATTGAAAGGCATAACAAGCGAAGTTTTCAAAAAAGGATTGAATATTTTATCATATTAAAAAAAATGAAACGTCATTTAACACACAATAAATTATTTAAAAAATATGATTGTCACGGCTGTGTAATAACATGTTTATTATACACATGAAACTGTTAACGGGCTTTTGGCCTGATGCATGAATACCGATAAAAAGCTGTTTTCAAAATTTTAAAATTTGAGCAAATAATTGCCCGTTGATTTGATTGTATCGACGTCCGTAGTGCTGGGTTTAACTGTACTTATTTTTCAATAAAATTGTTCCACTATTTATTCAAATAATATTCAGAGAAATATACACTAGATAAGCCTGATATGCCTTCAGTCAAATGAATAATTCGGAAGAACCAACTTTGGAACACTCACCACATTTTGTCTGACAGATAAGGGAATACAAACTATACGTCACGCTGAAACTGATCACCATTCTAACAGTTTGGTGATTTCCAAAGAGGGTGACATAGATATATTATGAAACATTGCCAGCATCGTTTCTGAATGTCTATTTATTCAAATGGTGATCCAATAATATGAAAATAGTCTCAAATTTGACTTGGCATATTGTTAAGTAAACGCTATATATCTACAGTTATGAATGTTTTACTTGATTAATATATGAGGGTATTACTTGCAAGCATGGCTTATTCCAAAATGGTTAAAAAATTAAACTTGAATTTCATTTTTAAAAACAAAGTACATTTTAAAAGTATTTTTAGTGTTACATTCCTTTGGATGTTGTCAAGTCATGTTTGAGACTGATTTCTAAAAATGCTTCCGAAATCTATTTTTATCTACTAAACTACATTTATGGTTCATGTTTCAACTTTGGAATGAGCCAGGTCTGCAAGTAATATTTTCATATATGAGTCACTCATTTCTGAAATTCACCTTGACCATTTTCATTTTTTTGACATACTTACAAACAAACATGTAGAGAACCCTTAATTAACATTTAAAAAATAACCACATTTTCTTGAATCGAATTGAAATGAATAATACATTTTTCAATTTGATTCAATAAAATATGGTTATTTTTAAATATAAAGGTTTCTCTACACTTTTTTTGAAGGTATGTCCATAAAAATGAAAACAGACAAGATGAATTTTGGAAATGGGCGACTCATATATAAACATTATATATACGGAAAGTTTGTATGAGTTTCCATGAAAATAAAACAGGATTTAAAAAAACTTTTAAAACTAACGCTATAACATCTGCATGTGTATGATATATAAAATTATCTATGTCCGCTCCCAATGTGGAACATATGACCTTCTAATGGAAGTATCTCAACAGAAGTTTTTCTACGAGAACTTTTTGTTACTCAGTCATTAAACATTTCTATTTCAAAGAAAGTAGTAGAGATAGAAGGATAAGGCTAGGACAAGAGTTGTGGTTAACGAATCTCTCTCGCTACGCCCAGTTATTAAAGATAGGAAAGGGTGAAAGGGGTTTTTTAGTCATCACAAGCACCCAGGCATTCGAACAGAAATCGATAAATCAATCGAAAAAATGATGTTCGTACTGGGACTCGAGCCCGTGAGATCCGGCACGGAAGCTTGCAACGCTAACCGCTGCGTCATAGTCTATTTGATTTATATATATATTTTTTAAAAATAAAATTGTATAGTTTTTATTACAAATGAAATAAGAAATTCAATTTCTTAGCGATAAGAATGCAAATTAATGATTAGCTGGTCACGTTATTCAACGAATCATAAAGTCTACCATTCAAAAAACAATTATTTCTTGTTTAGTTTGTGAGCATTTTTTCAGTTTCTTAATAATGAATTTAGGAAATGCTCCTTTTCTTATTCCAAGTATAACTCCAACGCACGGTCGAACCCGTGTATTACTAATATAGTTAATCTGATTTAACTACTCTGTAACGTCTTTATAAAAAAAACCCAGCAAATTTCAGTTTGTTAAATGCAACCAAGTTTTAATTAATAATATCTCCTGAGACACTATTGGAAATCTCTTGCCGTCCTTTTGGCTTACACTGTTGAATAATAAAAAGTTGTCAACCTGAAGTAGGTGTTTATTGAATGTTGTAATGCCTTAGACCAGTGGAGGGGAACCTGCAGCCTTTTGGCTACTCTATTGCGCCCTTTTGACTTGATTAAAATATTCACTTTGAACAGCGTTTGGAAAAGGAGCGTAATCAACCTAATATATGTTTGACAGTTGAAAAAAAAGGGAGAGGGTGTCAACGTTTTCTTTACTGCGGCTTTATGTTGGATCAGATAAATGAATGTGGCCTTTAGAAATGAAAAGGTTTCCCACCCCTGCATTATACTTTTAAGATGTGTTTTATTAATATATTTACATTATAGATTCTTTTACGATATTTCTGTTAAAAAAATCTTATTGTTTACTTTGCTATTCAGAATTCGTTTGTTGTATTTTTAACCTATTCAATAAAATATGATAAGTTTATTCTTTTCCTAGACTTTTTCAGTTTTCTTTGACAAATTATTCAAGAATTTGGTTCACGGCATAAATAATGCAAGTTGGGAAGACTACATACCTGTCAAGTACGGTCACGATACCCCGAAACTGAAATTTTATTCTTCTCCACAACTGCCCGCAATGTTATTTATGAGAGTCTTAGAACAAACGAAGGTTTATTCGTGTATATTGTTTCGCAAGGGATAAAACTACTTTGTGTAATAAACCATTGTAAATTTTTAATTAAAACATGTATGTAATATGCAGTCGTAAGCGTTCGTAATTGAATAAATAAATAGTTAGAAAATTAATTAAAATTTTCCAACTGAATGAAATAAAAAATAAATACTGTTTTGTAGTCTTGGTCTCCGAAATAATCCCAAATATTTATTTAAGTTTTTTATTTCAATGGCATCATAAAAAGTGTATACAGTCAACACTAGGGCATCCAATCCCGGGATCCGGGATCCCGTTCAATTTTCTGATCCCGAAATCCCGGGATTGACATGGTCGCGACTAAATCGCTATAGACTAAATCGCGATTAATAGTCGTTAATGTCCGTCCGTCTGTAAATTGTCCCCGATTTCCCCTTCCCCTCCTCCGCCCCAGCCACGCTGTCAACATTTTTTTATTCATACTAAAGAGATACTTTTTTCGTTTGTATATTATGGTCGCGATTTCGCCTTTTCGATGACGTCAAGAAAGACGGTCCCCCTCCCCCCCATCCTGCCCCGCTGTCGTCATTAATTCATTTCTTCATTTTTCTCTGACGTCATGAGTGAATTTTTGAAATCATGACATTTTTATTTTATTATGTGTAAAAACAATTAATTTTCAAAAAATATTCTCTCAAGCTGTGGGATTCGATACCATGCCCCAATTTTCATGCGCGACGTTCGGACACCTAACGCACTGCTCCACAAGTCCAAGTGATGGTAACGAAAAAAAAACTCTATTTAAAGTTTTAGTTAACTAATAATGACATCTGTGGGTGAAATCTTGCACTAAACGAATTTGAACCGTTCTGCAGCGTTGTGAGAGGCTATATAAGGCTGCTCAATTATATATAATAATTTAATATATAATAATTTAATTAATTATTTATTTATATATATACGAAAAATGGTTGTTAGCAAGCTTAAACATTATTCCAAATATTAAATAATTTACGAGGTCTATTTCTGCTAATACGAAAAATAGTTGTTAGCAAACTTAAACATTATTCCAAAAATTAAGTAATTAACGCGATCGCTAAATCGCTATAGACTAAATCGCTATAGCGTAGAAATTTGGACCACGCTATAGAAATACTACGTTATAGGGCAGGATGGCGAACCTATGGCACGCGTGCCTGAGGTGGCACGTTTGAGAATTTGGATAACACGCGAACGATTTCGAAGTTCAAAAAATTATTTTTTTCAATTTAAAAAACTAAAATTTTGATTAAATAATTCGTGAATTATTAATTTATTCCGTTTTATTAATTTTCAAATTTTTCCCAAGATAAACGACAATCGTTTAAAAAATCATTTTTTCTATTTTTTACTGTTTGGGCACGCCACACAATCGAAAAATAATATTTGAGGATTTTTGTCACGCAGACCCAAAAAGGTTCGCCATTCCTATTATAGAGGACTAGGTATGTATCTATACAAAATTTAACGTCAGTTATTTGAGTTGTATTTTTCCAAATTTTTCAATTTCTATAATACCCAAAATTAGTTGGATATTATAGATATTGAAAAAGGGACATAATTCGATAAAGGATATAATTTGAGATGACGTTTTCTTGACACGTGTTTAAATTCATACCATATTATACCACACTCGAGATTGGTTGCCGGCTTTACCACATTTCTTGAATATTACACTTCACATTATTTTTTACGTTCCGTGGTGTCGCATCATCCTACCAATTATTGTTATTTAACAATAAGTCAATTTACAATATAAACTGTTTTTGTGAGTTACTACAAAATAAGCATGATTCTTCAATAAATACTTGTACTTAAAGCTAATACGCCATCCGTTTTAAGGGCTATTTTCTAACTCACCCCATCAGAAGAGGGTTTTGACTCCAATAGAAAGTAAGTGGCTATAATTTGTTTAACTCTAATTCCAGCGTAGAGACATTGTTTAAAACCACCGGAAGCTGAGTCCAAGTAACGCCAACATCGTAAACAATTCACGCCGGACTTATGTTTGCTGCACGTCCACTTGGAAACATTGTAGATCCTATAGTGTTTAATTAATCGATTTAAGCCATGATGTACGAAGGCAGTCAAAGTTAAGCACGATGTTTTGATTAAATCGGTAAAGCATCAATTAAATCAGCGATGTCCAACACGTGGCCAACTTTTGGAGTTTACAGACTTCTACACATACATTTTGAATTTGAATAACAGTTCAGTTTGTCAGTTCAAGTTCATCCGTGCGCTTGAACGCCTGAAGATGCCGAAAGGCGAAACCCGGGTCGTTAGTGACAAAATCTGTGGGAGTGTACATAATTTGAATGATTCAAATTTAATATTGAAATTCCACCAAGCACCTTCAGTCGAAATCTTAAATTACATACATTTTGCATCTAACAAAACAAAGTAGTGACGTGAATTTGCCAAATTTATATCAGCATTTTGTGTATGACATCCAATTGCTTTCACGACAGCTTGGTCGCAAATGGAGTTAATAGACCTCCAATCAAGCATCGAGTTAAAATGCATGTTTGAAGAAATTAAACGTGAGTTTTATCAGAAATATATCTTCGGGGATAAATGCAGCTGTGCCCTATTGATTTCTAAAATTTCCTGGAAAAAAAGCTCATGACTGTCCGTATTTGGGTGTAACATTTTTACCCCTTGTTTCTGATTGAACACGTGTCCTTCCGAAATTAAGTGATTAGCAAAAGTACACGTGTCCTTTTTCAGTCTAAAGGCTGCCATATGTTCTAATACTCTGATGTTTAATGTCCTTTCTGTTTTTCCGATACAAAATTTTCGACAAACAAATAAATATAATTCATCACTCACTACTCAAATCTTTGGGCATTCCCATGAGGTTATCCTTTTCGCCAGCAATGGCTTTAGACTCAGTGATACATTTATTTATTATATAAACACGAAACATTCGTTTACTGCCATATGTTCTAATACTCTGATGTTTAATGTCCTTTCTGTTTTTCCGATACAAAATTTTCGACAAACAAATAAATATAATTCTTCACTCACTACTCAAATCTTTGGGCATTCCCATGAGGTTATCCTTTTCGCCAGCAATGGCTTTAGACTCAGTGATACATTTATTTATTATATAAACACGAAACATTCGTTTACTAAGCGTCAGTTCAAGTTCATCCGTGCACTTGAACGCCTGAAGATGCCGAAAGGCGAAACCCGGGTCGTTAGTGATAAAATCTGTGGGAGTGTACATAATTTGAACGATTCAAATTAAAAAATATATTCATAAGTAAGTCGACAGAGCGATTGAGCTCTTGAAAGTCAAAGTGAGCCAAGTGGTATTCTAGTAATAGATGTGTTTTAACATTCTACATGTCTCAAAGTATCCACCGAAAAAGTGTTTTCTTCCGAAAATAAGAATACTCATTCCTCCAAAACACCAAGTAAAGACATGATTGTACTTTGAATTCCAACTAAAAAGTTTGACCATTTTACTACCTGGATCACTTCACTTTTGAAAAATTTCCGATTGGAATAATAATAACGTTTAACAAGATAGTAATGTAATCGAAAATGCTTACATTTATATACAGCGACATCTAATAATGAATAAAATGTTAAATGATAATTAACAACTTTTACTATATAATAATTTGTATCAGTCACTTTTTAAAACATCTTAATTGATCAAAACATTTCTTATATTTACTAAATTTAATGTTTACTGTACAAAACCGATAGGATGCACGTGACTTGCTTAGGAATTTTATTTTTTCATCTAATTTATTCATCAAACCCAAAACGCTCTAATTTTTTTTTTAAATAAATTAAATTCTCACGAAAAGAAGTAGATTAATATCACTGAAGCTTTATAGTATTTTTTTATTATATATAATAATGATTTTCCGGATACATTGCATTTTTTATATATTAAATGCTATGTTTGTTATATTTATATATATATATAAACATTTTACATTTTACAGAATTTAAGAAGTAGTTTTTTTTACCATGTCCGCTCTAAATGTTGAACATATGGATCCCAAATGGAATTAATCTCAACAGAAGTGTTTCTACGGAAATACTTGTTACTCAGTTGCTCAACTTCTCTTGTTTCCAAATATAGTAGGAATATCAGGATATGGTTAGGACAAGACTAGAAGACATCTTATCGCTCTCGCTACACCCTGTTTTTAGGATAGGGGGAATTCAAGACATTACAAACATCCATGCTTTCAAACAGAAATTCACAAATCGGTTAAAATATCAATTTATTAAACAGTCCGTACTGCGATTTGAACAGGTGACCTTCGTGCTTAAAGCCAAAGACACTGAACACTCGACCACGAAGGCGGCTATAAAGAAATATTTAAGCCTTAATAAAACTCTTTTCGCTTCGGCCAGTGAGTTAATATTGTTTCAATGTAAATTTGGGGAAACGTCTTTTTTAGTGCCGGCTACATTTTATTTTGCAACATTTTCTTAGACTGCGAACACTGACAAGAATATTGTTCTTTATTTGAAAAGTTACGATGCAAAGATCTGTAATGTCTGCCACTACACGTCTCGTATATCTATAACGTACTTTGCACACGGTCAATTTACTCCGATACGACTCGAAGGAAACAAGAGAAAAGAGGGGTCACGGTCGGTATGGACGGAATCTGCCAAGTGTAGGTAACCCTCGTCCGTCTTTATTACCTTACCTTGCTGACATGCCGTTGGCTTAAGGTGCGATCCTGAAATGAAACCGGCATACATCGTTAAAAATGCCAATTTCGTATGTCACCGTGAGAAAATTTCCCGGGCTATTATTCATCGCAAGAAATTTTGGCAATATCAAAATAAATAATCTATCAGCAGTAAAATATCGCAAATTTTGTTTCACTTGGTATACGCGTAAAAATAATATATACCAGATGGCAGTGTCACCATTAAATATTTGCAAAAACGCTTAACACGCACCCTCTGTCTGTGCATCGTGCTCAAGCGCAGTAAAGTTGTGTCCGTTACCGTCAAACAAATAAATCAAACTAAATGTTCAAAATATATATTGTCATACGTATAGTGGAACATTTAGTATGTAAAATGTTATATTCAAGTTATCTTTCTCAACAAAATATATTTACATTCTATCGTAACAAATACAAGACGTACATATTATATAAACTTTTATTAAGCCGCTCAATTTTTCTGCAAGGAAAGGTTAGAATAATGGAGTTATTAAAATCGAGTTGTTAATGCTAATCATTCTTTTAAACCAATTTTCAAGATTAGATAGAGTTCCTTAAGTATAATGAAAACATCACAGATTATATGTCTTTGTATATAAATCCATTTTTTCTAAGACCAGCGTTGGCATAAGAATCTTTTGAGAGAAGTTGGCGGGGAGGGAAAATAAACATTTATTTCCATCCGTCTTTATGGGATTTGAATTATTTTCCACACAATCTAGTATAAAGAAAAGCTTAGATATTATTTCTATCAGACAACGATGAAAAAATTTATAATAAGCTGTTTTTTTATTTTGTTGAAAATAACAATACCTTCAAAGGTAAGATACATACAATGTGTCAGTGTAACGCGACAACCTTCTACGCGTGTTGGAGCTTTGTCTTTATTATAGAAAGACAGAAGATAACAATAGTTTATAGAGGTGGACACCATTACTTTCAATTCAAATAAAAAACAGTTTTTCTTTTTACAATAGAATGGCGGCCCAGGTACTGGAATCGTTTATGACAGACACTACACAGGTATTATTTGAGTGATTCTACAAAAAGTAATTTTAAAAAAAAAGTGATTAAATTTTAGCTACATACTTATGTTATTTTTTTAAGGGAACAAAATAAATGGTCCTTTTTGTCCTGAACCTGAATCTTTGGTCTTAATAAAATTCAATTTTTCGTCAGAATAAAAATAAGAACGGACAGAATAAATATGTGAACGGTCAGAATAAAAATATTATACGGTCAGATTTTTACAACCATTTTGGTTAGGTTAGGTTAGATTTTTTTCAATTTCATTTCAATTATGACTATTTTATGTAAATTCTAACCATTAATTATTTATTATGCCACCTGTACACTGACCGATATATTATGACTATTTAATATAAATTATGACAAATGTAATTTATATAAATTCTGACCAATGTGATAAAAATTATGACCGGAAAAATACGAGACTTTTTCAAATAATTCTAACACATAACAACACGGATTCTCATTCTTTTATCCCACTAACCTGTGATTTATCATACAAATATTTATTTTAAAAAAAAACCATAACCCCATTATAAATTCGCATTATCGCATCGTACTCGTATCGCATCGTACTCGCATCATTTAAAACAGCATAAAACTTTGATTATATTTCATGTTCTTATTTTGTTATACCTTATATTTCCGCCTGCTTGGTCAATTAGTCAACTTCGTTGGCTTCGGTTACGGACTTCACAGTTTCGAATCCTAGTATGAAGTTTTATAAATTGATTTTTTAATCGATTTATGAATTTCTGTTCGAAAACAAGAATTTATGTGATGTTTTAAATTCCGTCCTCTCATCCATCTTATCAAAATGGGGCATCATAGTGAGAGCGGTTAGCTAACCACTTGTTCTGTACTAGTCTTATTCTTATATTTCTACTATCTTTAGAAAAAAGAGAAGCTAAGCAACTATGTAACAAGCAGTTCTTGTATAAACACTTCCGTTGAAATAACCTCCACTAAGATTTCATATGCTTCAAACTGTGATCGATCAGACATGGTAAAAAAAATATCGAACTGATATTTTTATAAGCTATTTTTTTCATAAAAATATATTTAAAAAAACAACCTTTATAAAATGCTTAGAAATCCTTTCGGTCTAGTAACCGTTTTGAATGTGACCACTTATAAATAAAAAAAGCAATAGACTGTTAAATAGATTTTTTTGTTTCTTCGTGGTTGCAAATAAAAAAATAATTTTAAAATCTATCGCCTTTTGTAATTCCGATTCAATTGAAAGTATCTGCTTCTTGTGAACCAATTGAAAAAAAATGTTTTTTTTTCTAAATTCATCAGACCGTTGGAAAAATAAAAAATAGTCACGGTTAATATCAACCAAATGAAAAAACTCTTGTTTTCTTAAAAAGAAATGGGTAAATGAAGTTGTATATTTTTGTTTGCATTAAAAAGATTTTCCGTTTACCCCAGACTGATTATAGTTTATGAACATTTTACTAGTAGTGGTTCGCAGAACCCGTTGGTGCAAAATTGACATAATATGTACATTATGTATATAAGATAATTGAGTAAACATTTTGGTTTGTCAATTGATATGACAAATAAAAAGTGTATTTTTGCGGCACGGTTGTGTCTCTAAATAAGGAAAACAAATAAACAATGTATTTCATATAAAATTATTCCACTTGTTAAAAAATGTGACACGTGTTTCGCCTATATATGGAGCCAATCCAGATTCACAAAAACATGACTTTTATTTTATAATTTTTAATTTAAGCATTAGGATTGTTTTTATTCGTAAGTCCTGAGATGTTTTGTCTGATGATGTTTCTTAAAGAGGCAATGCACGTATCACCTTAAAAATATCCATCTTGAACAAAAACAGTTATTGGTCAAATACATACATAGTTAAGCATGTGTAAAAATATATTTTACCAGCAGTTGAAGCTTTTGTCAACAGTTTTAATAAAAATAAACGACACTTTCCGAGTGCTCAATGCCCATGGACTGATGCCAAACTTGACTGCGTGGTACGTGGTAGTTGGTACCACTGATAGAAACTTCGATACATATTTTTGATTTGTACACAAAAATTTTCAGTTTTAATTACTTTCTATAGATTCAAGTGGTTGAGCTAGGCACACCTTTTCTAATAATTGTATTTCGTGTGTGGTTAAATATCTGACACGTGCAGCTCTCCCCAGACTATAAATGTATGGGGTAGACTCATTTTTTTTCTGTAGATAGCGTTATTGCATGTACGCTGTGGGTAGTGATGAAAGAAAACTTGTTTTTTTCACACACCCTTAACTACAGGACGTAAGAAAAGCTACAACAACTGGTCAAACATGAACCTTATGTATATTTTTATAGAGATCTAAAGTGATTTACTTACAACTTTTGTGAATTATCAATAAAATGATTAAAAAAATAAAATGCTCTCTTAATAACTTTTCTAGATTGTTATAAAAAAATCAAAACCAAAAAAGTTGAAAGTGCTGATGAGTGATTCCAGTACTCGTTTTTTTTATTTTGTTTTTCAAATATAACACATTTTTACCAAGAATACCCCGCTTAAGATTAACTTCTCCCCCAGACCTTCCAAGTAATTGTCATATAAAGTAATCTGTTGTTCAACTGACAATATTATTATTAAAAATATTTACAACATGATTGGTAATATTATTTCTTGTCAAAAGTAAACTTATACTTCAAATATGAACCACTCCTGAACCATTACAGACAGATTTTGTCGGGTTCCCACCCATTTCTGGAGCTCTATTGCAGACAGATCTTTTTACTAATGCTTTCTCCTTTTCCTTTCTCTATCTGATGTTTTTTTTTCGTTTAATTTTTCCTACTTTCGCATCATCAATCTAAGACTTCTTTCAAAAACTGATCCAACCTTATATTTAATTTTTAACGGAAAGTGCGTTGAAAATGTTTTACATTGGATATAATATTTCCGGAATCATCAAAACTACACACTGCTTAACCGTGAATACTGACTTAGAGTGTATGAACATTAAATAAAGTATCTCATCATAAGTTCTTTGAAGAAGATTTTAAGAGAATCGCTCAACCTAGTTTCTCAATGAATAATCGTAAAAGGGAAAAGTTTAAAATTCCTGAAATTATGTGTATTACTCTGTGATATGCAACCACTGTTATACTATTTAAATTTTTCTTCTGTTCTTTTAAAATTATCTTAGATTTATAAAAAGTACGATTCGTTCAAATTTCCATTGATTGAAAATCACCGTTTTTACTACATAAATATCTTTGCAATTTAAGAGAGTGATTTGACAGATTTTAAATAGATTTAATTAACTAGCGCAACCTACTATTGAAGATATAAATTAAATAACTATAAAAGTTGAAGAATAACGTATTTATACACTATATAAAATTTCCAATGCCATTTATTTACCACTTATACTTTTCCACAACATTACTTATAAACATGTTAATATTAAATAAATGATAATATTGTTTTTATAAGTAGAGACAAATAAAATCAAGCGTATGGGGAAGTAGAACAAGGAAGTGAAATATTTAGCGAAATCTATGTAAATATAAATGAAAAAAATAATATTTATTTCTGTATGTAATAATATATATTATAAATAAACAGGATTATTATACTATTATTTATTTAAGCCCATTCCACCTAACCATGCATTTCCGTGCGATACTTAGTCAACAGATTCAAAGCTCTATGTTTCATGGTAGAAAAAATTCTCATCATTATACATAGTATTACAACAATAATTGAATACGGAAGCTTCTTTAAAATATTAAAACGATTATTTTCTTTCATTATACCTACAATAATTTAAAACATATCTAAGACAAACGAGTAACAACCAACACACAAAATTTACACTCATCAGTGTACATGTCGACTGTGGAAAGGAAAAATGACGTAACCCACACATATCAAATTTTTCACAAGGGACAAAAAAACGTGTTTTGATGATTTTCGGACATATGCATATTATGAAATAAACACAACCTTGAAGTGCACGGAGACTTTTAAATTGGTGCTTAATTGACATGATCTAATATTAATTTAAGAAATTGTCTAGGAAAAACCTTTTTTTCTTCATTTCAATTTTCACAAGCTTATCTTTTTTTCAAACTTGCAAGCTAAATTTATATACTAATTCGGCATTTGCAGCTTAAATCCTTTTGATAGAACGTGTATCAAGTTTGATACATTGTGATAATCGAACAAAAGCTCTTTTGAAAAAACTGTGGGTTACTTCCTTTTTCTTTTCTACAGTCGATATGTATTTTTATAAATTTATATCAAGAACCAACTATTTATTTCAAATTATATTACTATTGATAATAAAATATTGAATTATCAATCATTATTTATTTTAAAAATTAAAAATAAATCTGTTAAGCAAACGATTTTTATGCTAAGTAAATTTACACTTTTTAAATAAGCGTATTTTCACTCAAAGAATCTATTAACTGACAAACTTTGACGGAGGCAAGTTCTCTCACTGTTAAATCAATTCAAACTGCAACATAACGCGAATTCAGAATAATCAACATTTCTGCATTAACCCACGAGTGAGTTTGCCACAGTCAATGTGCGAACAATCAACTAGTTAACAATAACGAATGTTTGTACTTGTTAATGAAATAAATAATAAGTGTAGCAACTATCACACAATCTTTTTCGTCAATAGACACGAAGATTAATTTTGAATCATTCACATTTTGTACACTGATACAGCTTTTATCAATAGCGACCATAAGAAAATCTTACATAAGCAAAAATAATCCAGGTCGCCATCAATAGCTTTTTACTTTGTGATAGTAAATTGTATTATTATTATAATATATATATATACGATACAATTATTAAACAAGCGTCAGTATAAGTTCACCCGTGCAGTCGTATACATGAAGATGCTTAAAGGTGAAATCCAGGTCGTTAATGGAAAAATCAATTCAAATCGAGTATAGAAATTACATCAACAAATCAGTAAAAAATCTTAAATTTAAAAAACAAGAATATTTTCGAAATTTTCACTAGAGATCAAATCCGTTATAAAATTACCAACAGTAATGTGTAAGGTCTCCAATATTAAAAATGAAAAATAGTGTTCATGAATTGAACGGATTTTTATTATCTCGTTGACATATTGAGCGTATATTTAAAGGAGACGCTTTCTCCAGTTTGAAAATATCCATTTTGATATTATCTAGTTGTAATCTCTGCCGGCAGATGTCCCGAGCCGTCAGCTGTCAGATTATTTGAGAACGGACGATTGTTTAAAATCTCTTGAAGCTCACTAGCGTACAAATGAATGATTGTAAAGTTTAGACAAAAGAAATAGTTTTATCAAACACTTTTCCAAGCATTCATTTATGATTTTAAAAAAACCCCCGACGCATGGAATACTAAACTTTTACATATTGCACGATATTGTGTGCTGTGCTGTAAGCTTATAAAGAATGTATGCGATACTTTTCACACATTGGCCGTAACACGGAGGCAGTTATGCAATCAGTCGATACGTTAACAGGAAATGCCCCGTGAAAAGCATCAGTATAAAGTGCACTCGCTTTGTTTTCCAAAGGGGACTTAAATATTGCATCGGAATAAAGTTGTTTCGCAGCTGAATAAATTCGTTATACGTTTCGGCCATTGCTGTGCGGAACACCGTGGCCCATTATAGTGCAATGTTTAGCGTTGCGCAGACTGGTGAGAAACTCAACCGGCACTTTATTTGAACGGGTATCCATTTAACGTGAACGTTTATGCCATGGTATGAAAACACGTGATGCTATGTATTGTGAAAATCTTTTGTGCATTTTCTCATAACTAAAGCTTGGAATATAGACGGTAGATGATTTTGCGCTTCGTGTGCAAGTTCACAAATTTTCCTTTTGTTTATACAATAGTGTATAAAAGATATCGCTTGAGAATATTCTGCAGTACCAACTGAATACTAATTTGCTTATGACAGCTATTTTTTTTAAATAGGTTTGGCGAAAACTTATTTAAATTATAGGAATATTTGAAAACAGAAACTCTGATTTATTGTAAAAACACCTGAATTGATTTTTTTACACAATGAATTACATATCAGCATGCCAGTTTATATACACCGCTTTTTAATTTAATTACAAAAATATTTGACATTAAGGCTAACGCCAATGCGTCAAATATTTTAATGTTGAAAGATCATACGACATCTATTCGATGAGAATTTTTGTAAGTCACATGAGATTAACTCAAGGAGAATTTACTTCACAAACACCCATGTCTTAGATCTCAAATAAAAATTGAAAAAATCAAATTTGACATTGATCTTACTGGGAATCGATCCCAGACCCACCTGATCGATAGAGCAAGCTCTAACCACACTCGACCACAGCGGGCGTATGTACTTTGCTGTATATGTATATAACTTCATATATAATATATATTTAAATTCTGGTTGCTGATGTGCAGTTCGTTGTATATAGTACAGACCTAAAAGAGTATTTCAGCAGCAAGTACACAAAAAAATCAGCATCGTAAAGCATAATTTTTCTTATAAAAATCCACGACCAAATTTCAATCAATCAATTTGATAAAAACAGAAATAAACACTTATGCATTAAATGAGTGATCCAATTGACATTGGATATGTCATTACGGTAAAAATTCGGTGGCCAAAGTTGTAACTAAAAGTATGAAATTCATAACATACATTAATTAGTTTACTAGATTGCTAAATTTTAATTATATTCGTATTTTGATAACAAGCCCAACTCATTTATTTATTATCAAATATGAAATTTATAAATCATAATTTATTATAGAATGGTAATTTAGATACGAAACAAGATAGCAAATAGTTATTATCAGTGTGTCATCTACCAAGGGTATAGCGGCCGACAATTTTCAGTCCCTTCCGAATTTCCTCGGTGTCATACGTTTCTCTTATCTCTCTGATTTGTTATTTTTCTTACAGCCCTGCCCAAAAAAGATCCCAAGTTGGAGGGATTTTCCCCGCGTTACTCCTTGGGGGATGAAATAAGGGTAAACTGCACGTCAGATCCTTCAATGCCCATTTCGGATATATCTTGGTTCGTCAACGACAAAGAGGTTAGTACAATGTTTCAAGTGCACTTCTTTCTTCAAATTTTTTTGAATATTTGTTAAGGGTGAGTGTGACGGTTTGCAGCGACATCTGTAATAAAGAAAAAACCTTAATTGGCTCATATATAAACATTTGTTTAATTAATTTAATCTTTCAAAATATCCCAGATGGGTTTAGCATTGCTTTTTAATATATTAGAATAAAATTTATCTTTAAAAAATGAACAGGGAGCTAATGGCTTGCTTTAAAAGTGACAACTTCTTTTTTTTCGATGGTTTAGTAATTAGTTTTTTTTATCTATGTTCGCTACCAATGTGAAGCATATGGCTTCCTTATTGAGGCATCTCAACGGAAGTTTTTTATACGAGAACTGTTTGTTACTCAGTCGCTCAACCTCACTTTTTTCAAAAAGAGTACTAGGGATAGACGGATATGGCTGGGATATGACTAGTAGTTTACTAATCGCCCAGTTATTTAAAGATATGAAAGGGCTAGGAAGGAGTTTTTAGACATCACAAACACCCATGCCTTCGAACTGAAATCGATCGAAAAAATGCTGTCCATACTGAGTCTCGAACCCTTGAGGTCCGCCACCGATTTTTTCTCTATAATATTGTTAGTCGAAATGTTATGACAATAGTGTAATTATTTCTATTGACAGGCATCTTTCCTGAGCGTGGAAGGCTCGTGGATGAGTCCAGAAGACGAACACGGCCTCATAAGTCAGAAAGTTGCACTGCGATTAAGAGCTGAACGTCCACTCTTCATATCAGGCACTTTGAGAGTGCGCTGCGTGGCGACGCTCCCTCCACATCTTCCAGGAGGACTTCACGCTCGACAGACGGTGGCTTCAGCGACGTTGGTGACGCAAGGGCTCCTTACCAACGAGAAGCTAGCCTGGCCAGGAAGTAAGAAACGCAAAATAAATAATCATTTATTTACAATATTAACTATTTATTCTAAAGGTAATCTTTTAAAAACCTAGTACAGTTATTTAATACATTGGACATTTTAATATGCTGTCAAATTATTATTACTTTACTTTCATTATATACTTTACAGGGGACATTTTTTTCACTCTCCTGAACAATTACATGAGTGTGAATAGTAAGGTTTTCGATATGCACATTAATTTATTGAAAAGTACTGCTGTTTATAATTACTTAAAAAATATATTAAGACCTAGAAAACAAATTAATGTATACATTTAATAAATATGTATAGCACTTGCTGTTGAATAATAGTATTTTGTTATCTATTTTTATTTGGTATTAAATATTTTTGGTCGAAGCCGAAGTGGGCTTTTTTTTTTGAACTTGCAATTTGTATATGCATCTGAATATGTGGCGATAGAGTGGCTTGTTTGAAATTTTTATTTTATTTTGATACTTTTTTGTAATGTTGAATTGTTTTTTTTTGCAGGCAACGCATCTAGATCTTCGTCAAGTTTCGTGCTGGCAATAATAATTTCCTGCGTGTTAAATTGTTTGTATCAACATATTTTTGGTTAAATTATTTTCGCCATTATAAAATCTAAATTAAATACTACACCAATCAAAACCAAGAAAAATCTAGTTTTAAATCTGGCACTATCTTATCATTATATTTACGATTTTATATAAATATTTTTAACGAGGTCAACGATGAATAAATGAATCATTTTTTTCATTACTGCATTAAAACAATTCAATTCCTGAAACCTCATATTAGTTGAATGTTATTATTTGGAAAATATATTGAAAACTAATACAGCCGTTATGAATTTTAAAATATTTTTGTGACAACAATATCTCAATTATGTTAAGATAAAAATGAGTCATCGTTTTGACAAAATATAAATATATGTGTACGAAAAATGTCTTATTTTATCGAGACATTCTAGCATTGTTAATAATTATATTTCCATAGTCTTTTTGTTTTTATAAATATAAAATGGCCCATTGTATTTATATATTATCCTCTTTAAAGTCTCTTTACAGATTTGTTCGATTTTGTAATTTGTATATAAATATTATTTTATTTCTTGTTATAACTAAAAATTAAAATGAAAATGATTTTGGATTGTCTAAAGAAACTACTACCAAGTCGCGAGAAAATATACTTACTTGTGAAATGCAATGAATACTGTTTATTTGAATGTATTGTTTGTAGTATATTTGTAAACTTTTCGGAGTCAGATTACTATAATATCATCGGCCGTTCAAAGAATAAAGTATTTAAGGCTTTGTGGCTTTGCAGCAAGTGACGTTTAATTTAAAGTCAACATGAAAAAAACATAATATGTGCCAGTCACAAAGTTAATGCCACATATGGATAACCTCATCGTCGATCACCAAGTCATTGAAAAGGTCGATCGTTTGTGTATCTTGTATCAATAGTCAACGTTAAAAAAAGTGTATACAAGGAAATCAGAAAGAAAATTGTAAGCAGCAATAAATGTTTCTCTAGCTTGCATAAATAATTAAAATATTTCCGTTTATCGCGATACATAATATTTCGCCCCTACATCGCCTTCACAAGATGAGCTCTAGCGTATAGATCAGGGGTATATCAGGTTAGCTCTGAAGACCTTTCTAAGTTACAAATTTTTGAGCGAAAGACCCTGTAAAAGATTTTTGTTCCTGTCTTCAAAAGTAGCATCTGGTGACGTCGGCACAACCTTGAGTCTAATAGCCTGTCAGATTTGTTAAAATTCAACGCATGCGTTGGGCCGGACATACATCACCCATGGATGAGTGGAAATCTACGAAACGTGTCAAATTCTCTATCAATGAAGGAAGACAATGCTTTGGAAGACTTTGACATCACTGGATGAAAGGTTCACACAGGAAAGGAGAGTGCTAGAGGTTAGCGATTAGCGTGGGAAGGCGGAGGAGAGGATTAATTGAGGCGGCAAAGCTTACTCTGGACTGTGGTGCCAGAAAACGGGAAGAAAATTTTATAGAAGTCAAATTATATACTGTTTATTATACAAAATTAATTAGTCTTAGACTTTTTTTGTTCGACGATGATGTTTAAATACATAAATCTATTTTTAAAATCCTTTTTTCTACTTTTTTCTAGATATTTCGTTAAGTAATCCTTTGTTTAATTTTATACCAATGATTTTCTTTATTTTGCTTTAAGCAAAAGTTCACAGGATCTGTAAATTATTATTTAAAAAGATATCTGACTAAAATCTAATGGCATCTTGTTCAATAAGTTTTTTTTTCTGAACGGGGTTGTTTCAAGAATCACATATTTTTTGCATTACCTTACAATAATTTTTTTAAGTTATGTTATTTAAAAATTGCAATAAATTATCATTTTCCATAATTAAAATGACAATTTTTATTCTTTGAATAAGTAATAAAAAATAATAAGTTTTATTTTCATCCTTACAATAAATGTTATATTTTTTTCAAAGATCGTAGAAATACGAATAATATTTTCAATTAAATTTACGCGTTACGGACTGTTTCATTTTGCATTCATTGATAAAACTGAACTAAGATATTTTTCTCAATATGGCTTTTATCCTAATGTATTTATTATCTCAAACTTAATAACAAAAATTGTAACTAAAAATTTCGTGACGTCATGCATTTAGAAATTATATTTGTCATGTAATAAAATGTTATACTAAAACAAAATCTTTCAATGTAAATAATTAATCAATATATAATATGTGGTTTAAATGAAAATTAATGTTTAAAATGCAATTATTGTCGATGAAATAATTAAAATGCAAAATGTAAATAAATTTAAAAATGAAATAGCACTCTGTAAAGAATTTTGTAAGCACTACGATTAAATAAATTTGTTTTTATTGTATAAGATTGTGTTTTTTTTTCATTTAAAACTACCCACAAACTAATGAACAAAGTGAATTGAATGAGTAATACTGTCTGTGGCAAAGGGAAATAAAGTAGCTCGCAACACAAAAAATGCATGTCAAAAGCTGGAAAATTTAAATATACAATTAAGCTTAATTAGTTACATATTCATGTCTAAGAAATATAACATATCTCAAATGATTGATAATGTTTATAAATTTTTAAATCAGAAGAAACAGCCGTTTTTTTTCGGAGATCATAAATAAGCATTCGACTTCATTTAATTGTGTTACATTGTTACTTAATCATGTTGTTCGAATAAAGTGGTTACTTCAGGTTAGCGAATCCCGAGTGGAATTGAGTACCTCGTCATAAATGGACAGAAATGTCACAAAATTAATTGTTTTCTGTAGAAGGTAACGACTTAATACCTTGGTTGTAAAAGACATTTTTTTAAATTTTGGAATGGAGAATCATGAAAGATAGATATCTAAATATACATCGTATATTCGAAATATTTATTTCTTTATATATGTATTTTTTAAATGTGAAATAAGAACATGGTATAAGTTGTTTTAGACAATTGTTAGACCATAGTTGTTTTCTTTTTTAACAAATAGCGGTAATTGAACGAATTAAAAATATTTTGACAGCTCAGACACTACCAAAACTGGTATGGAATATATACTAGCGCATCCTGGTGATAAACGAAAAAAAAAATAAAAAAGCTATTTTTAGATAACATCATATCGACTGTGGAAAGGAAAAAAGACGTAAGCCACACACATCAACTTTTACAGGAGACGCTAAAAACGTGTTTTGATTATTTTGTGACATATGCAAATTATGAATTATACTTTATATACACAACCTTTAAGTGCACGTATACTTCTAAACAGGTGTTTAATTGACATAACCTAATATTAATTAAAGAAATTGTCTCGGAAAAACCTTTATTTCAGTGTTTTTTCTTGGTTTATTTTTTTTACATGGTCAAATTTTTCAAACTTAAAAGCTAAATTTACATACTTATTCGACATTTGTAGCTTCCATCCTTTTGATCGAATGTGTGCCAAGTTGTATACACTGTAATTATCGAAAAAAAACTGTTTTGGAAAATTGAAGGTTACGTCCTTTTTCCTTTCCACAGTCGATATGTTTAAGTTATGATTTGATCGTCCATTATTTTTAAAAATCTTTGTACAGACAGACAGGAAATCAAAAAAATCAATAAAACTAAAATGGAAAAAAGTTTCTTAATTTTAGATTATATATGTACATTACATTTTGGTAGCTGTGAGACGAAAAATTAAAAAAATTAAAACAACTCTCCGTCTTAAATTTTTCAAGTCATTAAGCAAGAATAATCTTGACTGTCATGAAAAGTACTTTCAATAGATCCAACATTACGGACTGACTCGTTATTATAAAGTTTTCTTGGATGGCAATGTTGAAAAAAGGTGTTAAACAAGACTTCTCCTGACCTAGTAAGGTTTACTGACAATAAGTTACAGTATAAACTAGAAATTGCTTTCAGTCAGTCGTAAGAGGGTCTTGAAAATATTAGTAAGTATAAGTCGCTCAAATGATAAAAGCGATCTGAAAAGTCCAAATTTCTTAGCCACGAAGTAAGAAGATGATGAAACAATCGTCTCAAATGTCATTCAAAATTTACCGTCATGTTTTATAATATACTCTACATCAATTACTTGAATAATAATTTGAGAAGTAAATACTTAACGAGAGGTGAATTCAATCTTGATTAAAAATTCAGATTCGGTTTACCAACAGTGAGAGCGGCCTTCCAAGCCGTAAAATTTCTCATCCAAAATTTGTTAATTATTCATTAATCTAAAGGAAAATTTAGATTTAAATTATTCAAATTAGGAATAATAATTACTTAATAATTGGAAGCGTCTCTTGTTCTTACGAGAGAGTGTCATTTGACACTAAGATTTAAGCACTTGTACGCATTATTCAAATTATTTTTAAGTTCCGTGGTCCATATTATAATAAAGGATGAACGAATTGTTTATATTTCAATTTATATTTCGAGTCTCGTTTTGTATTTAAGAAGGGTAATTGAAGATTAAATCTTATATTAAAAATTTATTCAAATTTAATAAAAATATTTTACCTTTTAAGGAAATAATTTAAAAAATTAGTATTTATAATTCATTTTTATTACATCAAAAAAAATCATTACGGTTTTGAAGAGGCAAATATTTTCATATGGAAAGTGCAAGCATTGACAAGAAACGTACTAATGATCAATAACACTTTGGTGAGCATTTTTTTTTTTGAGAACTTAACATTTTTTTAACTAAACGCTTGGTATAGTGTATTACAACCGTGTCTCAGTTTTCAGTAATTTTGTATCTTATTGAACGTGGTTCCAGCAATTTCCTGTTAGAAAGTGAATTCTTTTCTGTCATGGTAAAATATATCTCGTATCCCACAAGAAAAAAAAATACATGTGAATAAAATAAAAAAAATATTCACTATTATTGCATAAACTCATTAAGCAAACATAATTTTAATACAATAATCACATTTTCTCTATTCATGTGAAAAAAAATAACAATAAAGAAATTTAATTATATTGCTTCAAGTTGGAAAACAAATGGATAAAATATTTTTTATAATGCGAGATTTTGCTTTGACGTATTTTTTTTCATTGTGAAGCTTAATGAACACTATGGGATTGCAAAGTATTGTTTTATTATGAACGATTTGCAAATAAAGTTAATATTTATGCATCTTTTACAAAAAAAATCCATGTGGATGAAACATAAAACACAAACGACTTAAAATTGACTTTCTTGAAAAATAAATTTGAATGCATAAAATTAATCAAAATATCAGATAAGAATGACGGCTATTTTTAATCATTGATGAGCTTTTACGGCACATCAAAGCTTTGATTGAATAACCAAAGTTCATCTCGGCTTTCCGCATTTCCGGTTGTGTCGGTTTATGTTTTGGACATAATACCATGAGTAGTTGATACTAACGAACCGCAGAACTGTTTCCTGACCTTACTATAACCACATACTGCACTCTGTACATAATACACCTTGTATCGTGAATTTCATGACTGCTTAAAGATTATCATTTTAAATTTGTAAGGTGAGAATTATGATATTGGTTGTCAAATACAAAGTTTCTGCCAATCTCTCTATAAAAAAATATATTAATAACGAATGATATTTTTTGATGAATTTAACTATTGTTGTGGCTTTGCGTTTTATCCGATTTTACAGTTTAGAAAATTCATTATTCTTTCAGTTTATCAAGATTCTCTTTCAAATTTGTGTTTATGTAAGACTTAAGACGAAATATTGTTACTGAATAGTACATTAAGTGGTGATTTTAAAAAAGAATTGGTGATGACGATTATTCAGACATCAAAAAAGAAAATGACAAATACAATATTAATTTAATAGGGATTATAATGAAATAAATTTACTAATGAATTTTCGTGACAAAAATTATATTTTTATTAATGATATTATTGGTGTAAAAAAAATGTTACAAATACAACATAACATTTTCAGTTGACGATGCTCGTAATGAGCGAAACCGGTCCTGACATATTAAATAAAGTGGAATGAAATACAAAGGAATATTGTGTTTTTACTAATATAATGCCTTTCCACCAAGTATTGACAGTGAACACCCTAAAAGTGATAACATTTTCCATTAAAGGAAAATTATTTCACAATAAAACAAAACAAAACAACCTTGACTACCAAAATGAAAAATATACGCAGATCTCTAGTACAATTTACAAAAACTAATTTAAAAATAAGTAAGGATTTTTTTGACACATAAGTTTAAGAAAATATAAAATACCAACATTTACAAACGATTTGCCTTACGCATAATTTATTTTATTTAGTTTATTACGATATTATTAAAATCCTTTACATAGGTATTAAAAACTACACGATGTAAATTTGTTTGCAATAATTTAATCTAAAAGAATCCGTTATTACAGGAAATTTAGAATGTCTGCATCCAGCAAAGTCAATTGTATGTTACGTGTGAAATGAAAAACAACTTTTCAAACGTATTTTTATGCATGATTTAAAATCTCGTTCCAGAATGCTATTTCACTATTTGAAACAAAACCTTTCCTTCCGTTCGACTCCGACAAAAATTTAATATTCAATTACCTTTAAAAATATCAAAAATCTAGGTACAATTTCTCCGTGAGTTTGCTGAATTTAAAGCAGGGGAAAATCTGTTTCACTAATGGATGTCTTCAAAATTTTATCAATATCATTTACGAAGCTTATAAAGTATTTATGATGGCTAGATGGAAATCTTTTTTCACACTGAAAATTCTGTTGTGTTTTGAAGAATTGCTTTTCGTCTCTCTGCTCTTTGAGCAATATTTTTAAGTACAGAAGATTTATTTCTTCGTAATTTTGAAGAAAACAACACTGTTTTATTTAAACGTTTTGTTTTTCATTTACTAAATATCGTTATAAAAACATGTTTCTTTGAAGTTATTGGCAATCGTCACAGCGATAAAAAAACAGTGTCTGAATAAATATCTTTTTTCTTTATATAATATTTTCTATTGTGAAACTATACGTTTATATAATATATATTTTAAGTATAGTATATAAAAAATATGATTTTTGAGTGAAAGTACTTGAAGTAATTTTATTACCACATTTTTTTCATTCATTATGGTACGACCTTTCTCGAATCACTAAAAAGTAGAGAAGGACGAAGCGAGCTGAAAATATTTAATTCTAAAATATTCGTCAAGCACAATAAATTTAGGAAATTTCATCACTGCGGGGATCACAGTTTGAGGGTTTTTGTCTTGACTTATAATTTTTATAACAACAATTATTATCATCTTACGTAATTTTTTTCGGTAAAGTACTTTTTTACCTTGCTCGCTCTCTGTGTGGAGCATATGGAACAATAAAAAAACAAGATTCGTTACATTAGAACTGTTTTTTTATTTAGTTAAAGATTTTGAGTAGAAGGATGTGTTAAGAACAAAGATAATACTTAGATAATCGCTTTCTATGTCCCGTTTTATTTTTCTGCTAATGAGAATTCTCACAAAATTATGTATATTTAAAGAGATTGACTTAAAAAACTTATTTACATATAAAAAAAAGTGTTCTTTCTTTGTTTTGTGATGTGAACAAAGATGAGAAAACTTAGCGAACGGTGGTGGGTAGAATGTGAAGAATCGTGTAAGTACAGGGATACATATTTTTAGGCGAAGGCCATGGAATGACACAAACATTTGAAACATTGCTATCCATAAAGCCAAAATAAATATAATATTACTGGCAAAAAGTTTCGAAAGTGGATTTTTATTCAATTCATGAGGGACAATAAATCACGCTGCCCCACTCAACTTTCCTTTTCGATAAACTCTTTTTTTTCGCCACATTATTCCCCGACCTGCAATTAGTGCCCACTACTCAGTTGCCGTTAGAAGATTGAAAAAGTGTTTTATATAAAAAGTTTTTTTCCCAGATGCGATGAAAAAATTTACAACCCTGCAATGGAGAATATAACATTTTTAAGGGCGGAAATTATAAAATGTTTCCAGCTTAACGCGCGTAGTAAAAAATAAACGGGAGATTGAGTCTTTCATAAAAATGTATATAATAAACAATCTGTAGTTTTGTCGGGAGTTTGGACTAACTTCCGATTGATAGTTCACTGGTTCGAATTCCGGAATGGAAACATTCATATAAATATTTATAGATTTTTATACAATGCTTTCATTGTCTCCCATCCGACCATAAAAAATGAACGTAGAATGAATTTTTGAAAAGTAAATTATTGTTTGATTCTTAATATCTTAATTTTATTCTTTAACGATAAAGACTGCACAACTGTTTATTGATAGTAGAACTCCATTATAATAGGGTAAACATAGCAACGTATTTAAAATTAGTTTTGGCGAAAGGCGAAAGCCGAAATAGCTATCAACTAATAAATATAAAAACTGTAGAACCAAATACGTTGCTATCTTTACCCTATTGCTGCACAACTGGTTTACAAACTATTCTCATAAAACCATTTTTTTAGATTTACCATTGCTAGTTGCTATGTATGACCTAGTTGCTAGTCTAACTTTAATATTTAATTTAAGTTTATCATCACCTGTTATCAATTTCCGTTCGTCCAATTTATATTTAAATGCAATGACAAAGTCATTAAATCATGTGATGTTTGTAATACCTCGTCACTGACATCCTGTCCGCACGCGAAACACAGAGCAATAAATGAATTATTTGGCATCAGTTCCTGTTTTTATTTATCTTTTTTTGAATTACATTAAAATTATTCATTCTGAAACCATATATCTGTGTTTTGGTGTCATGAACCTAATCTAACAATGCGATTGAGTCTCAAGTTCCAATAAGGTCAATATATTTTTCTTTTCATTGTAATATTTGAGATCATGGAGGTGGGTTTTATTGGGGTCTTTTATCACCTAACTGCACTCGAAAATTAACTTAAAAAATAATAGTTTTATAGTAGATACTATTGCCAAAAATATCGATGCGTACGTGGCAAACTTATTATGTTCTTTATGGTTATTTGAAAATGACTTTTCGTGGATGACTTATTTGTGTAGTGTATGTGTATATGCAGTGGCGGCCGGTCAATGTGGCATTGGATCAATGCACCCCTTGTATATGCAGGGGCGGTTATATTTCATGAAATAATATTCAAACATAACATTTATACTGTATTTACACTGTGTATATGTATGTATGCGCATGTGGATCTACATGTACGGATATAGTATTATGGGAAGTATATAGAATGTAAATTGCATAAGGAGTCCTCGTGAACGGGCTTCACTAGGGGTTTTTTACCTCTGTAGCGATCACGCCTTTTCGTTTGTAGCTATGGTAAAATAATACAACTTTTAATAGGGTAAAAATATCAAGGTATTTCAGTTCTACAATTATTTATATGTTATATGTTGATAGCTATTTCGGCTTTCACCATCGTCAGAACTATAGTTCTGACGAACGTTCTATAGAAAAAGCTATCAACATATAACATATAAATAATTGTAGAACTGAAATACCTTGATATTTTTACCCTATTAAAATGGAGTTCTACCAAGTAAATGCCAAATCAATAAATAATACAACTTTTCAATACATAAGCGATTAAAGAGACTCCAAGAACTTTGACGCTAACGTGTAGCTCCATAAATATGATATTCAAAAAAATGGGTGTACAAAACAGAAGTGGTCAAAAAAAATTTATACAAATTAATGACGACCCAATTTAACATTTAAAAAAAAATATATTTAAGAGTCTTCTTTCGTGTGAAATGTATGTAGCGTTACAATTTCCCTTTTGGTGCTCGTATCGGTCTCAGGTGTCGAGCTTTGTTGAGCAAATAAAGGTGCGGTTATACCTACACAAGCTCGTAATTGCCTCCGTGCATGCAAATGAAACATAACAAGAAGATAAATTATCCACGAGTAATGTTCCAGTGTAATCACACCCTAATGAACATTGCCAAAGGAGTAGGCGCTTCAACAAACAGCAGTGATCTTGTGCAAATATTTCAAGACAAGAATACTTCGTTCTCATTCTGTGATAAGACAAAGAAGGTATTTTATTTTATACATTAAAAGGGTCCTTATGATTCTTACCCCTTCGGAGACGCACACCTTTTTATTTTTTCAACTCATAACTAAAATTGCAATTTGAATAAAAATCGTGGACATTATAATAGGCTCGTATTTTTCCGATCAGAATTTATATAACAATGATCAAATATTTATATTAAATGTTCATAACATATCGGTCAGTGTAAATAGTAATAATTTAAATGAAGTTTTAAAAAACCTAACCTAACCAAAATGGTTATAAAATATTCTGACCGTATAATATTTTTATTCTTACCGTTCATATTTTTATTTTGACCATTTATTTTTTTCCCATTATAATATATCAAACTACCAAATTAAATGAACTTCTTCTCACAACACATTAGACGTGCGTACATCTAGCGACGAAAATGTGTTCATAAACCCTTCATAAAACATATTTACATCAAGTAACGTTGACAATTATTATTTTTCCTAAATAAAATACATATTGGGTCTTCATTATTATTTTTTTACATTTATTTTCAACACCACAATGTTTTTCTGTTTTCAAATAACACAATTATTTTAATTCGGAGAATTTATCTTCAATTTTTCTGTGACGTTCTTTCAAGTTTTTCTATCACGTATTTTACACATATTCTTATACACGGTTTTTGTGGAACATATCTACTGTGTATAAAAGAGTTGAGTGATTACGTCATTTAAATACAAAATTAGAGAAACCTTTGAACTACTATGTAGATATTCGCTACTTTTAAGCAACACTGGGATAAGTCGAAGATACTTGTTTCGATATAGTTGAACTTTAAGGTTTGTGTTGTATTTTTTTAAATAACGAATTGTTGTTTTATTTAGTTTATTTTACGGTTTATGATAAAAGATAAAAGTTGGTTTCTTTCTATACTGTTGTCTGTATCTGGTTATTTTACTAATCGCGCTGATACTTTGAAGTTACAGAGCAATCTCAATAATTGTTATTGTAAGATGTTTATTTTAAATGGGGCTTTTTCTTTTTAAATTAAAATACTTTAGTGATCAGTTTCATTATAAAGGTTAACTTTTCATCAATTGATTGGCTTACTTATCGTTAAGTCGACTTTTTCACTTTATCTCACTCTGCTTAATGGTAGCGATTTTAATAAATATAATACAATTCGTTTGAAGCGTAGAAAGTACGTTATACGAATTACGTGTCACACATTTTGCACCGATGCAGCTTCAATTGGGAATCTGTCACGAGATGATATTTGCATTTTGTAACTGCCGAATGATTGAGCTATTGATTCTCAGCCTGTATATTTATTGTACGGTTACAGGATAACAACGAACAACATTCAATCTGACATATACCCCAGTGACTCATATAACATGGTTATTGCTCTGACAATAATTTTATTATAATTATTATTTTTTTTATTTTATTTATTTATTTATTTATTTAATTAACATTGCAAAAGGTTGACAAATTATAAATTTAAAACTTTTACAATGGAGAAAAAAAAATAGTACAATTTAATATTAAAATCAGTAGAAAAAAAAATGGCAAAGAAGTCAACTGAGTAAGCTCCGACGAACTCTACTTTAATACATAAAAAATAGTATTCGTCGGAACTCACCCACGTCTACGTGGAATATGTCGACATCCGAAGCAATATTGTTGAACACCGTTAAAGCTCTCCCCAGTGGCATCCCCATTGGCAGGCTGGTTCTACACCTTGGGAGAACAAACAATTCATGTCCACGATTTCTCAAAAAATAATCAGGAACATTTAGATTCACATTCTCAAGAATGGTGGAATTCTCATTTTGGCCACGTATAAGTCGAAAGAAATATATGGCCAGATACATTTCTCTTCGAACATTCAAACTATTGAAGTTAAGCATGCCTAAGAGAAAGTCAGTTGGATAAAGCCATGGGTAATATCCATACACCCTCATATAGAGAAGTCTCAAAAATTTCTTCTGAATCTTCTCCACCATAAGGGTATATTTCGAGCATCTTGGGGCCCAAACAATTGACCCACTCTCAAGTCTGCTTCGAACCAAAGCGTTGTACATTAATATTAGAACTTTAACTCCCGAAAAGACTCTGGTGGTACGGATGATAAAGCCCAACATTTGTAATGCTTTCTTGCAAGTAATCTTAATGTGATTATTGAATGTTAGTTTGCTCTCAAATTGTACGCCAAGATCTCTGACTGATGAAATTCGCGAGAGAATTCGGCCATTCATTGAATAACGGAAAAATAACACTCGCGACCCTCTTGTAAAGGATAAAAGATTGCATTTATCAATATTGAAATCGAGTTTGTTACACCGCCCCCAATCTATTATATTATCTATATCAGACTGAAGACGATGACAATCATCTAAGGTGACAACCTTCAAAAAAAGTTTCAAATCATCAGCGAATAACAAGAACATAGAATTTTTAATAACGCTTGCTATATCATTTATGAAAATAGTGAACAGCAATGGCCCCAGGTTTGAACCCTGCGGAACACCAGAGTACGTGCAAAATGGCATTGATTCGAAAAGCCCATACGATACGTATTGTTTTCTGTTCCTAAAATAACTACCAAAAAGCCTAACAAAACCATCAGACAAACCGATCAATTGGAGTTTTTCCAAAAGAATGTCATGATCGACCCTGTCAAATGCCTTCGAGAAATCATTGTAAGAACAGTCAACTTGCAGTCCTTTATCTAACGCCGTCGACACGTAATCCGTAAACACCATCAAGTTTGTGTCGGTTGATCTTCCGACTCTGAACCCATGCTGCTCACTAATTATAAATGGTTCAATCCTTTTTAAAATCATATGATGCATAATCATCTCAAGAACCTTAGCTGGCGCTGAGAGAACAGCCACCGGTCTATAATTTTCCACTGATGATTCTGCGCCATTCTTAAAAATTGGTGTAATCTTAGATATTTTCCATATTTCAGGGAAAATGCCTGATTTCATAACGAGATTAAATATATAACACAAAGGACTTTTGATGAGGTCAATACATCCTTTTATATCACTGCATGAATTTTGGATATGATATATCATACTTACATCCACAAACAGCGGAGTTCATAAAGTTAGGAATTCGCTATGAAGTGTTCTGTTCATTTGGATTGCATACAGAAATCAGCTCATGGTTTTAGGCAGACGTAAACATTCCAACGATATTATTTATTAGAATTTCTGAAATGAAAATACTTTCGTTCGTAGTTTAAATTATTATATTCTCCATTTAAAACAAAAACAAAATTTTGCTTCAGCTAATATTCAATAAATTACTACAAAGTATGTACATATTTTTTGGTGTCAGATATTATTTTAACAAAGATCCACTGAAGCCAGCGACGCTTACCGATCGTTGAATAAACTAACGTGAAAACTATTGATATCATCATTAGAACCTCGTTTCGCGGCCATTAGTTCATTTAGACGTGTGAAAGTCTTTGGCACGGTAAATACTGATATTTTTAACCTTTTTGCAACATTTACTCAAAATATACATTATATACTAGTCTTAAGCTGGGTGTGATTCATTAACCATAAAATTCGCTGTTGTCTCTAGCTTCTTATAAAAACAATAAATTTAATTGCAAGGTTTAATACTATATTAAGTAGCAGAGAAAAGAAATACTTGCTGGCTTGACATAATTGTAAATGAAGACTACGTTGAATAGAGAAGTTTATTTAAAAAGAGTTTTTAAGAGATGCTAAAATCTACACTGACAGTCACGCTCCTGTTGGTGATTACACACACGTTATAGTAATTAAACGGAATATTAAGTGGTGTGTTTATTAAATGTTTTCTAACTCCTGCTTATAAACATGGTCTTCACTTTTTAATAATAATTTAGAATACAATAACAGTCAACTTTGAGTGGCTTTGATATCGACTATTTGATCTGAATAATTTAAAATTTGTAATCTGTAGCAAATTTTCCTCATCACAATTATTATTTCATTTCAATCAGTCAGATCAGATCATATTTAAAAAAGTACATAAATAAGTACAAAAGAAGTTTAATTTAATTTTTAATACACATATTACTTTTCCACTAATTATTATCGACGGTAAACACTTTGAAATTGTTCATTTTCGCTATCGCATTTACCCAGTAAATCGTTCTTTAAAAATATGTATTATTATCTAATACGTGTATCTATTTTTAAAAATATATCCGACAGACTTTCCTTCAGAGGTTTTTAATAGTAATCTGTATAGGAGACACTAATTTGGCTTTGGTCCAGGAAAGGCGATGTGTTTGATGTCGGTCCTATGTATTTGTTTTTGTGATTGTCACAGACATCTTAACATATACGTACAAAGCTGTCATAGTGATAAAATCATGGGTGTCATTGTATATATACATTTTTCAATTACATAAAATTGAGAAAATTTTGTACTGTATAAAATACGAGCTTGAGATATTTAATTTACAACGAATATGATCTCTCTTAAGTTCCCAATATCAAAGATAACCAGTAATGTATGCAAGAATATGTAGTTTGTTACATTAGTGTTTTTTGCGACAGTCAAGGGTGAATTGTTGTAAATAATAAATACAATATTTAAAAAACGAAGTCTTCCATTTTTCCTTGTGGGGTGTTTTAAAACATTTACTGTCGTTTGAATTAGTCTGGCCCTTTTATATATAAATATTTAAAAAATAAAATACTTGTTTGAACTAACTATAAAGAAGGAATATGTATAGGTAGCTCACCAGACAGTTTCAATTTCTGAAAGTAGCTTACATCCTTATTGAGTTTGGAGACCACTGGTCTAAAATCATCAAAACACGTTTTTTGTGCCTCCTGTAAAATTTGCTATGTGTGGGTTACGTCATTTTTCCTTTCTACAGTCAATATGACAAACAAAACACCGTTAATTGTTCCACTCTTTTACATACTGTTGATATCTTCTGCGTCATACTATCTGCAAACCATTCCAATGAAATTCGTATATATTATTCAAACAGTAGGATAACGCTTTCAGAAATTACAACACCTTTCAAGTAAATGTCTACCCGGTGTGTGTGTTTTGGTTGGCACGCATTTTGCCACAAATAATAAATAGCACCCCACTCATATTGTGTTATTATTATCTCCTTACCCCCACCGCGAGTTATTCATCTCCTTGCCATTCACATAATGTAATAAATCATAATCCCTTATGTCTATTTCCATCCCTCGCGTTGTTCTAGATCCTTCGCGATGGGAGCAACAATGCCTTTTACAGCTCGCGCCCCCACCCACTGGCAACGTGTATTACATTCCACAATACATTTGTGAATAGTCTCGTTTGCCAATAATGATCGTCAAGGTATTCATATTGCCACCAAATGGAAGAGGAAAGCTTCATATTTTGAGATAGTGAATATTGTAAATTATAAAACATTGAACATTTTTTTTTCAAATATATGTATTTTTAATATATTTTTTGGCAAAGTCGACGAAGAAATGTCTTATAATAAATATATAAATTATATTCTGGAATTCATATTTTTAAGGTTCCCATATACTACAGATTATTAACAGTAAGAATACAATAACATTAATTTATGTTTTTTACAATTTATATTCATTTTATAATTTGTTTTAGGCAGTTTTGTAGTGAGGCACATCTTTTTAGAAGCAGTAATCATAAAACAATAAACTAAACATTTTAATTAAATAAAATAGACGGATCACCGACGTTGAATTTATTTACATTGATATTTACCGTTCCTAATGTAAGTAATTATTTTATAATTAGTACCATCAAAGTTTGTATCTTACCCTCTCCTTCCGTCCAGTAGAAAAGTAGAAACCTAGACTTTTATTTTATAATTTATAACATAAGAGTATGAATCAATTTTCATTTTATTTGTAAACTTTGCGATTTTACGTGTGATGATGCTTCTCAAAGAGGCGAAACACTTTTGTGCACAACAATTGAATTAACAAAGTTATCTTATTTTATTTTTTTAGTTATTTTTATATATTGCTCAAAATTGTGTAAAAAACATTTTAGGGGGGTTTGAAACTAGAGGCTTCATTGTATCAATACAGAATATTAATTTACTACAAAAATATAACAACGTGGGTGTATTTGATTATTTAGACACGTGTGACGTGACTTAATGATATCTTTTACTTAAGGGTTCTCAATATATGATTTGCAACACACAGTGATGCTGAATTCAATGACAAAATCATTTTGAATAAACTAATGACAGATGTAGTTGTTAAATATGTTGACGTCTAAAAAAAGCAAGTTACTTTTTAAAAAGGAGCAGAGCCACAAAACTTCTTTTGAAACAATATGTTTGGCCACATTGCCATAATTTAAAACTTAAAATGTAGCCATGCTGATTTCTTTTTTTTGTGACTTCTTTATTATGTTTTTTCTCCATATCCGCTTCCTAGTCGGAGCACATGACCACCACATAGTTTTTTCAAGATTCTCTGACACCTGACAGTCTTCTTGCTTCTTCCCATGTCATTCTAGCGTCCCGTAGCTCTTCCGAGTATATATTATAGATGGTCATCAGTGGCCTTCCGCGACGGCGGAATCCATCGGTTGGTAGAATAGATAAGCAGAATTCAGGTTTTTTTGAGGCATCCGCAGCACATGCTCAAGCCAAGTCCATCGTCTTTTCTTCACTTAGTCCGTTCTCTTATCTCCTTGTTTGTGACAAAGACCAACCACCGCACTCCTAGTATTCGGCGCAGACAACTTTTTTCAAAGCACAGTATACGGTTATGTTGTGCTTTTTTAAGGTGTCATGACTCTCAATCGTTAAGCAGCACTGTCAGAACGCATGCGTTAAACAGGAGGCACTTAATTTTAACCGAGTACAGCCATGAGTCCCAGATTTTCCGCAGTGAATTGAAAGCTGCTCCAGAATTGCTCCAGCTATCCCCAATCGGATCGCGAGCTGTTTACGCAAGTTGCCATCTCCCGTGATACGTACCCCCAAATACTTTAAGTATTATAAAAAGCCAGTTAAATAACCATATTTTTTTTTATAATGGTTATGAAGTATCGGTGATATAAAAATTAACTGAAACTATGGATTTGAAATACTCTAATGTAAATACAACATTTTGTATATATTACAACCTGAACCCAAGACATTTTGATTGCTACGTGAAGAATCTAGCGCTTGGCTGCAGATGTTACTATTATTCCGGTGTGTAAACATTATTTGCCCGACTTTAATTCTGCGGTTAATCGTTTTAGTTTAACGAACCAGTTCCACGGTATAATTAACTCCCCACATGCAGATTCTCTTGAACATAGTCTTATATACATGAAGTTTACATACATCTTATAAATATTAGGTTCAACGCTTGCAAATATTAAAGTTTTCACGTGCTTTCATATTTTTTAATTTTTTTTATGAAAATTTTTGAAACTATTATTTTACTTTGGTATTGATTTCAAATGTACTTATAGCAATACATTCATTCAAGATCAACCCTAAGTCTTAACGTCAGTTTGGTACAATTGTCAATTGGCTGAACTTTTAATCTACGTATACAAAATTACTTAAACAAAAAAAAACTTTAAAATAACAAATAATTTGTCTTTTTTGCATAGTTTTATGTTTATAACATGACTGATTTTGCTAATCACAATATTTTTTTACGTATCAACAAATCACACAAATTTGTAGAATAAATACAAAAAATAAGTTTTACTTTTATAAATGTAAATTCTGTCTGGCAAGAGCTTACACTTACAGAAATAAATAAAGAAGTCTTTTAACCTTCTCCTCTTTTAATGTAGAATATCTTAACAGTTTTTTTATGAGAACTGGTTACAGCTTTCTCTCATGGAAGATAGTTGAGGAAAATATATTAAGATGTAAGTCGTCTACACGCTAGTTTTTAAGATTTTGACACAATATTTGTGGTTGAGAATTGAAATATCTTATCCGTATATTTGAATAAAAACCCCCCTAAATATAATACTATCGATCGAAAAAAATCGATCAAATAATCGGTCAAGTCCTATGACGCAGCGTTGTGAAATATAAATCTCATCTGGGCCTCTAATAATAATGTTACTGCAATAACAAACAAAAATAGCATATATTTTCATATGCTCTCCCACACAAGCCAACAAAAGGTCCAGGGGTCTGAGTCAGGACCCCAAGGCGGCATCGGAGGCACACGCTTGCTTTTCAAAGTCAACGATTTATCTCGCTTGGCTAGTCAAAGTGACCTCCACTACTTACTCAGTAATCAGTCAGAGGTTAATTTACAAGACCAATATGAGTGTAAACATTAGGGTATCAATGTTTTCTCTACGACAACACACCCTTGTCTAGGATTAAATATATTCTGTATTCAACCTTTCCTTGCCAATCCAATCTATCGGCAAAATATGACGCATGAAATAACAAATCGACGGCATTGCGTAAAAGGCTTGTTTTTTTTTCTCCAAGTTGTATCACAATTTAACAAAATAAAAATAAACAACATTTAACTGTGTTTTATAATACGTATTTCAAATATTAAACACAAGATTTTTAAATTACGTAAGATAATCGATGAGTTTTTTTCTAATACAAACGATATCACTTGCTATTTATGCTATTAAATTGAATTAGAAAAGGTCATTCCAAATTGAGCTAGCCGACACTTAAGCCCAGATCCATCTGACTTTAAAGTTTCTTCCAGTTAACCACATAGACTGACACGTTTACGAGATGAACGAGACTGTCATTCGTACTTAAGCAAGCATTTGCGAAAGTAGTTGTCTGAGGATACCTCTGAAAGAGGCGAAACAAGTGTCACAATTTGTAGCACAATACGTGGAATAATCTAAGTTATTTTATTTTATATTATAATGAACTTCCACAAAGTTACCGCCGAATCCATCGAAAGTACTGACACGTTTTATTCCACTGGTTATATAACTAAGTTTACCACGTTAAGGTGCAACTTTACATAAATTCTGTCGCTAAGTCTTTTAATATAATAACGGACATTGATATTAAAACATTCCTTATTTTATTATAAATTTATAATAATAGTATTCATACTTTTACTGGGCATGGGAGAAGGGAATGTTTAATTATTACAATTCCAATTACACTATTAATTACTTAATTTGAAAATTAGTAGCAGGGAACCACCTGTTCTGTTTAAATTGTTATTTATTAATTATTGATTTTTGTGAAAGCTAGTTTGATGAATCTCAAAAAAAAAACTCGTATCATGACACATTTAGCAGCGAATTTTAATTTAATATTTAATATATATTCAATATTCAATATTCTAAAGAAGAACTGCATACACCATGAACTGCGCTTCGTAGAAACGTATCGACTCTTACTATCATTGACACAAAGTTTTTCAGACGTTCATTCAACAGTTCGAATGTTCGAACCTGTGTGTGAGTCATAGAGTTAATGACCAATTGCGTAATATTAATTTTTGCTAATATAATCAATAAAATGTTTTAAATTAGGCAAATACATTATCATAGAAATATATTCAGAATATAAAAAAAAGATTTTGTTATATTGATATAAAAAAAGAGTAATTGAGGAGCAAAATTTCAAAAAGTGATTCATCACACAAATACAGATGTTGGAGAAATCATGATTTGCTTGAATGTATCAACTTCATAATTTAATATTTATATGAAAAACCTTTTTTGTACACTGATTGTGATTTCCATTTATAGATGTTATTATGGACTATCAGAACTGATATTAAACGGCATTTTTCTAAATTTGTGACAAATCACTTTTTGAATGTTTGCCCCTCAATTATGGTCCTACGGCTTAAAACAATAACAAACTGCGTAAACGTCTTTAAAAAAGTTTTTTGTTTTGTAAAAATTATTGTTGAATATAAAACAGATGCTTTTTTTCTTTCATTTTATTGTATGTATGTACACTCAAAAATACACATCTGAATATTTATAAATTGAATGTAGCATTTTTACCGCAATACGTAACAAATGATTTTCATAAAATAGCTATTGTTAAGTACTTAATTTTATAAATGAATATTATTTGGCGCAAAATAAAACCACAATGAAATTATTTCACATGAAAAGGTAGAAGCTTCGTTACCCAGAATGTTCAAATGAAAGCCCCAAAGCCCCCATACACTCGCAAAGAGAATAATTTTATTCGGCCGTGTTTTGTTTTGGATTTCATTTATTGACTAGTGGGTACATTAATTTTCCGCATGACGAAACACGAGAAATCTGCTGCCAGGCAAACAATGGAATTATTTAGTGTTTAATATCCGCATTTTTTATGCTGTTTAATTGATTTTTAAAATGTTTTCATAATTCACTCATATAATTGACCACCGCTGTGAATTGAAACATAAGTTTATTTAATAATTACATATTTACACACAGTGCTTAATATTTACCAGACTTCATTGTTATAATTTTGTTTAGGTACAGTTAAACCTTGGTTCTTTATGGACGAATATAAAAAATCCTCATAACATAGTAATAAATTTGAATCGTTCAAATTATGTACATTCTCACAGATTTTGTCACTAACGACCCGGGTTTCGCCTTTCGGCATCTTCAGGCATTCAAGTGCACAGATGAACTTGAACTGACCTTTATCAAAAGAATGTTTCGTGTTTATATAATAAATAAATGTATCGCTCACTACTCAATTCTTTGGGAATTCCCATGAGCTTATCCTTTTCGCCAGCAATGGCTTTAAACTCAATGATACATTTATTTATTATATAAACACGAAACATTCATTTACTAAGCGTCAGTTCAAGTTCATCCGTGCACTTGAACGCCTGAAGATGCCGAAAGGCGAAACCCGGGTCGTTAGTGACAAAATCTGTGAGAATGTACATAATTTGAACGATTCAAATTTTATATTGAAATTCCACCAAGCACCTTCAGTCGAAATCTTAAATTAACATAATAATGTTTTTTATAATTTCAAAACAATATAAATATTTCACAGCTTCAACAGTTTAAGCGCGTAGTGTCTAATGATTTGATGAGAGCTATGCCAAATTTATACGCGATCATTCAATTATTTTGTTATCGACAAAAGATTGACATTCTCCTACTTTTAAGCATGGGCAAACGGAAATACTTAATTAAATGTTTAATATGTTAAAAGCTGAAGTCGAGAACGCTATCGTTTTGTTCATGTGTTAGACAGTTCGAGTTCATCTTCACTTGAACGCCTGAAAACGCCGAAAGGCGAAACCCGGGTTGTTGGTGACAAAACTTGTGTGAATGTACATAATTTGAACGATTCAAAATTTTTATTGATATTCCACCAAGCACCTTTAGTCGAAATCTTAAATTTAAAAAAACACCCATAGCCATTGCTTTGCATTTTTATCGAGGGGTCCATTGTCTTAAATAATTATCTTTTACACATATCATGTTGAAGTTCATTTCTTAAGGCAACGCAAAACATTTTTATCATATTGAAAAGATACGTAAATTAATATTTAATACGAATGAATGAGCAGAAAATCTACCAAACTCCCCACTCTTGTATCCTATAGGTAAGTTAATACAATTATAAATTCTTCAGCAAATAAAATAAATGTAATTATAGATTGTCCAGCAAGCAAAAATAACTATTCATATTGATGGGCATTCTCATGGTTAATCCGTTTAGCCAGCAATGGCTTTAAGCATAGTGATACACTTATTTCTTATATAAACACGATAGATTTATTTACTGAGTGTCAGTTCAAGCTCATCCGTGCACTTGAACGCCTGAAGATGCTGAAAGGCGAAACCCGTATGAATTTGTGAATGTATATAAGTTTAACGATTCAAATTTAATATTTAATAATTATTTTTTTCATTAATCGCCTTGTCTACACTTTGTTTTAATTATGGAATAAGTAGATAATGGGCATTATGACATTGCAAAAAGGTATGCTTACAAGCACAGAGCATTGAATAGTCAAATTTATGAAACTGTCCGTCATGGGACTTGTACCCGTGAACGTTGCAACCTGAGCTTACAACGTTTATTACTCAGCTACAATTTTGAAGCCTAGTTTTTATACTCTCTTTTTAAATTATCAGATTCTTAGCAATAAAAGAATATTTCGTATGAACGTTTGCCAAATTTTGATAATAATGAAATAATCTTGATCTTTGAGAATTTACGACTCACGGGGGAATGAGACGTAGCAATAAAAACAATAAAAGGGCTTTAAGAGCTGTATGTCAAAAGAAAGTTAAACAACGACATGTACGGCATCGTATCGCAGTTAAAGCTCTTTATATATCCGCTTTAAATCTTTCCAAGAGCGTGTAGATAAAGTCTAAATTGGGCGATTTTCTTTTTTTTTATGTCAAATATTCTATCCAAAATTATGCATGACTTACTGAGGAAAACTTTCTTTATAACGTATGACGAATAAAATGGTGTATATTTGGTTAAATTAAACAAATACATGTATTAAGTACTATGGCTTAAATCAGCGTTGTCCAACAGAAAACTTTTGGTGGGCCAAATAAAATATTACCAGCATATTGATGGGCCGCATAAAAAAACAAAACAAATAAACGTATTAAAAACTATTTATTTATTAATAATTACCATTAATCATGATACCTTTTTTTATTTAAGAAACAGCCAAACAATTATCAAAACATTTTATTTACTTATTAATTAATGAGAATTTTTTTTATACTATTTGATATTTTTTTCATATCGACTTGTAATTTATTCGATGCACATCGCAGTTGATTGGTCAAGTTTTCATCGGCCAGCCAGTTGCGACATTTTGTTTCTACTATTTTCAATTTTGAAAAGAACGACTCGCAGCGATAGGTGGTCCCAAATGCAGCTGTAATGCACATTGCCAGCTTTTTTAATTTTGGAAATTCATCCTCGGGGATATATTTCTGATAAAACTCACGTTTATTTTCTTCAAACATGCATTTTAACTCGATGCTTAATAGGAGGTCTGTTAACTACATTTATAAATTTGCAAGTGCGGATTCCACCTCTACTACGTTAAATGGAGTTTTAAATATCCTGAAAATTTCCTTATACTTTTCATGTATGAGAATCTGTCGTTGAATGCTTTAATTATCTTTGAATTCGCAAATTCACGTCACTGCTTTGATTTGTTTGATTTATGAATAAAAAAATGCAAAATACATTTGTCGAATGCTGAAAACTCCAATCTTAATATAATCACAGAAAATCTCCAACTGGGCGGCCGCATGCGGCCCGCAGGCCGCATGTTGGACATCGCTGGCTTAGATATTACTCGTATACTTTGTAAATATGTTTATCTTTCGCTGAGTTCGATATAAGCACCGTATATGTAGAAAGAGCAGTGGCTAAACTGAGATACATATATGTACATACATTACTGCTATAAAACCCAACAATTTTACGTCTGATGATGCTTTTCAATGAGGCGAAGCACGTGTTGCGAAGTTTTATTTCATATAAAAAAACAAGCTTCCACAAAGTTAGCGCCGAATCCATCGAAGACAGTTAATTCAGATTTATTTGCAGGAAAATTTCAATATATATTATTATTTAACGTTATCTGAATTAAATCGGTATAAATCCATTAATATTTTAATATTTTAATTGCAATATACACACTAACAAAAAGGTAAAAAAATATTGAACAATAAAAATGATTTAAAGATACATATATTTTATAAACAAAAGATGGGTAAAACATTAAAAATTATGCATTTTAAAATGAAAGAAAACGAAATTTTAAAAATACTTAAATATCGGATAAAACCTTTCCCACAAAACCAGTTAAAAAGTTTTCCAAAACTTTCAAATGGAAATTATCCTTTCATATATTTTTAATAAAAATGTCTACGTGAAACGTTGTTTTCATTAAAGCACCGCACCACCGTCCGTAATGCTTTTGTAAAAAAAAAAACAGAGATGCTATAAGAAATATAATTCATAAAAGTTTGTGAAAGATGGAAAAGAAACGGCGGCATAATCCTCAGGATGTCATAGGGGATTACATTCACCGATAGGGATTACCCGCGACCTGAATGAAAGGAAAACTCTCTTAGTGAAAAACATTGTACATAAAAAGACTACAAAACAAATCAATTGTCATGAAGTATTTTAAAACCCATTTTGCATTAATTGTGCCATATTAGGGGATAGCCATAGCTGTCAGGTTAGCATTGTTGGATTCCGAGCCAGAACTCACGGGTTCTAGTCTCAATATGAACAGCATTTTTTCGATCGATTTACAGATTTCTGTTCGTAGGCATGGATGTATGTGATGTCTAAATATTACCTCAATAACTGCGCGTTGCGAGATCTATTAGTTATTCACTAGTCCTGCCTCAGCCTTGTCCTTCTATTCCTACTACTCTTTTTATAAAAGAGACGTTGAGTGACTGAGTAACAAACATTTCTCGTAGAAAACTTTTGTTGAGATACATCCATTAAGAATTCGTATGCTTCACATTGTGAGCGGGCATCGATAAAAACCAGTGTATCTAGGACTGAACCATGCAACATAAGTATTGAAAGATGTTACCGTTTATAATAAATTAAAATAAACGTATCCCTTGAAAAATTCTTATTCTTGATAGCCATGTATTTAATTACGCTTCGTTTTTTTAACACTAACTAACTAGCTCTGCACTACCACTCATAAGTCATAACTAGGATAAGAGTGATAACACAAAGCGTGCTTAAAAAGTCAAATTCATTTAATTTGTTCCAACGAGGGTAGTTTTTAAATAAAACACAGTTTTTCATTCTGTTTTCATAATTTTATCAAATGATAAGTACTTCGTTCAAACGATTTCGTTCATTGCAAACACTTACAATATATTCCTAATTTATAGTTTTGATAGCTATCCACGCATCTTTAAATTATTTTTTGAGCTTGGCAACTCAGGCTTGCTGAAATTAAATATTCTTTCTATCATTAAAAATACAACAAAATATGACAAAAACTTTTACTTAATTATTCCGATAACATTTTGAATTATTTGTTTTCGTTATTAACAGCTAGGTATGAATATATTTTTAAAAAATGCATTATTGAATTGTATTCGACTGGATCTGCTAATAATTCTATGACTCATCCTAAAAATAAAATTGATATTTTTTTATCTATTCTTTGGGTGTTACACCAAGAGTATTTATATATTACTATAAAAGTTAATTCCTACACACAAAATACTAAATATAAATGAGACCAACTGTAATATGTAAATATGTTAAATATTACTTTTTTTCGAAATCAAAAACGGACAGAACAGTCAAATTATTGGTTAAAATTTTATGATAAACTTTCGCAGATTTTTCTGTAAATTTAATCACACACAATTAAAAAACGTTTCTTTATTTTCAATTTTTCCGAATAACTGCTTCCCTAAAATGTTTTTTGCTTCTTCAAAATACTCATTTCCTCACTTTAACAACATTACCAATCCTTTACAAAAGACTCCTGGTTTGGTAACTCTTAAAAACTTTTATTATTGTTTCTTCTGTTCAATCGTGATTTTAAGACTTGGCATATAACAAAAGCTCTTTGTTTAAATTGGTGTATCAGATTGAAAAGTTTATTTTTGCAAAAGTGTAAATTAAATATCTCTTCGGTTACACCAGACTATCTTTACAGAGATTTGTAAACAAAATTAAAACATTATTTAAATCTTATTTAAATACAACATTAAAGTTAATCACATAAGCCTGATTATTTATTGTGTCATGAAAGTAAGTAATATTATTGTAAAGTAAAATTTTTTTTTAGATTTTATAAGGAGAATGTTCAATACATTACAATAAATCTATACCTCGATTTGTGCAGTTGATAGGTTTCGCGAAATTTTCGATACATACAAAAATTGAAGATTTGTTCAAAAAAATACAAATTCGCGTTCATCAGGCAGGGTACTTATACAAAATAGGGAGATGGGTTACAACAAAATCGTGGAAAGTGAACTCATACAATTACTATTACATATACATAAACATACTGTAAGGTTGGTAGGGAGTCCCCTGCAACAGTTTTGATAATTTTAAATAATCATTATGTGCGATTTTATTATATATTTCTGACAAGCATACAATATGTTGTCATGAGTTTTACGCATTCACCTTATCATATGTTGTATTTACAGCCCAAAGTAACTCCTTTCCTTCCACTTTGACTCAGAGATTTAAAAAAAAGTTGGGTTGCCTCTCGTCGATTGCTGCCAACATGGTTTACCCATCGACAATATTTAGATTTATCATTGATAAAATACACACCAAACCAAATGTTATTTAACTATCAAAAGCAAACTTTGATTCAATTAACAACTAAAACGTTACAACAGCAGAGAATCGACTAATATAGTCTTGCCTGGGGGTCTTCAACTATGCAATGATTACATACATATTATTGATTGAATTGCTTCGTATAGCAGTGTAACATTGCAATGTTTAATACAAAATGTATGTTAATTCAAATGTTACACACAGTGTATTATTTTGATAACTGCTTTGGGGTTTTCTTGTGATTGGTGTGTCTGTGCATAGAAAATCAGACAACATTTCAAGCGCTGAGTTTCAATTATTATAATATATTGTTATCATTGAATTATAAACCGTAACACGTGGGGAATCTCGACATTTGAAAATTCTCTCGCACTCACAAACATAGATATAAATGTACAAAAATCAAAGCAACATGAAAAAGTAATCGCTACGGATGAATAGTACAATATACATAAATGAGACGTAAAAAACGGAAACAGATAAGTTAACAGTGTTTCAAAATCAAACAAGACAACATATAATATAATGATATTAAATTTACATGAGAGGAAACAAAGAGACTGGCGGGGGGAGAGTGATCGATACTTTTTTTGAACAAAGTATACGTCTCGAGTAGCTTTGATATGACCGTAAACAGGAGATAGCAGCGTTTTCTTTTAAATGTAAAATTTGGGTTTCTGTTAATGAAAGTTATTTTTCTTTTAACAAAATAGGTTGTGATCGTAATTAAAAAAAAACAATATTAATAGCATTCTAGCCTCGTAAAAAAAGCTTGTCTTTCTACCAAGAGTTAACTATTTACCATTCTCAGTAACACATTAATTCAAGTTACATCATGACAATCATTTAGACATAACCAATTACAAGATCTTCGTTAACGAGGCAGTAAACAAGCATTTGTGTATGGGTTGGTTTGTTTTTCTACTAGATGATAAAACTAATAAGCTAAAAGACTATAATAAACTGTATTGTAGCCATTTAATTCAATACGTCAGCACGAAATAACGATTGTTTTTTTAAGTTTATGTAACCTGAACTTGTGTTACAAAGCACTTAAACCCTTCTGTCGTACATATTTTATGCGACAAATAGAAAGTTCTTAATGTCGCACGTTGAATTTATATACGCGAAACTGGTTTATGAGCTTTTCTCTTTATGCTTCTTTTACTTCAAATAGCCATCACGTGTTTAGAAAACGCTTAAAATTCTGCATCGTTTTATGAGACGGTATCAGAGTTTTTTTTTATAAGTTTTTTCTGGAATACGCTTGTATGTAAACTATCATTTGAAATCTATAATTGGCTAAATGACTAACAACCGTAGCTTGGCTGTATGTATTAAACATATAATCCATTTCAGTTGCTATTCTATAACACAAGATTTTCCAAACTATGCTCCACGGAACACTAGTGTTCATTCATAAATTTTACAGGAATAGTGACTTGAAAAAAAGGTTTGATAAGCTTTCTCTCTTAATAATTTCTCAAAAATAGTTTCTCTAATGCGGTTAGTAATATTAAGTCAATTAAAGCTTGTTTTTGCTAGCTTATTACGAGAAGTTAAAAAATAATCTTCTTTTGTAAAATGTATGAATTTTCGTTTACTATTTTCTACCGATGACAAGATGAAACTATCGTACACAACTAAACCAGTATTTGCTTTAAGCGTCTTTTTTAAAAACAATAAAAATACTAAGATTGTACCTATTATATCAACATATATTATTAGCTAAGAAGCTAAGAGTAGTAAATAAGAAAAAGGATAATAAAATTTTCAAAAGTCATTATTGAATTAATCTAATCTTGTGTGGGTTTACTTATCAATATCTCAATTGATTATTTAGTATACAATAATGAAATTCGATAGACCTATAAAATAGGAATACATTGGAATCCATAACTTAAAACACTCGAAGAGGAACGAACAAAAAAACGAGGAAGATATTGTTTTAAATAGAGATAAAACAATTAATTAATATTATTCAAATTAATTTATTATTTCAATGGAGACCACCAAGTTGAACGTCGTATGTGACACTCGTGTAGTTTGTTTCGATCAATCACTTTGCAATTTTCGGTAACAAAATGAAAGCAAGTAATTTAGCTGAGTACGCTTGCTGTCACATCTGAAATTGTTAAATGATTTATCATTTAAGGACTCAAAAATTCCTAATAGAATTAATAAACTTTTTCACTTCGTAATGCGATATTAATTTCTATGTCTAGCTTTTAAATTTATCACAATCATCTTATTTGAAATCAATGCCTAACGTAATAAGAAATTATAATTTAATCATTTTAGCAAAGTAAACTGTTCAAAGATTAATATAATAATAACTCTCAAGAAATGAAAAAAATTGAAATCCAATCACATTATAAAAAAATGAAAAGTTCGCAATGATCTTAAAATCAGTCGTGAATTTATGGTATAAATTAAATATGATAATTTTCTTATGAAAGATGTCTTTCTGAAGATGCCTCTTAAAGAGTGCGAAACACGAGTCACAATTTGTAACACAACTAGTGGAATGACGAAGTTATCATATTGTATTTATATGTAAAAGGAGATTGCATAAACTAGCCGTTTGGTTCATCGAAAATATTACATATTTAAATATGAGTTTTTATGTAATACTAGCCGGTTCCCGACAAGCGTTGCAATGCCACTCTTTTTCACTCTACTTTCTTTTTCTGTCTGTTTGACGTTTACTGCCAATTTTCTATGGTACAACACACGCACCACTTACTGTTAGTTAATTGTACTATAACCTTCACGCAAGTGCAAGCAAACATTGTCAAAATTAACAGTATGGCAGTCATACAAACATTGATTTGTATTTATAATACATACTGTAAATTAATTTTACTATGTCTTTAACCGCTCCGGAAGTGCAAGCAAAATTTTTGTTAAAGTTTTATTGCAATTGGATGAGTGGTGTGGCAACGCGTAAAGTACGAACAAACAAACATTCATTTATATTTATATATATAAAATAAGACTACTTTCGTTAAATCTGTGTTGTTTTGTCAAACAACAGAGCATCAAGAAAAAATTGTGGAACCTTGGAAATCGTCGTTTTGAAGATAAGTGCCCAGTAAATAATAATATAATTTTTTCATTTTTTGAATTTATATTTGATGAAGACGAAGAATGAAAGATGCAACCAGTAATCTTGGATGAGAGAGGTTTTTTTTTAAAGATATGTTTAAAGTGGACTGCGTTATAATTAGCCTTCGATTTTTTTTAAATGTCAGTTCTTTGAATATATAAACAGGGCCTTTTTTTAATTGCTTCGTAATAATTGATGACATGAATAACTCAGATCTTAAGAATTTATTGCGAAGCTCTTTGAACAGTCAGTTACCCGTGAAATAATAATTATTTGGATCGAATCAGAAGGAAATAACTACAGAAGTTAATACAGTACTTACACAGCCAGCTGTAAAATAATGATGTTTATTCTAGAAATAAATTATTTCTTCCACGATGGTAATTATTAACGGATAAATTTGTACAAAATTTCAAGAAAAACATTGTGAATAATATCTTTCATAAATATGATACAAATTAAATTAAATTATTCAGTGACTGGTTGTTCACGCGTTCATATTTTTTTCATTTTAAAGCAGATTGGTAAAATATTTTCTCGTTTTAAATATGTTTTTTTTTCATTCTTGATTGATCCCAATAAAGAGCAAATGCCCTGATTCATAGCAGGAAATTGTCCAAGCTCTCATATTCAAAGAAAATGAGGATACAAAAAATAGGGCCAAGACAAGACTAATGGTTAACTAGTCGTTTTCACTACGCTCCATTGTTTTTTTAGAATTGGTAGGGCGAAAGAAAATTATTAGTCATCACAAAAATATATGCTTTCAAACAGAAATCGATAGATCGTTGAAAAAAAATCCAAACTCAGTATACGATTTTTTGATCATGGTACCCATGGTTTTCTACTGTATACAGGCACTGGGAGATTGCAAGCGATGAACAAATGATATTTGGTTTTAATCATGTACAGCTGTGTATCCAAAACTGTCAGCATTGAATTAAAATTGGCTTCAGCTAGTTTTTAGTAAAAAGCGAGATCTTTCTTTGTGCTGCTGTCTTCTGGTAAATTTACACCAAAGTATATGAATAAGTCGACTTTCTCGATGACCAATCTTCTATCGAAGTAAAGACAGGTTACTCTACAAAACAACTAAGATAAAAAGAAACATTAGTGACGTGAATACAGTTTTTGTGTTTTTATTTTTTTTCAATCCTTGTTTCCTTTATGGTCATTTCACACATATTTATAATAAATATTACACAGCTATTGCGCCATATGTGTGAGATATAAATGATAATATATAGTAACGTGATACACGTACAGAATACCCTCGTTTACACATTTAAATTAGGCCCGGCCAACATTGAGCCAGTTTATGCCCGGACTAATTCTGCGGCGCCACTGATGTGAGTGCTAATAGTAACAACTACTTTTGCCGAGTACATTTCTGAATTTTACAAAGCACCCGCTAGAAGTGGCGGCCCGGGACAAAACTACCCGGAAATGCTCTCAGATTTTAATGTGAAATTATATCTGGCGAGGGATGTTCCCCGCAAAAGAGTTACGGCGGGAAGTTACCACTATAAACAATATTAAGTGCAGCGGACGGCGAGGTACTTTGTGACCAGAGGGAAAATAAAGTTTGACAGTTTTTTTTCTTTCACATGGGTGTTAAAATAGACAACGATCTTTGATTTGTATCGTTGTATTGGAAATCACGTCAAAATATGATATTTTTCTATCAATGAGACAGACACATCACAGCCATAGTTTTAAAGACGAGCAAAAAAATACATTCTGAGATAATTGTTTTTAAAGAAGACCGTCTTAGCTTATCGTGACTATTTTTTGAAACGCATGATTTTATTATAAGGTGAAAATATATCAAAGCATCCTTTACAGCTATTTTGGCGTATGTTTTCATCTGAACTATGTATTTTTAAATTTATAACCAGGACTACGGAGTCTAAGCTGGAGTCGGAGTCAAAAATCCTTTAGACTCAGACCCATTTAAAAAAGAATATATATATTATAACCACAGCAGTCCATAGTTTTGTCACTGCATGCTAGGCTGAATAAAAATGCTTTAACAGTATTTTTATTTTTATTAAACCATGTCCGCTCCCAATGCGGAGCATTTCGACTCCTAATGGAGTTTAACTCAACAGAAGTGTTTCTACAAGAACTGCTTGTTACTCAGTTGCTCAACCTCTTTTTTTCCAAAGAGAGTAGGGATAGAAGGATAAGGCTAGGACAGGACTAGTGGTAAGCTAATCGCTCTCGATACGCCCGTTCATAGGATAGGATGGGTGGGAGTGGGGAATTGAAGACATCACATACATCCATGCCTTGGAACTGAAATTCATAAATCGATTGAAAAATCAATTTATAAAACTGTCCGTACTGGGATTTGAACTCGTGCATCCGTAACCAAAGCCAACGACGTTGACCACTCGACCACACAGGTGGCATTAATAGTATACATACACATATATTCATACTCATACAAAAAACTTTGAAGTCGGAGTCTTTTTATTTTACCCGACTCGACAGACCTGGTTAAAACAACTTAGCTATAATAAGAGATACACAATGCATCATCTTATCACTAACATGTGAATGTATATTGTAAAATATAGTATTACATTTATTAAATTGACTTTAGTGTTTCCCGGAACACTAAAAAATTCGGGATTGAGGAAGAGATTGGGAAAAAAGCTGTATGCTACCTGTCTGTCAAATCTGAGTTTATTTTTTAATAAATACACATTGGGATGATTTGTTTTAGATTAAAATGGATTTCAAACGTTCACTGACCAGAAAATGGTTAATTGAAACTATCTTTTAATAAAGCGAATTAAATTGCATTTTTTAAATATATTTACAAAACAATGTTAGACTGAATCATTAGTGTTGATAGGTAAAATCTATATTATACATTAATAAGATTCGCAAAAATCAATTTAGTCAGCTAAAAACTTATATTTATAGTAAATACTAATGATTGCTTTATTTTGTAACTAACATAAGTTTTTATTTTATATTAATCACTTATTATTTCTCCCCTGACAGAATTAACAGAATTACTTTTAAGAAGCTTTATTGGAATAAGCTCATATAAAGTGTATTGTGTGCTATCTTGTCAGGTTAGCTTTTGCAAAAGCTAAAAGCTGCTTACGGAAGTTGATAAGCTCTGTAACATACCTGGAGGAGAAATTTTGCTCGACAGAAGATCAATAATGAAAAATTAGGCAAATATATTACTCTCAGACAGCGTTTAAGAAAGTTATTAATGTTTGTACGACTTTGAAGGTAATGTCTTTTAATATTCTCTAAAAATCAAACGCATAAATCACTTTTTTTTCTTTGACTCCTTAATTGTTTTACATTTGACATTTCCTAAAGCAAATAAACTGATTTTTATCGAGTGGGAGACCACAAGATAAGGAAAAAATATGTTTTTAGAACGATTGCATACCACTTTCAACTATGAAATTTTATAAACAGCTAAAGCGGGTATCGTTTTCATGAAAAATCATCCGGTGAACAAAAAAAAACAAATAAATATTTACTCGGATACTATTGCTTATACCAAACACCACCTAATAGTGTCACAAAATTTTCAAATATCGTTGTGAGTGAAGATCCCTTTACTTATCTTTTATGCGTTGAGATCCCTTTACTCTTTGTGGAACGCTGTAAACTTTTGAATTTCTTATAATTAGCCTTTTACTCGTACTATATATGTTTTTACGCGAATTTATTTTTTTCATTTTGCTGTTATGTCACATACTTTTTTATGGTGGGCCAAATGCGACTTGCAGGCTATCTGCCAAGCACTCTTTTAAGTATCATTAGATTACATTTGCATGGTTATTTCAGTGTCAGCCACTGTTTTTCGTCAGAACTTTGTTTAAACGTACATTCAGTTAGTCATAAATCAATCAACTATATAAAATAATCTTTAATATGTTGAATTGTGTCAATAATAAATTATTTTTTTACCAATGAGTGTTAAACATAAACGGAGAATCTTTTATATGTTGCGATTTGAAAATACTTCATGGTTTCAAGTCAAGTGTCATGTTTCATTTCTCTGGCAACATATACTGAAAATGATAATACTTGATCATTTTAATTAAATAGTAATGTGTTCTTTCTAAAATAAGGCAAGGAGTTATAAGTAACAATATTATAGCAAAACAAAGGCGGTAAAATAACTGTAGTTCCTTAAATAATCTTTCAAGTAAAAATTAAAAAAATATAATTGCCTTTTTTTATAACATCTTTTATTACGTGTTCACACAGATCATTGTTTAAAAATATCTTTCATTTGGCGTGTTCTATCAAACGGCTTAAACAATAAAAAAGCTCTAGATTTTTTGAAAGCCTATTTAAAAGCTTTAAGTACCAACCAGCCTGTGAATAAACGTTTATCTTCAATATTACGTGAGTCTTAGTCACAGGTACTGCTTTATCTCCTTATAATTAATGACCAGTCCTGAATTTTAAAAAATATCCTGTCTTTTACTGAAAAGGACTTCAAATGTAAGCACCTTTTTAATTTCCATAATTTTTGTTGAGAGAATTTTAAAACAATGCTAATTTTTAAATGGTTGATATTATACTTTACATAGAACACATAAAATTTATCTATCTATACACGGAGAAATTTTACGATAACCTTTTTTAAAGCCGTATATTTAAATTTAAAAATAACATTTTGTATCTCTAAATAAGAAAATAAACTAATTTTCAGAATATCTGTTTTTATGATTCAGTAACGAAAAATGTTTCTATCCTACAACGCTTCCTCTTGGCATTGCTCAGCATTTTTCGTTCAAAAGAAGTAGGATATTTTATTTATAATAGATTGTAATCGTATGCACACATAATTTATCAAGAAATCATAGAAATAAATGGGGCGCCACTAATTAGTTTGCCAATTTTTAACGAATAAGTTAATCTTCCTAATTCAATTTTGTTATATCATATATATATACATGTAATACAAAAAAAATATTTGCTAATACGATTACTTTCAAAATTATTTGTACGTCATCTAAATAAAACCATTAGTAAAATTTATCTAGATCACTATCAATAACTTTTAACTTGGGGTTGAGATTTATTTTTTCATATATAATATGTATAATACACGACAAAACTGTTAACCAAGCGTCAGTTTTAGTTCATCTGTGCCCATGAATGTCTTAAGATGGCAAAAGACAAAACCCGGGTCGTTAGTGACCAAACATGTGAAAGTGTACCCAATTTGAAGGATCGAATTTAGTATGCACTTATTATCTTTACTTATCGTTTTTACATTTGAAATCATGATTTTCATGAACAATCAATTATCTCCAACATTGGTTTATGGGCATCATTTTTAAATAATATTTTCATTGATATTATGCCAGTCCAACTTTGTGATTCCGAAGTCCTGGATTGTGATAGTACTAATTCCGGGATTTGAGGATTGAGAAGATTGGAAAAAAATACGCGAGGGCTAAAAAAAAGGTCTCGCGTCACAAAAATCACAAAAAGGGATTGGATGCCTTCATAGCAATACATTCCAGTATTACCAAAATTGAGATTCAGGTATTTCAGTTACAGTACCAAATTTTCAGTCAATAATAATATAACATTGCCACCAAAAGAACTTTTTTGCATTAAGGCAAGTTTATGCAAAGCTCCAGCTAAGATTGACACACCCTAGTTTTGATGAACCAATCTTTCAAAAGTCATGTTTAATCCAAATAAATAGTAATTTATAAAAACCAGTACTTCGGATGAATTATTGGTATTGCGATTCTCATTGTTTATGTTTTATGTTTTATCATTTGTATCTATTTTTGTTTGACTACTATTTGATTTAAATTACTGAAAATTCAGCTATTAAAATTTACCTATATGGACCTACATTGAAACATTTACTGAGAACTATTTTCCTAAGCCTTTACACAGGTTATCCATTGTTACAAATTCTGATTTTTTAAATCTTCTGAAACATTATCCTAATTTAATTTAACTACTATCATTAATCTAATAATTTTCAGCATTACCCGGGTAAATGAGCACTGAGCAAGTAGTTAATTAACGCTAACCCGCCTCAAAAGAGTGATAACTTTTTTATGAGGCTTTAAGAGGACTTCCTTGATTATGGGCCATGATATCACAGCCGATATTACATTTTTTTATATGGTAATATTATTTTAAACACACAATATATATTTTGAAATGCTTTTTATAAGAAAATTTCTTTGTAATTTTAATATATTTTTTAAATTATTTTGTTGTGTTTTTTATTTATAAAAATAAAACGAAATGTGCTTTTACGCTCAATAAAATTATATTTAATAATCAAGACTATCACGAGTATTTAGGATGAATATACAATTTAGTATTATTAGTTAGTTAGTTAAGAAAAAATTGAAAAAAGGTAACGACAAAACTTTGCAGATAATCATACAAATTAACATTGAAATAAACTAAATTAGCATATTTATAATTCAAAATTTGAAAAAGCCTTCAAAAATATTTTTTTCTTATCTGTGATAAAAAATGATACTTTATTGACTTTTTCTTTTACTTTTTTTCAATATAAACAAAGTATATGTTAAAATATGATTTAATATAAATAATAGCTTTCCAAATATTGTTTATTTTCCTTTAAACTTCATCAATTTAAAATAAACAAGTTTTTTGATAAATTAAAATAATATGAAAATATTTTTGATAACAAAATTGTTTTGTATTGAATAAGCTTTCTGATTTTTCTTTCCATCGTGACATTTAATCGTCATAAAACTATCTATATACTTGCTGCCATTGCTGGCGAAAAGGATAAGCTCATGGGAATGCCCAAAGATTTGAGACTACTCAAATCTTTGGTTATTCCCTATTGGTTTTAAACTCAATGATACATTTGTTTATTATATAAACACGAAACATTCATTTACTAAGCGTCAGTTCAAGTTAATCCGTGCACTTGAACGCCTGAAGATGGCAAAAAACGAAACCCGGGTCGTTAGTGACAAAATCTGTGAGAATGTACATATTTGAACGATTCAAATTTGATTTATTCAAAATTATTATAAACTTGTTTTTTCTATCTTTTACCATTCGTAATACTCAGAACTCTTAAAATTTATACAAAAAAAACAATCAACTGAATTCCGTATTCTCCGCGCTAGAGGTGGATATGTTTTTAAACCGTCAAGTATCTACTACTGTAAACATTCAAAAATATATACATACATCTGTAACTTAAGAAATCCAGCATACTATGCTGACCCTATTACTCGTCCAACAAGCGGAGACCGGCGTATGACCAGTGTGTTATCCGAGGTGAAGACGTGTCTGTTTCACTTAAGGCAGTGGTTTCCGACCTTTTTGTCATTGCGCCTCCCTTTGAAGAAAAAAATATCTTTGCGCCTCCCCATACTTTATTTCATATAGTAATAAAGACACGTTTTAAAGGGTAAATAAATATGTTGGACTGTTCGCGCCTCCCTTTGCAATAGTCCATGCCTCCCCAGGGAGGCGCGCCTCCCAGTTTGGAAATCGCTGACTTAAGGTCGAAGTCACTTAATGAGAAAATAGTTTTTAGTCTGTGTTTATTTAGTCAAGACACAGTTGACGATCTATAGCCTCTAGCAGGATACGGTTTTGGTGTGGATATAAAAAGCATCTAATTTGTCAAACGACAACTTAATACACATACACTTACTTCATTCGTGAATTCACAAAGAAACTTTACCATATTAATACAATAGATCCAGGGTGTAATCATATTGAATTAAATTTCAGAGTTGTCACATAACTAATCGTTTTTTTTAAAGGAACTGATATGTTGTGTTAAAAAAAAAAAAAATGTAAAAATACATCAATTTATCAAAATTAAAATGTCCATTAACAGCTTATCATTTATTTTCATGTCAAATTAAAAGTACAAATGCATTTTAAAATTGAGTCTTTTTTATGTTTAAATTGTTTAACTAACCAAATTCACATTGGAAATATATTATTTTTATAAAATGTAATTTACACAAATAATTAAACTATATATTTTTCAAATTATTATTTCTTTGCATGAATGCTGCATGCCTATTTATTAATTAATACTTTTGTACACAAAAAATTTTGAGCGATTTTTTTTTTCAAAAATTCAAAATTTAATAAGCTTTAATTTACTTGTATGAACGGCTTAACTTTTTTGGCTAGAACGGAATGATGTGAGATTTGATCATTCATTGTAAGCCTAGATTCATAAGCTTGTAACGATATTTTGTGTCGTCCATACCAAATTTGCTTCTGAAATAAATTATAGATGTAAGGTAATCAAAACTGAATTTTTAACCGCGATGTCTAATATAAATGTCGTTGTACATCAGAACCTGTATATAAGATTTCAGTTAGTAGATAAATAAAATCTATCGATATTCGTATCCATCTACATGGACTCCAAATGGGGACTTTTAAATCTCTCAATTTTTCTTTGAAGAATTTTTAAGATCAGATTAGTGGGAAGGATCACAGATAAGGCCTCTTATCTCGGGATCTTGTCAAATTCTGTGATTTCCCGGGATTGTGACAGTGCTAATCCCGGGATCTTAGAATTGATGATAAGAAGTGCAAAATTTTCGAAAAGTTTGTGAAATTTCAAAACCGCGCGAGAACTAAAAAAAAATGTTTTCTGGATTTCAAAGTCGACGATCATTTTTTTAAAAAAATCCAAATATGTCCAAGTTTTAATGATGAATGTAGGATCTTGGATTGGAATAATATATGAATGCCGGGATTACAAAAGAGGTCCGGGATTGGATGCCCTAATCACAGACATAACAAACATTCTAATCCGTGGGTCTCCAAAAATGGTGAAAACATCGCTTAGCATTTGGCTTCAAACTCGGTTATAAAAGATATAAAAATAAAAACGTGCTTAAAAATATGAAAATTAATATTGCATTTAGATACATGTTGCTCAAAAATGTATCCAACAGAATTCGTGGTAGGTATTTGATGTGGTCCACATTTCACCCCGCGTTTGTTTGTATAATATATTTATTTATATTCCTGTCTATTTCGGGATGTTTTTGCAGATACATATTTGACGGCAAACATTCTCAAATAAGAGAAATAATATTTACTCAAATACAGAACCGTCTTCCTTTTAACAATAATATTTTATATTATAAAGGAACCATAAACGAAATAAAATTTGAGTACTACAAAAACTTTTTAAAAAAAATCGTCAATCACATTTACTTAAAAGTGTTGTGTAAACAATATTTATATTATGTTTCTTAGTAAATAATATATTAACATATCTTAATAGAACTGATAAACTGTTTGTTTTTCAGTCGCACATTTCTTTTCTTGAGTGGATAAAAAGGATGTCTCCAAAAAAGGACGAGGATATAAGCCTCTTCTAGGATTAGATAAGTATAAAGGAAAACGAATATCCACAACCTTGGAGCACAAATAAATGATTGAAAAAAGCAATGTATTATTCTTATTTATACAATTATATTGTTGGTTATTATTTTGTTATCGTCAAAATTAGTATAAAAACAGTTGTATTTAGTTGTAAATCTAATATATAAAAATGAATGTTTGTTTGTCCGTATTTAATGCGTTGCCACACCGCTCATTCGATTGCAATAAAACTTTGACAAACTTTTTTCTCGGACATCCGTGAAGGTTATAGTAATAGTAAAATAACTTACAGTAGGTCTTATACATAAAAATCAATTTTTGTATGTCTGCTATACCGTTCATACAATTCAACCATCAACCGTCGACTGACGATCAAACAGCATTCAGACAATTCAAATTTGACGTTCGATTGTTTGTATTAAAATTTTAAAAATGGAATATTTCAAATCTGTCAAATCGTATTGTCCACATTTTGACATTCCATTCAAATGCGTTATGTGTGATTGTTTTTTTGTATTTTATGCGTTGCCACACCGCTCACCCGATTGCAATAAAGCTTTGACAAACTTTTTGTTTGCACTTGCGCAAAGGTCATAGGCATTTTAAATTTACTTATAGTAAGTCTTATATATAAAAATCAAACTTTTTTTTGAGTGACATTGCAACGCTTGCCGGAATCCGGCTAATATATAATAAAAGATAATTGATTATAAATATGGACTTATTTTTTTAATGTGTTGTAAAAATACAAAGCTTGCAAAACGAATGACGTTGTTTATTTGAGTTAGTCTGGTAAATTCATCCAAATAGACGGATCGTGGAATTGCAAAACCTCAAAGCGTTTTCTCAAATCAAGATATCGCAGTGCGCTGCAAGTAATTACCCACCGCTCGTACTGGTTTTCCTTTGTCCCGCTCACCGCGACTCTGTATATGCAGCTGCGAAATTTAAATCTCACAGTCTCAGCATAAAGTGGAAGTGGGTACCGCCCATTGTCGTCGGTATCTCCGAGGATGCAGTGCGAGGAAATGCAAGCCTTCGAAGACAACTAGGGGATAAGTCTACTTCAGACTACAGCAACCTTTTCTCTTTCGCTCTTCCTAACTTTGTGGAATTCGATAACTCGTACAAGTCAGAATTCGCCCTAATTAAGTTGCAAGCAAAATTTTAATGATATAAAAATAGTTTTACGTGTATCTTTCGTAACTAGAAATGTATTGATAAGTTACAAAAGTGTGGTATAATTGTTTGGTTTTGACTGACACCAAAAAAATCAATACCTTTTATTCTATTTGCACATGTAAAATTGTACATTTTATGTATGTTGTTGATCTGATAAACAAGAATAATGTTAAAAACATCAGCTTAATTTTTTCCACAGAGAATTTTTTAAGCAAAGCCGTTCACATTTTGTCTCGTTACTTTGAATAATAATTCGATTATTATTTGTTGATATTTAATATAATATTTAAACAAATAACTTAATATTATGAATATTAAAAAATAGTATGTATTTATAGTACATCTAATTAAAAATACACAATAAAAACAATTGACACATATAACAATAAAAAGAGGAATAAATTAAAAAGAAAACAAATCATAGATAATCGTCATATTTAAAAAAGAAAAAATCTCTGTTACTACTAATTACTTAAATTGTTGTCCAATCTACTAGAATATTCTCGAATCTACTGAATATGAATCAACACCTGAAGGTAGATTTTTTTTTTAAGAAGTTTGTTGCTTTAAAAATGTAACGTATGTATTTTAAAACATGTCCTTACTCTGTATTTTGAATATCAATATTTTATATTATGTTACTTCATTATTTAAAAATCATTCGAAAGTATCTTAGCTTGGTGACTTCTATGCTGAAAAGTTTTCATTTTATTTTTACTTTTTAAAGTTAATTTTACCAGTAAATATTAATTGTTCTGTTTACCAAGTAGTTACTTACCGAAACGATGTTCAGCAGCTCTCATATGAGAAATCTTAATTACCACCTCGCTCCCTTTTTGTTTGTTACATGTCGCTCGTTGCTAGTTGGTTGGTAAACAACAGCATTCAGTGAATTTCAGAGCTCTACTTACCTAGAAGCGGTTTTATCTTCTGGCATTGTTTGTCCCTGTATATGTACTTTGTAATAAGGCATTACATTATACGGTTGTTGAGTTTACATGTTATAATGCTTGATTGAAGTTGTTAAATCTGCGCACTTGTTAAATATGAATGTTTACACGTGCAAATATACGCACATACAATTAAATTATTGTATGAAATGTGGTGCAACTGTATTTTATCTAAAACATGAAAAACCACAAATTTCATCAGTTTTGTTATATTTAACAATAATAAATATCGCTAACATTTTGATTAACGATATACTTATTTTATTTTACAGTAATCCACTAGATCTGTTCAATATATAAAAATATATGTTTTTATCATGTCCGCTCCTAACGTGGAGCATGATAACTCCTAATGGAGTTTATCTCAAAATAAGTTTTTCGTCGAGAAGTGCTTGTTAATCAGTTGCTCAATGATTAGAGTTAGAAGGATAAGGCAGGGACAGGACTAGTGGTTAGCTAATTGCTTGAGCTGCGCTCCGTTTTAAGTATGGAATGGGTGGGAGGGGAGAATTCAAAACGTCACATGTATTCATGCTTTGGGAGAAAATATTATAAAACTGTCCGTATTGGAAGAAACCGTGACATCCGTAGCCGAACCCAACGACGTTGACCACTTGACTACGTAGTCGAAAATATTACTGAATGAAAAGTATTACAATTTTATAACTTAACATCAATTAAAATTGATTTTAGTTTCTTAAAATTTAAATACCTTTTAAACACATTTTTTTTCTATATTAAATTTCTTGATATTAAATTTTTAATGCATCTTTAATAAACTCTTCAAAGAACATTGTAATCAACAACAAAAATTACTCTTACCGAATACTTCTTGAATCTTCCATTCAAAAAGGAGGGAGAGGTAATAAGTAAAAAACTTTTTTTAATCGATTTTTTATTAAAATTGTAACCCTATAACAATCATTATTTCCACAGTGTGCTTACAAATTATTTTTACTGTGCATGGTTTAATTATTAAATATAATATAGTTTTATTTGTATCATATAAATAAACATTTACAGTTGACTAGTTAATTATGGGTGGGTTCAATTATAATATAAATATTCATAACAATAAAAAATATAATTATTAAAATTGATAATATTTTCTGGTTACAAAACTAACAACCAAAAAAATTCTAACTCAGTCATTTTATCTAACATTTTTACAATAATTAAATAAAATATTTCTTAAAAAAGATTATTAATATTAACATATTTTCGTTTTATATACAACTGGTAAATTTAATGAAATAATTAAATATATAATATCATTAAAAATAAATATAATGGGGTTCATATTATGAAAACAAATATGTACACAATTTGATTGGTTTTGCTTGGTTAGTAAGCATTTTAAATTTAAATTTTAAAATAATGAACGGAATCGATCTTCTTGTCGTTATTCAAATTGTGATAAATATATTCCATTTTAAATTATTTTTGCAAAACTCTATTACGTTTTTCATTTGAAATTAACAAACAATAAAACGATAATTAATAAATATCTTATTTTTTCCCGATTCATTGCAAAAAATAATTATGTTTTTTCGTTACAAACTAAAGTATTTAATTTAATATTTTAATTGAATTGCTTTCATTATTGACAGCATTTAAAAGATTTATATACCTGAAAAATACAATAAGATATCATTTATTTTGTATACGATTGCATGAAATTGCGTTTATAATAATCACAAATTAAATGAGAAGGTTTTTAAATAGATTAAGCTAACAAAATTCGTGTGCCTACGAAACAAACTTTTTTATTGTGATCATATTTCGATGAAGAAACTATTCAACATTATTAAAAGAAAGTGTTTTTTTTTTAAATACCATCAAGCGTCTACGGTTGTACAGAGTTTTATCAATGGTGATAACAAGAAAAAGGACCACGTCTACTCCTGATATGGAGCATATTGATTATTAAGTCGCCTGAAGTTTAGTTGGTTAGAGCTTGCTCGACAGATTAAGCGGGTCTAAGTTCAATTCCCGATAAGGTCAATGTCAAATTTAAATTTGAGACTTTATACATGGTGTTTTTGATGTCAATTATCCACGAGTTGATTTTGAGTGACTTACAAAAAAATCTTCATCGATTTTATCTTGTAAAATCTTTCAATTTCTAAATATTTGGCACATAGACATGTTATTAGGCAAAATATTTTTTTAAATAATTATTATTATCTATATAAACAAAAATTAATGGAGCTTGCCTGAACAAAAGTTTCTACACGAGAATTGCTTGCTTCTAATTCAAATAAGCTTTTTCTTCGGAAAGAGATAGAGTTGGGTTTGAACAAGATAAGTGGTTAGCTAATTGCTTTCGTTGTTCATCTTTTTCGGATCCGACAATTGTAAATTAATTAAAAATTGATAAAATATTTTTTGTATAGGTTAATGAATTTATGTTCGAAGATATGGTATGTAATGTCTAAATTCCCTCCCACCATCCCATCCTTAAAATAATGTGTAAAAAGAGCGATAAGTTAACCATTAGTCCTGTCCAAACCTAATCTATCTATTCTCATCCCACTTCGAAAAAGAGAGGTTGAAATATAAAAAAATGCTTTTCTTAAGTTATAAATTTAATAAAAAAATTAAACGTAGGTACTATTCACTCTTAACGGTCAATATGGTTTTTTATTATATACCACTATATTGAAATGTATAAACACAAATCGTGAATGTCCGTGTATCATCTACCTACCTAATATAAAATGCATAAATTTACTATAGCTATCACATCTGTTGTATAATTATAGAATTCTAGATAAACATTAATTTTACAAATATTAATTGATAAACTATATTTTTTCATATAATATGTACAGGAAATAAACAATATTTAACAGTTAATAACATCGATAAGCAAAATTCGAAAAATAAATCCACTTTATTTTATTTATGGTGTTCATAGTTTTATAAGTGTAGTAAAATATTTTTTATTTGATTTTAATTATTATTTTAGTTTTAAGATAGTTTTCTTGGTGATGATAGTAGTAGAGGGTGTAATTATTATTATTTAGTAACATAAAACTCAGTTATGCATCCTCAATCTAGTGAGCTGATGTTTCTTGATGAGAATTGAATACTTAATCCTTCTTCTCTTAGCATGTAGAAAGCCTACTGATAATATTATACGTGGGCCAAAGCAGTAGGCAGTTGTAAAATAATATTAACGCGAAATTAAATGAAGAAATAATCATTTAGTTTATTTTGTTCGCTCCATTTATATCGCATAATAAAAAAAATACATAGACTTTTTATGGAAATGGAAATAACATGTTTAAATTTATTTTTTTTCACTGTATTATTTTATTTTTAGAGTGAATTTGTAAATGATAAATATTTTCACTTTTAAGTAGTTTCACTGTCACTCTTTTGTAGTAATTCTACATTTATTTATTACGATTAGTATTTCGCTAGTTAATGTTTTGAATCATAATCTATAAGTTAGTATTTCTGTTACCAAAGTTACATTCGTATTAGTGTTGCCTTGTTTAGAATAAATAGCACTATTTTATTTTTTTTGAAAGTGAAACAGTTTCTGACCCTAATAAATAAATGAGAAAACAGTTAAAAAAAGTTTATTTTCAATTTTGTAGAACTAATGTATTAAATTTTTTTTAATGATAATTTGTATTACTATGGTATAAGTGGGTAAAAACTAACACTGTTTCATTTTTGATCATAAATTATTTGCTTCTACATGATTTGTTTTAAAAATTAAATTTGGTTATAAAATGTTTTATTTTATCAAGTCAAATCAATTTTTTTATAACGCCAACCTCTTCAGCTTAATTGTAAATATGGTTGTGATAAATTACACTTAGAAATATTGAAAAAAAAGTATATTAAATAAGCAGTATTCGCACGATACTATTAAAAAAATAAATGTTAAAATTATTATTTTTATAAATGTAATCAAATGCCAATTAGTGAATTAACCTTCCAAGGACGAGCGTGACCATATGGTCACAGTAAACACCGTTGTCTATTGATCCTACTATTCATCCTTTTTCTACCTGAATATCGTTGCTTTCACTCATATTTGGTTAAGAAGGGTACAGAGTTCAGTAAGTCATTTAGCCGCGGGGACAGAAACGGCCACCAAAAGAACATGCATTTTTTTAAATTTCCGTATTTTTTAATGAACTTTTTGAAACTGTTAGTTATTTTTTTATCAAAACATCAAATTATTTACATTTCTTCTGCTTATATATTTGTATTGAAATTATGTTGATCTAAAAAGGTCAAATTGTAAATATTTTTGAAAATTTCACGTTTGGCTATATTTAAACCCCGAATGTTTGCGTGCCCATACGGTCTCGCTCGTCCTTTCTACTTTTCTTACACAATAGTACACGGTAGTAAAAGGATGAGCATGACCATATAGTCATGCGGGGTTTCTATACAACGACTTCTATACAATGCTTTTTTTTTTTTTTAATTTTTGTTAGGAATAAAAGTTATCCGTGATTTCAATATGGCTTCAAATATATTTTTTTATCGAAAAAAAAGCTCTCGTCTCTGGAGGGTTAATAACACAAAAAAAAATCATATAAATTCATTTTTGAAACACCTATTCTTTTAACAGTGACAAAGAAATTGTAATGCTTTGTGTCGCACGTAATAAAGTGTTACTGTTTAAATAATAAAAAAGTGGAACAATGTAATTCATTTCACCTATAACTTCTGGCATTTATATGCATCTTTATAACTATTAAGATCAAACCATTAACACAGAATTCGCGACCCGAGTACTACAAGGTTCAATGTGAAAAATTTTGACGAAACAAAAGTAACAACAAAAGTAGAGTCGAGAATCGTAATATTTACAACTTATAGTTAGTTCTCCAGAATTTGACAATAAGCTATCAAGATCAAAGACACCAATTTAAATCAATTGCTAATGAATATTTTTTTTGATGCAACTAGAAACAAATAAATTATATAGTTATTTTGAAATTTCGTATGTCGTAACACAGACCATCTAAAAAAAGTATTTTCATAAGGAGCATGTACAAACATTATTTGATCGATTCCTTAAACTTGTGAAATAGGGTTAAAACGATCAACACACCAGTATTAAACAAAGATTATCGCGTAAGTATACTTATAGTATTTTTATCATTAAAATATGAGCAATAATTTTAAAATTTATTTATACATGAAAAATACATATTTTTTAATTTTTTTTTTACATTTTAAGTTTATTTTTGTATGAAAAGTTAAGTCGCTTACATAACCAGACCGGTCGCGTGAAAGAAGTTTAAACTCAGTCCCATGGCGACAATTCTTTGAAAAGTAAGTACCGCGCGTCTCTTTGAACCCATTGTGTGGTCAGACGGTATCTCCTGGCGATAGATTCCAATGTCCCGGAGCTTAGCTGCCGGGTTCTAGAGCATCAGTTGTGGTACGTAACGTTCTGGTGAACCCATGAAGGTTAGCGCTGCACTTGTAAGCAGGAGTAGCGCTGGATAAATGGTCGTCCGGGTAACTGCATCTAAAACGAATTGGATGGACAAAGTTTGTTATGTTAGCACTTTGGCATTGTAATGGGAGATGCTTATATTGCATTCATTTGAGCTTCGTCTTGTGTTGGATACACAGAGAAAGTTCTCGTGCCATAAATCTACATGAATTCGGCAACTAAATTAGATTAACAAAGTGCAAACAGGCGTAATATTTCCATTTTCACTATTCCACTATTAAACACTGTCGTTTCTTTGTTACAAAACGCTTATGTAAAAAAACATGTTTTAACTACTTTTTTTATCCAAATATCAATAAGTATGTTTATAGATTATTGATTGAATTGGCATTTACTTGGTAGAACTCCATTGTAATAAGGTGAAAAATATCAACGTATTTAGTTGAACATTTTTTTATAAGATGAATTTATAGCTATTTCGGCGTGCACTATCGTCAGAAGAATTTTTATACACCAGGCACTTTACTCAACACTCAAGCAAAATCTTTGTCTGTGCATCGTACGTAAACGCACTGTCATGCTGTTTAATTAAATCTGATGAATTAAGACACATGTATACATCATAGTGACTTACACTAGACTGTAATAATCATTTGATGAGTAACTTATTTAAAACCTTGTAAATAAATACATATATTAATTTAATAATTTGATTTTTATTAACTGAAGAAAGACTTGTAGGTTTTCATTATATTTTATGGTAAAGAGGAAAATTATTTAGTTTGATTAACATTTTATATCATAAACACTAGTTCCATTAATAAAATTTGAATATATTAGCTAGAATCCAATAAATATTTTTAATGAAACAAGATATTATTAAAAACGATATTTTTTTTAAATTAAAATAAAACACTCTTAGCTTTTTATATTTAGTAAAAATTATAGCCTAAGGCTGATTAATTTTATTCGTAACGAACAAAACAAATCGGTTGGTAAAAATTCACGTTTACTCATAAAATATACGAGTAATTTGCCTAGAATTCAAATAAGCAATATCTTAATCAAATAAACCACAGGGCAACCACTGTTGTTCATTTTTTTAATATTATTCTACCGGCATATTAGCACATAAGTAAACGCGTAACATTTTAAAGTAGCAGCTTAAAATATCAGTATGTCTTATCTGTTTTATTAAGATAATACACTTACAACCAAAACGTGTAAGATCGATGCTACCTACCTAACGTTCATGAGATCTTTTCGAAATAAAAACCTCACTTAGCTAACTCAAGTGTAAGTGGGCTTAAGTTTCTAAAGGAAAAAGATCAATATGGCTAGAACTAATTCGGCTGATCCTAAGTACATAATTAAATTTAACATCACCTTCCATAAATACTTTTTGTAAATTCTTTCTTAAATTTAAAAAAATATTGTTATAAATTATAATCTAACTGTTTATTCTGATATTTAGAATATTGCTATGGTTTTTTTAATTAAAAAAATAGATAATAGCATGTATGACGCGTTATGATTTAATTATAATATATGTTTACGCCGATAGATATCGTTATTTTAGCTTGTTCCTAAGTCATCTATTTTTGCTTCTAGAAACTAAGTATCAAATAAAAATTGTTACCCATTTCGTTTAACTGGTAGAAATCTTTGTGTGATATAATAACATATTTATTTAAATTTCCACACAGCAGCCGATGAATGCGGGTAAAAATGACTTATTTATAATAATCGAATATTTCAATCAAATTCTAAATGTCTTTTATAATCATCATCTTTTGCATTGCATAAAATTCTATTTAATATTTCTATCGATAAAAAATTATTCATATTGTATTTAATACAAAAAATGGTTTAATTGATATTTTACACAAAATGGAATACGTGATGTTTTTTTCTTATAAGAGCGACAAAACAAGCTTGTTAATTATATCAAAGACAATTCAATTAATATTGAAATTAATTATATAAAAAAATGATAATTTTAGTTTATAAATTGAGCTTTTTTATATTTCTAATTTAAAATTTAAATAACAATTAGCTTCATTATTATTTACAAAGAAAGTTCATTTCACAATTAAAAGTATTTTTATATCATTGTTGAATTTGCATAAAACGAATTTATAAAAGTTTAAGCTTTTAAGCTCTCTCAGAATCTTTCTTGACATATCTGTATGTAAAACCTACAAAGTTTTTCTATTGTTTGATCTTCTCTTATAATGAATTGCTTAAAATAGAACAAAGGCTCAGACACCATATGTTACTTATAATAATAAATAATAATGCCAGGTGGTATCAAAATACACCATATTTTAATCATGTTATGATAAAAATAATGATCTTTGATAATAATAACGTAATCAATTTTCAAGGGGTGAGTTGCTATACCGGCTTTAAGAAATATGTAATAGATTTCTGCATATCTAACGAGAAGATAAAACCAAAATATTATCTTAACAATACTTAGATCAAAAAGATTAACTAATTTAACTATAAATAACAGAATTAAATACAAAGCCAAAATTTGTCTGTTATGACGCCTTCCCGTAAACTTAAGTGTAACATATTATGCAATACCTGAAATATGTTAATATCAAAAAACATTGAAACATATTTTAGGTGTATTTGATATTATCAATAAAAAAAAGGAATTCCTTACCACTCTCTGCCCACTCTAACTTTTGATTATTAAGCGGCGATGAAGGCCTCAAAGCTGCTGTGATGGTAAACTGCCTGCGATGCGGACCACCTGGGAGCCACGGTGGCATAACAGAAACGCATCGGAGCCTTACAAACAATCCACGACTGCTTCCACTTCCTATTTCCTGGAAAAGCCTTCGCTCAGCCGTTAGTCTGAGCCCCAGAGACTTAGTCGTAAGCCCGCGGCTATCCGGTGGACTCTGAGATGCTCCTTCGAGATTGGGAAAAGTTGCCTGCACAAAAGATGTTTGCTCAATTTAATATGCATGATTTTTATAAATTCAACGTTATTTTATTTCAGTGAATACAGTTACGAGAAAGTATACAGTTACGAAAAGTTCAAATGTCAAGAATTCTGTTGTAAAAATAAAGGTTTAAAAAATAATCTAGAGATATTTTAATAATTCACTCTGTAAACACACATTTTCGTTATCTCTCAAATAATCATAACAGGGTTAATATTCTTTCAATATAGTAATGCTATCTTACTCTTTATTATATCTTCATTTATTTATTATAATCAAAACATTTGTATGTTTTTTGAATATATAATATATGTACAGTGGCGGATTACCCCATAAACGCAGAAGTTGAAAACTTGGAGCTTCCGAATCTTTAGGTCTCAAAAATAGCATATATTCATAATATTATACAAAGCCAATTTGTTTTTAATTTAGTTTTTAATAATTGTTCTTATTTTGCATCGACGTTTGCAATACTTAAATGATGTTTGAATGACAAGGCCTCCAAAATGTATTGCGCCTGGGACTTCGCCTATATATTACATGTATAACCATGCGTAAATAAACACAGTTATTTTTCAATTTCATTATCTATTTTAAAAGTCGTTTCATTAATTTTGTATACAGTTTTGGTTACGGTAGTAGAACTTCAAAACATTAATAATCATTTTTTAATTTAAATTGTACAACTTTGCAATTTCATACAGACATCAAAAAAAGACGAGCTTGTACGAAGCGGCTTTAATTTAAATACCACTTTAATCTAGACTTGTATTGCGGTTAGTAAAAATCTGTACCTTTTATAGGAGTGAAATTAGCCGTATAACAAAGTGTTCCAGTATCTGCTTCATTTATTTTAATTGTTAGGTAGAGAATCCCATTTGGTAGATGTTGTGAGGGTGTTTTAGGAATTTCGATTGGCCTACTGACCATTTCTACCCTGTCTACGGTTCAGATTCCTTTCGCAGAATCCCAACATCATTTATTTTTTATTTACGTCTGTTTAAATCCTGTCATTTAGATTAATCTGTTTGTAGATTGCGTACCATTGATTCTATATACTTAGTAAAGCTTTTAATTATAAAATATCATATATCGACTGTGGAATGGAAAAAGAACGTAACCCACACTTTTTTCAAAACAAATCACAATTTATACGACATGATACAAGTTGTATCAAAAGAATGTAAGCTAAAAATGCCGAATTAGTACCTAAATAAGGCTTTTAAGTCTGAAAAAAGAATTCTGTGAGCAAAAACTATTCATAAATAATAAAATCTAATTCATATATTTTACTGGCCAAACATGGAGAGAAGAATTTTTATTTTTTACTGAAATCGGAAAGAAGACTGAATACAAATTACTAATTACAATAATAAATACTTGTGCTTGAATGAGATGATTCTATAAAAATAAATTTAATATTGACGAGTCACGTCTTCTTCTAAAATTATTTTATACTAACATTTAATATTTGTTAGGGCTTAATTTTTAAGACCACTAGAATGTTTATTTTTAATCCTTAATAAATACACTCAATAGAGTATTTCTACATTATTAATCTATTCAAAGAGTGATCGTTTTCGTTCAAATATTTAGCCAACTCTTTACTTTCTTTCATACTGTTGAAACATCTAATGATTTTATATTCTTTAATTCTAACATTAAAATTTTTTACTGTCTTCTAACCTTTTCGATGTAGTGTAACTAAACTGCTTGTCATTGAATTAATTCATTATCAATTGTTAATTTAGATACGGTAACAAACGCTTAGTATTTAAATTGATACATGGATTTATTTTAATTTTGGCAGAATAAATCACAACAAAAAATAACAGATAATTTTAAGGTAAGTTTTACAGATTTGCGTTTTGTTGAGTATACTAGAAATGCATCGCGTGTAATTATTTCTGGCAATTTACTGATTAGCACTCTTGTTTGATTAGACATAATAATAATCAAACTCTTTATGTTGTGAATTTTTTTTCTTGTAACCACCAAATATTTTTACACCATATTTTTCCAAAATTAAAATAAACCCACTAAGGAGTATATTTTTATTAGTCAAGGCATACAATTTTCAACTTATTAAAAATCGGATCAGAGGTGTCTTGAAATTATTTCGATAAGATAAATTTCTATTTCATGTATTCAATTTTAACATGAATAACTGATTGACATAACCGAAATGTTAGACAAAAATTAGTTCGGGTTAAAAACGTTGAATTTAATATTACGCGAATATATTTTATAGATCATTACGTCCAATACTTTCTCACAACATTCTTTTCACAATATTGACTGTGCAAAAACAAATTTTACAGGAAGGACGAAAAACGTTTTTGAACGATTTTGGGCCAGTCAACATATGAAATAAAGACAACCTTGAAATGCACAAAGACTTATAAACTGGTGTTTTATTAAATCAATTTAATATAAAATTTATATTTTAATAATGAAACCTTTTATGAAAGACCCTTTTTTTGGTTGCAATTTTTACAGACCCTTGATTTTTCAAATGAAGATTATATATTTAGTTTTAAAAATTGTGATTATCAAATAAAGCTCCTTTTCAAAAATTGAGGTTAGATACCTTTTACAACACAGCCTATATCAGTTTATCTTAGCACCATATTGCACACGTATTTTTATTATCATGCTTATTGGTAAAAATAAAAGTATTGAAAAAGATCAATCCATCCTCCAAATTTTTGCAATAATGACACTCAACGTAAAGATCGTAAATCCACATCGGAATGGCATATCATTTCATCTAGAATCGCCGATATTACATTTCAATACTTTAGACTCCCTTCTCCCTCTTTTCGATATTGCAAAAAAGAGTTTTTCCATACTTAAATACCAACTCGTTTGACATTAAGTGCTTAATGCTTCGTTGATTTTAACGACGTACAGTATCAATTCCTTGCACGATTCGAATAAAAAAATCATGCTTCAAGGGGAAGACAAATCTACAAAGCTTTAATGCACCTTACTAGAAATAGACTAACGATTTGAACTGAAGCTTGCAAAATGTTTAACCATTTACCACGGTGGCGGGTAAGTAGGGAGTAGTCATAAAATTATTTATTTATTTAAACAAAAACGTTATTAATTTTATTTGAAACTGCCAAAGTCATACATAAAACTACATGAAATATGTAATTAAAAAGTAAGTATACAACAATGAATGCGTTGAAAATATTATAATTAGTTTTATTTGTTGTGCATTTTCACAAGTAAATCAAACTTGAAAACACTGAGTGTATAATTTGACATAAACAAGACAAAAAATAATTAAAAAAAACAATTGCTCTAGATATTCTATTAGATGCCCTTAAAACTTAACTTATGTAATATGAGAAACTTAATAATTCAGCAAAAGATTATTTTCAATATTAGGAGGTTTCGTTAAAAAAATATATGTTATAAAGCAATATAGATCAGTAAAAGATTTTTGCTTCCATCGAATTTTTTTTTATCGAAAATTGAACTATCCATTTTTGTAAAACTTCGAAAACCGAGTAAAACTAAGTTTTCGGAAATATTAAAATTCGAAAACCGCTTTTTTCAAACGTTGGTTATTGTATAAGCCCTGCGGATAAACTTGTTCTTTTATTGAAAAATATTACATTTCATACAATAAAATCTATATATTAATACTCGATAATGTCCGTCCGTCTGAATGATTGTCCGCGATATCCCCTCCCCCTGCCCCTTCCCCCTCCCTTCTCAAAGCTCCGCTGACGCAATATTTTTATTCATACTAAAGACATATTTTCCCAATACACTGTTTATTATTTGACGATACAAATCGCTGAAAAAATTTCATACAAAAAAACGCCGCGACCGTGGATCGAACACAGAACTCTGGATTACCAGTCGAGCTCTCTATCAACTGAGCTAACGTCATAAATATCAAGGCGATAAAAATACATTATATAAATCAAGCATTTGAAAATGGAACGATATTTGTGATTCACAAACTGACTTCGATTGTTTTTATTCAAGATTGTGACGTCTGTCAAATATGAATGTGGTATATTTTACATAATATAGTTTCGACAGTTAAATGCAAATATTCCATGTGTGTCATATGCTGACGGCTATTAAATATTTTACTTTTTAACAGAGGGTATTTAGAATTTATCCCGATAATTTAAAAGTTTTGTATCTTTTGTTTTAAATAACGAGTAAACGAGTCTATGCTTTGGACAAGGTAAATTTATGCTCAAATAGTAATATAAATAAAGTAAGCGAAATAGTTTGATAGATTGGGGTCAACGAGATTAAAATACGGCAAAGTGAGCCAAGTTAGGATGATGGGAAAAAGTGAACTGAACCCACCCTTTTTATTGCATAATTTCAATCATTTTTTCTCTAAAATACATTGTTTATGCTTTCGATGGATTCGTCGGTATCTTTGTGGAAGTTCATTTGAATATAAAATAAAAAATAACTTAGATTATTCCACGTATTGTGCTACAAACTGTGACACGTGTTTCGCCTCTTTCAGAGGCATCCTCAGACAGACTTACTTTTACTTACTGAAAGTAAGTCTGTCTGAGGATGCCTCTGAAATAGGCGAAACACGTGTCACAGTTTGTAGCACAATACGTGGAATAATCTAAGTTATTTTGTATTACTTTTTTATGCTTATTTATTGAAAAAACTTTCACATAAAATTAAAAGTTGATGACAGTTCCCACAAAAATTAATTGAAAACGTAATTGCACTTAAAAGTCAAATGGAAAAGTTTCACCATTTTTATGTTTGGTTCCCTTAAAGACTCATATATTCCTAAAAATAAGCTCAGTTTGGTGAATTAGTGAAGTTAATTTATTCTGATTAATTTGATAAATATGCATTTGATTGTAACATGGAAAATTGATAATTTTGTTTTGATAAAATGTGCAATTAATTTATACCATTTTGCATGTGAAAAATGATTATTAGCAAACTTAAACATTATTTCAAAAATTAAGTAATTTACAATTTAAAACTGCAGGGCTGTCGATATATGCGCCGAGGTCGATTTATGCTACTATGAAAAATGATTGTTAGCAAACTTGAACATTATTCCAAAGATTTAATATTTTACGAAATTTTTGTCACTACGAAAAAAATTGTCAGCAAACTTAAACATTATTCCAAAAATTAGGTAATTTACGAGGTATATTTCTGCTAATAGGAAAACTAATTGTTAGCAAACTCAACATTATTCCAAAAATTAAATAACTTACAATTTAAATACTACAGGGCATGCTGTCGATATATGGCCCGAGATATATTTATTTTATTTTTAGAATTTCTGGCTTATTCAATAAATAGGTTTGTAATTTTCTGACTTCTTAAAAATGCAACAAAAATCCCCCCGTTGAGGTCAACGGGCTTACAGCTAGTGTCCTATTATTTTTAAAAGTATATGACGTAAATAAGAAGATTCGAAACTAGTTTTTTAGGTTTGCAAAGTAATTTTTCTTTTTTAACTCTCGCGGCTCGGAGACTAGAAAAATACTTCTCGGCCGATGGGGGTCTTTTAGGGACCCCAGTGGTTTCCTCATTATTGGCCTTATTCTTATGAATTTCAAAAAAATAAATAGTCTCAGGACTTTAAAATATCTCTCTGCATCATTCCTCATACATTTTTTTATAAAAATCCGAGGTTTTGCTTAGCGGCGTTCAGCCTGTTATCTTCGCTGATAAGCGGGCGCTTATCTCTTATCTTATCGTATTTATATAAACTACAAAAGGTCCAAAAAACTATGATATAAGAATACCTTAATTATAAACATTGTATCACCCATGTTAAAATAGGATATTACGTATCTCATGGGCAACTAAAGGATAACAAAAAACATATATCTATGCTTTTCCATTGTCTGTGTGCCTCGTTCCTTTTATTTTAATGAATAACTGAGAGTCAAATATAAGCTCCTGAGAGGTGAAGTAACCCAAGAAGTAAAATAGTTAAACTTTTTCATTAGATTTCTAGAGAAGTACAATCATATCTTTACTTGTTTTTTGCTGAATTTTTTATTTTTATTTTAAGAATAAAATACCATATCAATTTGATAGATTTAGCAGTAACTTTGTGGAAGTTCATTTTTAATACCAAATTAAATTAAATTGTTGTGCTACAACAGTCGGTTTCGTAATGCTTCTCAAAGAGGCAAAACACGTGTCACGTGTTGTAGCATAAAAAGTGGAATAATAAAGTTATCAAAAACATATTTTTTATTACTTTATCATGGTGTATTTACTAAGCTCACAATACTTTAAGACATATAAAATATTACAATGCATCTTACTCTTTTTTTCTTAAAAACCACTTGGCTTACTTTACCCATACGATACCTTTTTACACAGACGTGTAAAAGTTACAGTGGTTGAAGTGTTTTCATTCATAACTGATAATATCATTAATTTTTATCATAACAAAAAAAATAATAATCAGAAATAAGCAGCCATACATTAAAATAAAACGCCGAGCAAAGCTCTAGATTATTTTGTATGCAAATAACATATCTCTTTGACGAGCGTCGTGAAAATGCATCACAAGGAGTTCAAAATATTGATCAAGACTTTATTTTTATTTCTTGACGGTAATACAAATTGATGGTAGTTGGCTTTAGTAGTATACACAGCGTGTTCTTAAAGTACCTAAAAATGTTAACACTGTGTGTTTTTAACTGTTTTATTGTAAAGGTGCGCTGTTAAATGCAAATTAAACGAGCGCTAAAAGGTTTCCGTAGAAAGGGAGAAGACGAGAAATATGTTTGCATTATGTATTTAAATAGAAGCGCAATTTTTGCATTTAATGAATAATGGGATTTCTTATCACGATCAGACTTCAGCACAAAAAAGCATTAAATGAACATCTCACTGGAATACTTTATTTTTTCACTGGCAAGCTTAAGAGAAAATGTGTTAATCGAGTTAATTTATGTTTTTTCTTAATTACGCACATTATGAAAAACATGTTTATATCTTATGTTTAAAATACATAGAGTTTCTTTTCGACAAAATACAATAAACAATTCAATTTATTTTATCAAACTATCCTTAACATTAATTTCTGGATTTAATGTCCTAACCATTTAAGATCTATTTTTAATATAATTAGCATTTGTGATATTAATTAGGGCTTATACAAAAACCGACTTTTGAAAAAAACCGGTTTAATAATGTTAATATTTTTCGAAAACCGGTTTCATCCGGTTTTCGAAGTTTTACAAAAAATGGATAATTCAATAAAAATAGCGAGAAAAATTTCAATATTTTTTATGTTGTTTATTTATATACATAATAATACATAACAAAAAATTATTTAGTGTTACTCTATAAATTAATTATTATTAAACTCTATTAAAATATGATTAAAGAAAACACAAAGCGTCCGCTGATCGTTTTGTAACAAAAATTCTTGATATCGAAAATACCCTTTCGCTGGGTCAATGATGTAGGGCATATGGTCTTTAAGCCATCAAATAAAAGATCCAAATTTTCTGTCCTTTTGTTTATAGAATTTATGGAAAATTCATCACAACCAGTTACGAAGTTGAAAAACCGGTTTTCGAATGTCACAAATTTAGCCAAAAAACCGGTTTTAGAAAACCAACCAGCCCTAATATTAATACAAGTGACAGTTGTTGTAATATATTTTTGTCTCAATTTATAAATGCGTTTTATATATCAATATTTGAATTACATAAATGATTGTTTGTTAGATTTTTTAATTTCAAGTTTGTAATTTCCCGTCTGAGGAAATTTGTTCAATAGTCCGGAAATCACTTATACGCAGTAGTGAATACACAGGAAACGGTTGCGAAAGTAATTGATTGAACGGAAACTGGTATGAATGTTAAGTTATACGCCAGACATTCAACTGAGCCGGAACGTCTACGCCGGTTTTCATTTAGCAGGTATACATAATTCGCACGGTGTCTTCAGATTTAGCATAAATAGTGAGTAATATAAGTGTTACTATTAGATGCTCTGAAATCTCAGCTTTTTTCTAGTCCCGGGAAACGAGATATAAAGTTGAGATGTCCCGGGAAATTCTCCCGCCCCGAGACAACTGTAATAGTTCTGAGTATTTTATTAGTTATTTCTAGTACTGTAGTAGTTTTTATCAACAACAAAAATCACTGCTCATGAAGTGCAGTTTTATTATATATTTTATTATTTACATAATATGTATGTAAATAATAATTCATTTTTTCTGAATATAATATGCGTAAAAACATACATATATTTTTGTCTTAAATGATAAACTAATACTTAGAAAGACAACCTTTTAAGTAATTTCGTAATATATTTGTATAATATATATATATAATTATTTACGCTTTTTGCTTTGATGGATTACTACTTTTGATGGACTATACGGTAACTTTGTGGAAGTTCATTATAATATAAAATTTAAAATAACTTAAATTATTCCACGTATTGTGCTACTAACTGTGACACGTGTTTTGCCTCTTTCAGAGGCATCCTCAAACAATCTTACTTTTACAAAAGCTTGTTTAAATGCGAATGACTTTAATTTTAATATTTATAATTTTGATATTCTCACACGTTAGAATATTAAAGTAAAAATAAAAATCATTCAACAAGCTTTTATGAAAGTAAGATTGTCCGAGGATGCCTCTGAAAGAGGCGAAACACATGTCACAGTTAGTAGCACAATACGTGGAATAGTCTAAGTAATTTTAAATTTTATATTAGCCAGATTTCAATTGTAAACATTATTTTTTATTTAAAATACCAAAAATGTTCCAAAATACCCGACATTGCTATGCCGTTTACCTTTTGTTTGACTAAAACCAAAACCGCTGAAAATGCTTTCATAAAACAAGAAAAGTGTTTGTGCAAAAGCTTTCACATACCTCATTATCGTTGATGTACCACGTGACCTCTGCGGGTGGCAGTGAGGGGTCCGATGTGCAGTTCGCCCTTATTTCATCCCCCAGCGAGTAGATTGTCGCGGCTCCTTCCACCAGCGGGTCCCTCAGAGGAAGAGCTGTTTCGAGTAATGTCGGCTTACTTAGTAACTTTAATGTCACTTTGCACTTTAAACTTGCAAATGAACTGCAGACGATGCTGTCTTTTTCAGTACACAAGTTGGATTAAAATGGAGTATTTTGTACAGTAATTACCGTTGCATTTTAAATATCAACTGTACGAATACATTATATGCTTTCTAGAATTAAAAAAACTTAATTCACACCATCGCGTCTCAAAGAGTAAAGCAAACAATATAAGAAGACATTTTGTTTTCAACTAAGCCATTTTTTTGGTTACTTAAAAACATTTGTGTTGAAATTACAATTCATTTTGAAATCAGACTAAGACTACCGATTCTTATTTCAATTAATATTGTTTCAAAAAACTCCACGAAATTCTATAAAGAGCAAATGAAAGAAACTTTTCCATTATTCACATCCTGTTTCTTAAGCTACATACTATAAAGCAGTAATCAGTTAGTTACCTTTCGAGATACTGGGTAAAATAATCCATTTTTTTAAAAATGATTATTGGGTAAAAGCTTAAAACATTTTTTGGTTTATAATAGTGAATACTCATGATTCTAGAATCTATTATCGAGTATTTATATTGACTTCATAATTTAGCCACCTTGAATAATATGCATCAATAAAACAATGTATTAATCTAACGACACGAAGAAAGCTATGAGAACATTTGTGAACTTACGATAATACAACTGAGATGTACAATACAATAATAAGTTCATATTAACAACACATTTAGCTATGTTTAAATAATATTTCAAATGGTTAAAATTCTTACCAGCAACTGTCATGTTGGCATTCTTCTGTACCATCCGAAAAGTCGGACCTTCCGTTGAGACCTCACATCGGTAGACTCCTGCAGAATGAGCGACAAGATCCGTCAACTCGAGGTCACAGGAAGTGCTCGAGCATCTAGGATCCCGTGCTAATCGGATTCCTCCGACCGGAAACGGCAAACCTGCCGGCTAAGGGAAAAAAACATTGATTAGGTCATCTAGTATATAGTTAAGGATGTGATTAAGCTCTAAAAGGTTATTTTGTTATAATCGCAGTGCGTGAGCACGTAATCAGATAATGGTGAGGTATCAGATGATTACCACTACTGTCATTCTAAATAAATTTCTTACATAAAAAGAAGTTAAAAATAAAAAGATTTCTTACATTACCTGTATTATCATATGAAAATCTTTTTCAATTAACAAAATAACGTAACATTAACACTTGCTAATAAATTAACAACATTTTTGGAAGTTATAAATTATGACATTATTTTTTAGCAAGAAGGCTTTCTTTTCGCTACATATTTATTGTAATTCAGATAATTTTTTGCTCTCAAAAGACAACTTTATGACGTTTTAATTTTCCTCTTTCTGCGATTAGTAAAAGGAAAATTTTACTTTAAATTTATAATTAATAGGCAAATATTAAAAATCAATTATTTACGTCTTAAATAAATACATGAAAAAATAGTTGGTCTGAAAATGTTTCGCAAATATGTGAAGCACGTGTCACAATTTGTGAATAGTAAAAATATCAAGTAAATTTTACTTTTATTTGACAAATGTCATTGTTTTCTTATTCGTAATTTTCGTAAGTCTTGATATACAATGTCGCAATCGTAAATAATAAATCTCTATGTGTCAGCCTAAGTCACAAGAATTAGTACTGCCAGTATTTTTATCGGATAAAGTATTAACACACCATCAGATATCACCTTATGGTTTGCCTAAAAATAATAAACTGTTCAAAAACTAACTAAGCATTATGAAAATGACTCTCATTGGTTGACTTCTTTGTGTACTGTATGTGTATATGTATGTATGCGCATGTGTGAGTACATTTACGGATGTATAATAGTATGAGGGGAAGTATATAGAATGTGATTGCAAATTAATGCATATAGAGTTCCCGTGAACTGGTTTCATTAGGGGTTTCATACCGCTATAGCGATTAAGCAATTCCGTCTGCAACGATGGTCAGGGAATACAACTTTTCAAAATATTAGCGATGAAGGAAACTCGATGAACTTTGACGCTAACGTGTCCTGGTACTTAAAGCTCCATAAATATGATATCCAAAAAACAATTAACACACCATCAAATATTGTTAAAATATCTTACATAAATAAAACATAATTTGAGTCTCTCGCAATCATTTGTAAACGGAGAAATTGTTCTGGGGTATGTAAGTAAATATTACGAATCTTTTTGTAGGTAAAAATATGTTATCCGTTAGGGTTTTCTACAATTTATGTTTGTGTTTTGTTAAAGCACACCAAAAGTACGATTATCAAACCCACGGAGCAAACAACGAAAAGTTTTTTTGATCAGAAGGTACATAAAAAAGAGTCAATATGAGAAAATTGTTATCCGAGAGAATATACTAGGAAATACATGTTATTGGTTTATCTGAAACTGAAATATGATATGAATGTGCTTACCTTCTGTCCCGGCATATGCCGGAAAATCTCTAGATCGTCTTTAAACCATTTTGCTGAGTAGAGATGATCGTTTCCCATGTCAAATCGACAACTCAAGATTGCGTTGTCGCGAGGATCAGCTATCGCAGGCACAACTAATTCTACAATTTCGTGTGATATGCTTCGTCCTACAAAGTAAAAAAGAAACGAAAATTACTCTAGTGAAAATACATTTTCATTTGTTTTATTGTAACATTTTGTTGAGTGGGAATATTTGTTTTAAAAAAAAAAAAAAAAGTTTGAATAGTCCAATAATGATTTATTCATGCTAACTAGTATTATATAACGGCTCGTATTTTTCCGGTCAGAATTTATATTAAATGGTCATAATATATCGGTTAGTGTAAATAGTTATAATGTAAATTAAATTTAAAAAAACCTAATCTAACCTAACCAAAATGATTATAAAATATTTTGACCGCATAATATTTTTATTCTGACTAAAAATTGATTTAAATTCTGACTATTTATTTTTTTCCCTTATAATAACATGATGATAAAACATTTTTAGCTCTAAAAATATGAAAAAATTCTTCACACACGTTTTTTATGTTACTTTCACAGTTATGTTTTACGTTATGAAAAATAATACAATTACATATAACAGGAGTTTTTTTTTATTTGAAGCTTTCAATTCGTGTAATATTATTTCATATGTGGCCTTCTTTCAAACACAATGATGAGATCTTGACTAAGTGATTGAAAGTCGGTTCTCAAGACTGTTCTTCATTTTCCGTTCATTGAAATTCTTAGTTAAATAAACATTAAAAATGAAATCTTGAATGAAGTAATATCACGAATATATTAGTTGAAAGTTTATCGGTCAAAATCTTTTTTTTAAGAGAAAATGTCAACAGATAGAAGTTTACTAATAGTTTTTCAACGTTTTGATTTCAGGATCGAATATTGAGTAATTTACTTTTTAGAACACTTTTTAAATCTTTATATAAATATAAAAGTGTTGACTACTTCGTTACAAAACGTTTCTTCATTAATAAAAATAGTTAATTAAGTTTAATCTCAAATGGTCTGATTAATATACAAATAAAATCTTGTTCAAATTGACTAAAATCTGTCTTTTTTCGCTGTGACAATCATACATGACAATATGAAGAGGAATAGATTGATCAAATTTACAAGACATTTTTATTTTATGCTCGTATTAAACAAAAATTTGCGGCAGAGCGCCGACATTTTTACGACCACCATTTTCCGATGTCTGTCAACCACGTTAAATCGACCGATTTTATGCTAATCGAAGACGAATTTTTACGTCGCCATGATTGAATATCTTTAGAGCTCGAAAATATTTTTCCGCTTTTTCCGCATTTAGACATCAGTTCCGAATGTATTCATTGTTATTCAAATGACCGAAAAATGACATTGTAATATCGGATTCGCCGGCCCTAATAATTTGAGGGGCCGGCCATTATTTCGCTAATGAGGTCTATCTGTAATACTTTTGATTTTCGTACGCCTTTTCTATTCTTCCTTATTTTTTTAATCACGGTATCTGTTTTCGGCATCAAATAATGATGCTTTGGATCGTCATTTTAAAAACTTCATCTCTAAAAGGGGGAATGTTTTCAAAAAGTTTTCCGTCCAATTCTTTCCTCTCAATATTATATCAGCTCTGTTTTTTTCGGATTTAAAGGCTCATTTATTTTAAACTTTTCTTGATAAATCTAATCTACCAATTATTTTATCGTCGCACTTTTTTTTATTTTTATAAGACGCTTATCTGCATTTTAAATTGTTTTTGCTCTCTAAAACAAGGGCTACGAATGTGTAGTCCATGATCCATAGCCGAACCTCACATATTTTTAGTTATTTCGACGTTGATAGTAAAGAAGAACACAATTTCTGACTTCGAAACTGCTATAGAGTTTTTTTAAGACCCTAGCAATTTTATTTCTAGAAACTAATGAATAATATCTCTGTTTAAATGATCTTTTTGTATAAAAGATGCTTTCCTTCTACTTTCTATTCAATTTAAGCCTAGCCAGAGTACAGTGAAGTGTACCCTTCTATGTTTTCAAAATATGGGTTGATAAAGTGCATTTACTTCATTGCTAACTGTACGAATCCTTTAAAAATAGCAAATATCGCAACTATGGAAACCAAAAACATTTGCGATGTATGTGGAATAGATGTCACAAAAGTTTGACTAACACAAAGGTGGTTTACACAATTCTAATCTGGAGATTTTCCACTGATTGATAAACCACGGACCGGGTGACCTTTGGTGTCTGATGACCACAATTTAAAAGTCATAATTGACACCAGTCCACGACAAACCACGAGAGATCGCATTATTGATAAATGTCAACCAATAAATAGTATTGAGAAATTTGAAACGTATGGAGATGATTTTGCGGTACGAAGTTTTGATTCCTCATCAAGGCTCCCAATGCGACCACATTTGGCGATAATTACCCTACATAAGTTGAATTTCTATGTTATCAAGCACCCACCAGATTCTTTGGAGTATTTTCCAGATCTTGCTTTATCTGAATATCATTTATTTAGCTCACTGCATTTTTTTAAAAGATAAAAAAATAATATAGAGCAGGAAAAAACATTCTTTAATGCATTTTTCGCATCAAAGTCAAAAGAATTTTTCACCAACGGTATTAATAAGTTAAAAGAAAGGTGACATAAATTTATAAGAACAGATGGAAATTATAAAACTGATTAAATAAATAAAAATAAATCTAAAAAAATGTATATTTTATTTTAAAAAATACGTTAAAACTTTTGCATCAACCTAATATTTCTGTTTAATTCCCTGATGGTATGTATCAAACAAAAGCACCTACATACCAGGGAAGCAGTTATATAATATATAACATATAAATAGCTCATAAGTTATCAGTGGATGACTTTTTAAAGTTATTTTGAAATCGTGGCATCGTCAAAATCACGATAAGTCTGATGATACCATTGAAAGACGAATAGATGGATAGTAAGTCATAAAACTTACGAGCTGATGAGCAAAGCTTGGCATAGTAAGTTGGAGGACCTAGTTGAGAAAAAATTATTTATTAAGGATACCAAAATTCACTCTGAATTCAATTTCATCAGTTTTCAAAAGTTTTTTTTTCGTGGTATGATAGTAGGCATGCATTTATATTTGTTAATGCTCATAGGTAACAAAAAAATAGAATTTTAATAATGGAAATGTTAATGTGAAGGACTTTCATTACACATATCAGTAAGAATTAATTAAAAAGAAATAAAATTTAAATAGGTAGTAAGAGGAAGTTTAGTTTCTACATCTGATATAACTCTGAGCGACTTAGGCGATTAAAATTTATTCAAACAGCAGCAACAAAATTAGACAAGGATAAAATATAAATCACAATCTGCGAATATAGAGTGATGACATATTGATCGAAGAAAATGGAAAGATGAATTAAAAAAGAAATTCAGTCTTGTTATTTTTGCTTTTGCAACAAAACAAGGACAGAAAAATATTTGTACTATTTTTCCATGTCCGCTTCTAATGTAAAGCATATGGATTCATACTGAAGGTATGTGAAAAGATTTTTTATACGAGAACTGCTTGTCATCCAGTTGCTCAACCGCTTGCAACTGTTCAGATTATGACTCAAACCAGTGAGTCTCGACATGAAAGCGAACGACATTGACCACTCGACAAATAATATACTATTTTATATTTTCACCGAAAACAATAAATAAAAAAATACTACGAAATACGTTCTTGCAGAGCATTGACAGCGAATGAGCCATAAAAGTAGTATAGTTATTTCGTATTTCAGTGGTAATTAATTTATTGAATATACATTTTTTTTTTAATATTTTCGCTCCGAGTGAGAAATAACTACTGTTCATTTTAAGCCGGTAGCCCCGATGAATGACCCGACCTTTTTCATCAACAAGAGGTATATGGAGAATAGTGTTTGAAAATAGGTTTATTTAGTTACTTTCCCAAATTTGGATCGCGTTGAGAAGAAGGCCACCATTACAGACAGTCATGACTTTTGAATACATAGAATATTAATGAAATTGAATTAAGTATTTTTTTACACTCGAGGATTTTTACCCTAGAAATGTTGGACGAAACCTTAGCTGAAGGGGTTTCTCACCTCTGTAGCGATCACACTCTTCCGTCTGAAACGATGGTAAGGAAATACAACTTTTCAGAACAAAAGCGATGAAGGAGACTCGAAGAACTTTGACGCTAACGTGTCCTGGTACTTAAAGCTCCATTAATTTTATATTCAAAAAAATACCGACTAAAGACATGATATAATTTTTTTCGAAAACCAAATTTATTTTCTTTTTGAATTACGATAATAATTATATTTTATACTTTATGTGATATTTTCATTACATTACGACTGCTCATGCCGCGGCTCTTTTCTAATTAACTACGTAGCTTGCTACTCTCTGCAAAACAAAAAGTCAATTTTAAAAGGCACATTAAAACTATTTGTTTACGACACAATTGTGTGCAATTATAAATTACATGAATTCAGCGCAGGTGCATGTAACTGGGTAACTAGCTTTAAAATTTCCAGAAGAGTTTTTTCTATATAACGTATGTTTTTTAACTTTGTTTTTATGTAAATAATTGTTGGGAATGCACTCTTGCGAATGGAAACAAAACTTTTCATAAAACAAGTTAGGTAGTAAGAAATCATTCTGCAAACCCAAGAGAGTTTTGACTACACTCAGGAAACGAGAAATATGATTCATACCAATGTAGCTTGTTCTGTAAATTCAGTGGAAATCCTGTTAATGTAGTCAAGTTTATCTCCTTTTTTAGATAAATCTTTTTATTTCACGCTGTGGGTTTGAGCTCCCATACGAAAACTTTGATGAATTGATTTTCATTTTATTTAAGATTTCAATTGAAATATTTTATTCGAATCGTTCAAACTTAAATTGATTTATTTAAATTGATACCATCTATCCAATCTAGGGATTCTGTGTCGAGACGTCCCGGGACTTGTCGGGTTTTTTTCTGTCTTAAGTTCCGGGACTTTTTTGGACAATGTCCCGGGAATTTTGACTGTGATTTATAATGTGCTAATAACATGTACATTTTAATTTTGAAAAAAACAATTCTAGTGCTTAAGAAGCCTTCAAAAGGACTGATGTGTATTGAATGAAAGCAGATATAAAAGGGGAGCCCCAAGAAAAACGGATAGGACATGGTCGGGACGTGACACTTACCCGGGGTTTTAACAAAATTAAGTATGCATATATAAAAAGGATCTGATAAAAAAACAGATGTTCGGGATTTATAATTTCGTAGAAGTTTTAAATACCATGTGTTTATATATTGCAATATAACTGTAGCAAAATCAAATTACAAAATATTAAAATTAAATGTTCATACCTGATGTTAATTTATGTACAACTGTTTTTTCACTATTTCACAAAGATACCAATGTCTCAATAGAGGAAAAAAGGTCTAAAAGCTGGATTGTGGAGTTACGATCATAAATTTACTCCTGACGACGGCTTCATTGGTATTTTTTTAATTATATGTACCGTTATTATCTTTTCTTAGTAAAAATTAGCCGTAAGCATTGCACACATCCATTACATAAGAAAAATATTAGTTATTAAACATTGTATTAAAAAAACTCGATTTTTACTAGTGCGTACTTTCAAAAGGCGCCGAGTATATGTAATACATAAATACACACAAATATTTAATTTTAATAAAACTATAATTTTATTGAAGGGGAAATCAAAGTCTCGGTTCCCGCGGTGTCCCGGGATTTTGTCACTTTATCACGCTACGAGTCCCGGGGCTTTGAAAACCCCGAGACTTCAGAATACCTAATCCAATCCCAAAAACATCGTATAGATAAAACAATACGTTTAATACTCGTCTTGTTCTAGCTCAACCCATAATGATTTATGTTTTACTGGTTTAGCAACAGCGTGTAGGATACATGTAACAATATGTTCAACATGTGCAATTCATTAATTGGGCACTTCTTTATTTATTCGTATCCAGGGCCGGCGCCACCATACAGGTGAAATAGGCAACCGCTCAAGGGGCAAACCATAAGAGGGCGCATAAGTGGAAGAGTGAAATACTTTTTTACAAATGTATGATAATATTAAATATCTATGCAGTAAGCTTCAAGCAGTACCTCGAAAACTTAAAAAATCTTTGCAATCACAAAAAGTATTGCTCTTTATAGTGTTACAAAATATTGAGTGAGAGCTTAAAAAAATGTTCCATTTTTTTTGTTTTGTTTGGGAATTCCGTAAATTCCCAGGATTTCAAAATCGTCGTGCAAAAATTTCTCAATCCCGAAAATTTACACGATTTTATCGGGAAAATTGCCTAGGGCGGCAAATAACTTCGCACCTGTTCGTACCCAAAGGTAAAGTCTCATTTATCTGCATTCTACCATATCGTTAAAAATGATACGCTGAGATTATAAGTAATTAAAAATCAGTCCTCAGTATTCCTTTACTTAAAATAGAGGAGAAATGTTTGTGGTGAGCAAAACCGATCCTGATCATATTAAATAAATTTTGAATAAGTACAAATTAGGTTTTTTATATTAGAGAAAGTAATTGATCAGTAATTAAAATCGTCCATTTATTAATCAAATTTAATGATCAAATATAATTTGTTCCATATATTCTTTAAAATAGTAGATTTTTAGTATTTATCGCTCATTTCTTTGAAAATCTTCCACAGAAGGTAAATATTCGCGGGAAATCCTCAACTTTGAGTCTTTGAATGGATAATTAATGAATTTGAAGGAAATGGGATGCCGCCTAAAGATAAACAAAAAGTTTCCATGATTTTGGTTCACTCAGAGTGAAACGGAAAAGCGTATAAAGAGAGAGAGCGAAAATAAAATAAATCGTTGGTTCGTCTATCTCCCAACACCTCAGTTTATCTCTAAAGATAATCGGAAAGGAATCCATCTTAAGCTCACGGGAGTTTTTTTTCATAAATATAAAATAAAATTTTAGGGCTTTGTCATATGAAGCTTTACTGTAGAGAACATTTTTTTATGTGTACGTATTTGTTTGAAAAAAAGTCTAACCATTTGATAAAAGTATGTCTTACTCATTGTCGTATTTATGTAGAAATCTCATCACTTCTGTGTATTGTTGCGCAACATTTTTTTCTTATCCAGAATAAATCACTTTTTAGCTGATATTCATCGGTGTTAAAAGCTATGACATACTTTGCTTTCAAGCTTAGCATTAAGAAAATTGCTGTCCTATTTAGCGCTTCACTGAAAAATGTATAAAACTATTTTTTCAAGTATTGTTGTACAGAAGTTTTCAAGCGTTTGCAAGGCGCGATTGGGGCTATTTTTCGGTTTTTTTCAGTCGTCCGTCGTTCTGGTTACCTATTAGTAAATCAATGAATATTACAATTCAATTTACGCTTTAAATTCTGTTTTTTTTTCAAATATAAGCAAAGTAAAAAAACGTGACGAAGGCAAAGCAAAGCTCCAGTCATTATTGATATTATACTCCTGAAATTTGGCTAAGCGAAATTACCAATTGAAGCCTACTCACTAGCTCTTTGAAAACAGTCATATTTTTCCATTAAATTGAATAACATTTTATCTTGTTAAGTTTATTTTAAAGTGAAAGAAATATTTTAAATGAATTATCAAAACTATCAGATTGACAAATAAATCTTTTTTGGTTACTAAATTTTCATTCATCAGATGATTTAAACACTACTGTTTTTCCGGGATTTGAAACGGAATTTACGAAATAATATAAAATTTTATTTGATATTTTTTTATTGATTGAATTGGCATTTACTTGGTATAACTCCATTGTAATAAAGTAAAAAAAATAGCAAAGTAAATCTTATATGAAAAATAGTTCTGATGAAGGCATACGCCGAATTAGCCATCAATTTATTTTTAAATCTGTAGAACTAAATAACTTTATGTAATATACTATTTTCTACCTTATTATTGTATTTTTTTTTATTTCACTGATTGATTTTAAATTTATTTTAAAAACTATGGCAAGGGGTTTATATATTTTATGTCAGGGCTTTTTTATCTTTCAGGTATGTATACTTGAAATATATTTTGACTAGAAGTTCATTCTAAATAACACAATCAGTGAATAACGAATTTATTGCCAAATTAATGCATATAATTGCGAAAAAGCTGCTGCTAAATCTATCTGGAATATACAAATTCAGACTACAGAATTAAATTCAAAAATTTAAAAAAAACTGAATCGTTTTTGTATTACATTTTTACGAAACATTAAACAAAACATTAAACAATGATATAAATAAATTTTATTTAAAAAATATCACGTTTATGACTCCCAATCACAAGGTTTGATAAAAAATATTTTAACTGCTTACTTGCTTTAAATTAATTTTAATAATTCGTTAAATTACTGTGTCAAATTATATTTAATATTATTACTAGAATCATAATGTTTTGTTTACAAATGAAAAGAAGATTACAAAATGAAATAGAAAATTTTGTTAATTAACTACCTTCTAATTAGAAGAGACCTTTATTTTAATTAAAAATTATGAATCATTACTTCGTTAATTAATAAATTGTTCAAATTATTTCAAAGTAAGTGATTTATAACGAATTTAAATAATTAAATAATACTTTAAGATATCAACATTAAATTTCATTGTGTTATCTTAATTTGGAACGAAAAACAAATTGAATGGAAGTCTGTTCGTCCTGGCAGAAAGATTGACAACTTCATAAGCCTCGGATAAATGTTCAATGATTTTTCTGACTACGAAAAGGAAATGAGGCAAAGCACTGCAATGTCTAAGAAAATCATAAGCCTTGTTATGGAAAAACGTAGCGTTAATAATCCGATAAAAAAACTTGACAAAAGTGTTGATTTTCTTTTATTTCCTGTTCATTTTTTTTTTAATTAGTGATTTTAAGACGTCATGACATTTCAACAACTTTTTGTTAGTTTTTCAACTTATTTTTACTGTATTTAGTACTGCAAGGTATTTAAGAATTCACCTATTGCTTTGTGACAGCTTTTAAAGAACAGTAATATCGAAATGAAAAAATTCTAGTATCGTTTTTTTTCGAAAACTTATTGATTTCATCAAAGAAAGAAAAAACGATTTCCGAAAAAATGTCCCAATTGGAGATTAAGCGGCACATATAACATTACAGTATTTTTATTTTTAATTTGAAAAACTTTCAAAAAAAAATATCAACTGTATTTTTAGCAAGAATTTCTTTTTTTCATCAATTAAAAATAATTTAAGATTTCGACTGAATGTGCTTGGTGTAATTTCAATATTAAATTTGAATCATTAAAATTCAATCAAAATTTTTAGATAACGGAACTTTACCTATTTAGATGGCGACAAAAAAACACAATTATATTAAGTACTTCAAGAGCTATGTAATTTTTTTGATAACTTGCCATCATCAGAACTTTACTATGAAAAAATAAATTATGTACTTTAAAACGTTGGTTTTAATCAAATATCATTCGACTAAAAATATACTTTGTCAACTTTCTTCGCTTTCGATATGGATCATTCAAACATAAGTCATTTTTCTTTTCAGTCGCTAAGCTTCTTTTGTTTAAAAAAGGATAACAGTACGAGGTTAGAATATAACTAGTTGTCATATAAAACCCAATTTTAGGACCTACAAACATCGTATAAATCTCTATGCCTTTGAACAGATGTCTGACATTCGATGGAAAATATGGCCCTTCAAACATGTAGATATTTTAACTGAATAAGAAAAAACTTCTTAGATCCATGGCCATTCCTTACATGACTGATAATAATGAACATTAAAAAAAAATACTTTACTTATTTGATATTGAACCAAGATCAATAATGATGCTTTGTATGAAATTGTATTCCTTATTTTTTAATCTTAATGAGATCAAATAAAGATTAAAGATTTTTTATCGGTAAATCAAACATAGTTATGTTGAAATTTAGCTTTTTTTACGATCATTTTAAGATTTTCGTATTCGGAAAGTTTTACTATCTTAAGGCCTTCACAGCTCTCATTTATTTTAAATTCAGAGCGAATTCCTAACACTGTGGCTTGCTAGTAATTAAATTTAATTATGTAGTTAGGCAACCTTAATATTGATTTTTGAAAGCTTTTCTTAAAAGCTAAAAGATAATGCTTCGTTCAAAAAGTTTCATAACGAGAAAAATTATCAACATATAAAAGTTTACGATGATTAACTACCGAATCTTTATTTTTCATAAGTAATAAATTTTAATGAATGTTTTTCATTACATGGCAGCTGTAAACACTTTCATACGAATGCTAGCAGGTATTCAACGTTTTATTACAATGCACAAATACAAATGTCAATTTTTTATTGAAAAGCTTTAATATGTTGAGATCAACTCGCTCTCTATATGACCCAGTATAGTTTTTGATTTTTCTAGGAAATCGGCAACGCCAATCGGTCGATTCGTGGGTTGGACTTACTTACTTTTGCATTTCAAAGAATCCCATAAAATTTAATGTATATGTTTCATTCTTAAATATATTAAGGTTATATTTAACGTTTATCAACGGTTTCATTTCGTATATTTAATTGTTAACTTTCCAAATCTCAATCTTTGATAAAACAATGATACATTGCCATTATTAAAACAGACTTTAAGAGTGAAGTGACTTGCATTTTACCATTTTTATGATTTACCTTAAAAATGTGTAAAAAGCCATTCGTATATCAGAAAATGCTTATTTAAATGAAAAGTTTGAACAGAACACTAAATTAATTTACTTAATTTTAAGTTACTGCTTTTTTAACCATGTTCTCTCCCAGTGTGGATCATATGGATTCTTAATGTAGTTGTTTATCTCAACAGAAGTGTTTTACAGAAACTGCCTGTAACTCAGTTGCTCAATCTCTCTTTTTTAAGTAGAGAAAGGATAGAAGTATAGGACTAAAATAACACTAGTGATTAGTTCATCGCTCTTGTTATACCCGTTTTTAGGATAGCATGGGTGAGAAGGAATTTTAGACATCACATACATCCATGCCTTTTGGACAGAAATCAATTGAAAATCAATTAATAAAAACTGACTTACTGGGACTCGAAGCCCTGATCTCCGTAACCGAAATCAACGACGTTGACCACTTGACTACAGCAGCTGGCTACTGTTTTATTCATGGTCAAAAACGTATCTCTCGTACTTTTTAAGCAAACAAATTTTCGTTAGTGACAAAACTTGTGTAAACGTACATAATTTGAACTATTCAAATTAAAACGAAACTTCAATTAACAGTAAATTTTGGCAATGCTTATTTGTAGATAGTCAATACAATTACTCGCTCAATTTGATATTCAACCGAAGACAATATTTTACGTAATTTTCTCACGTACTTTTAAGAGAAAAAAAGTTACGACTTAATTTATTGTATGATTAATTTACTACAATAAAACTCTGTTCTTCATCGTTGAATGAGTGCCAACCGAAAATACGGTATGAAAACTAATTCAACATTGTATAAAAGATGAAAACGTTTTTCATCCTGAAACAAAATTGATCGCTTCGTTTTTTTGGGGCTCCCTTCTATCTACTTTTCTCGACCAAATAAATGTCTGTAAGAATCTGTATAAGAATTTTATATACAATATGTAAAATATGCAATGTTAAAATATATTTTATTTTAATTTTCATATTAAAAATTAGTTCATTATCAAAGATTATGGAGAGAATTAAACAAAATCACAATAATAATAGTTTGGTCTCACTAAACGTATTCTTTATGTATTGATTGACTTGGCATTTACTTGGTAGAACTCCATTATAATAGGGTCAAAATATCAACGTATTCAGTTCTAATTTTTTTCAAATTTATTAGTCGATAGCTATTTCGGCTTTCTCCATCGTCAGAACTATGATTAAACTTACATTTTTCTCAGCTATATATACTGGGTCCGAAGAGATACACAATGCATCATGTTATTTACTTTAACATCTTAATTCAAATTACACTTATAATATTACATTTATTAAATATAACATAGCATTTAAGGTTAATAATAATTTAGGAATGCAGCTAAAAATAGTAAAGATAAAATTAACAAGCTTGACAGAAGCGGAATATATAAAATGTATTTTGGCTCGTTTAATTCAATTTGCATAGGTCAGACAGGTAGAAGCATATCAACAATTAATAAATAAAAATTAAATCGGTTCATTTTGAAGCATGTCTCCAACTGTAGCCTTTTTATATTGTAGTATTGTATTGTCTCACACTCTGATACAACGTATTCAACATCAAGTCTTAGTCATAATAGTGTAAATGATATCTTACATTAAAATTCTTATATTACAGAAACATTACTTCATACACAAACAATAATAAGTTTTAAACATCAGTGTTGCCACACCTTATGTGTTTTAATGCATTTTATATTCAATGCTTATTTCGTGAGTAAGATTACTTTAACATACATTGTTTAAATAAAAGAACACAACATAGTCAATTTGATTTATTTTAACTGAAACATGAAACCAGTTCTTCGATTGGATTAAAATTATTGTGTTATTTTTCATCGCCTAGTTATCTGAAAATATATTCATGAGTTTAAGTTGATGAAGCATAGCTTTACGCTATAACAGCTTTTTGCAACAATCGATAGCTTCTAAATCCGCGAATTTCCTTTGTCCGTGATAAATACAAAAGCATTACACTTTCACCAACTCCTCTTAATCCTGACAAACATCATTATCCACAACTTCAATAAGTCCTTTGCGAAAGAAAAAAAACATTTGTTAAAAGCGAGCTTCTCGAAACCGAAAGCTTTTTTATGTAACAACACGAGAAGAGCTGTACAATTCAATTTAAATTGAAAATGTCAATTATGAATACGCAGAAACGTATTATATTTCCTTTATTAACTCTTTTTTGTGTCACTCTATGACTTATCTTTAAATAAAATTATTTGAAATATATAAATAATAAATGATTTATTATATTCAACCTTCTCAATAAAGGTATACCTAGCTAGCTATCTGTCAATTTTAAGTATATTCAATTTTAAATAATTTGATATCAAATTTAGTTTAGTCGTAAAAAGATACATATAAATGTAAATTCAGTATGATTTTACTAGGGGACAGTCCAAGTAGACTGCATTTCATATCGACTGTGGAAAGAAAAAAGGAATTAACCCACACATAGAATATTTTACAGGAGGTACAATTGCGAGTGTTTTGATGATTTTGGATCATATTCAAATTACGAAATATAAACAAGTTTGAAGTGCACGGAGACTTCTAAACTATTGTTTAATTAACATCATTTTATTAATTTAAAAAATTGTCTAGGAAAAACCTTTATTGAGACTTTTTTTTGGTTTCAAATTTTACAAGCTCATCTTTTTTCAAACTTAAAAGCTAAATTTAGATACTAATTTGGCATTTGCAGCTTACATCTTTTTGATAGAACGTGTATCAAGTTCTATACATTGTGGTAATCGATAAAAGCTGTTTTGAAAAAACTGTAGGTTACGTCCTTTTTCCTTTCCACAGTTTATATACAAAAATTACAACCTCAATAAAAATATTGTAACTGTAAGAATGTTCTGAAATCTTTCAAATAATCTTTACAGTGTATGTAATCTGAAACGTGTAGTATCTTAAATATATTTGAAAGTTTAGGTAGCGTGACGTATGATATTTTCACCGAATTTTTTGCACTTGCGAAAAATTTTAATAAAGCGTCTTTATACGCTCTACTTTTTAACAATAAATAATTTTAGAAACAATGAAATATGCAAAATGCTTTAAAAAATAAGATGATATAATTATAAAAGAGATACATAATATATATACAATTATGTTTTCTATAATTAAAACAATTAAAATGCTTTTCAAAGAAACAACATATGTGTCGCATCTTCTGAAACAACTATTGGAATATCAATTTAATCAATTGTAATATTATACTAATATTTACGAGATTTTTAATTTTGTTGCTATGGACAGATTTGATAATAAATACAATCAATCATATTGTTTTTTTTTTTTAATTATTATTTAAATAAATGCATAATCACAATCTTTTCACAATACATATTGGTTGACACATGTTGGAAATAGAATTTGCTAATTAATTAATTATTTTATCTTTTTAGTTTTCTACACAACTATTTTATGTATTATAGATTTGCTTAGAATTATAAATTAGATTGCTATAATTCGTTAGACAATTCTATAAACTCTAAAAGCTTTTTATGCAAGTAAGTAGTTTAATTTATTAGAAATCTTATAAAACAAATATTATTCATATGCTTAGTTCAAAATTGCTAAAAAGAAAATGTTGATAAATGTATTCTTGCTGAGTGATAATTTCTTAATTTGTATTTATGATAAAATTGCCTTAAGTTTATTATCAATTTAATGGCATATAAAATATATACAGTATTTATTTGATATCAGTCAGAGCTCTTCTTCCCTAAGCCACCGGGATTATCAAGAGATTATCATTGTAAGACAACATTGTAAATTAAGCCTGATGAAGTTTTCGATGCAGATGGAATACGTCTTCCATTAAGAAAATTAAAATTCGTTGAATGATATTTTTTACGCTCAACTATTTTTATTTGTACTCATTAGTACAACTTAAATAAAACGCATTTTAATTCGCAAATAAAAACAAAGTTTCCTATTATCCACAACACATCAAAAAAATTTAGAATGCCACAACATAATTAACAGCAGTCTCATCGACTCTCAAGGGGACGTTTGACGTCCTTTACTTTTACTCTCCGTTCACTTCTATATATAACTACCCTTTTTCATTGTCCATGCCATTACATATTGACCCAGTTGAATCTACGCAGTTTATTTACTAATTTTTCACTGTATGAATAACATTATTATTCAATATGAAACTACAATAAATTATCGGTTTATTTTTTTTTCATATTTCTCATGTTCCTACTGTATTTAATTGCTTGTCATTTTGATCATTCTTTCATATAATTTCAATTAAAAAATTGCGCTCATCAACACATTATATTGAATTTGATTTAATCAATTCAATAATCCAGTTCTGAGTTAATAAACGAACCTGTTATATTGATATCAAATATGATATTGAAAACATAAATCAGATATATACAACGGAACTCATTTTTTTCTCAATTTAAAAACATTCATTAGAATGTATTATAGCCTTCTGTTACTAATAAGGTGGCGCTTCCAAACTTCTCTCGATCAAAAATTTTAACCCATACCTACATAATTCCAGCTCTAAAATTCGTAAAATGTCATAAAAAAACTTGTAGAGTAAGCCCGGCAACGTTATTAAAAATAAAATACAAACAATTCTTTGTTCCTTTAATGAATATTTCAATTTCATAATTGTTTGCGAAAGTTTAATATATTCAGAAAATATCAATATTAGACTGTGCTTAAAGTTCATAATGGTTACAAACTTTCAAATCGCTACAAACAATCTCTGTTCAGAAGTAAACAAAATTATTATTGATCCAAATTCTATCTTTCTTAAAACTGTGTATCTTTGAGCGAACAAATAAATAATAAATTTATCGTTAAATTTCATCCAAGATACATCCTTCCTGTTAACAATTCCATTAAAAAGTCCATTTCGTTTATATATCCGTTTAAATAAATTTGTTCCGATAACTTATCTTGCTTAAGTTTTATACAAAACTCGGGATTGTCTTGAAATGTTCCATTTTGTTTTATTTGTTTTCCATTTACAATCTAGATGTAACATAATACATTTATAGCGCGCTTTGAGTAACATACACTTACATGCGTGTACCACCAATATAAAAGGGAATTATAGGTGACATTGTAGAGGTATTACGCTAAGTAATTTGCTGTGGTTTAGATGTTAAATAATATGAACGCAATTTCAGAGTAATGGGCATAGATGGTAACATCAAAGTTAAATATTCAAATCAAACGGCAATTTAGTTCAAAGGGTGACATGCGTTAATGTTTTGATTATAATCATAGCAATCATTTGATAAACGGTTAATCATCGTCTAATTTTTGGTTGCAGTTATCCGCTGTTAAAAAACCGTAGTATAGTTAACACAGTTTGTGTTGCAATTTTGACTACGAAGCTACGATATATCGCAGCGTTAAAAAGTTTTTTTTTATTAAAAATTATTTTTAATTATTTTTGATTGTAAATGTATTTTTACATTTATTGAAATTGTACACTTATTCCGAACAGGCTCAAATGCTATTATCTTGTTGTAAAACACGCGCCCTCGATTATTTATACAGGTCCATATCAGATATATAACTAGAATGTGTTCAAGAAAGAGAAGGAAAAGTTTCGGAAGAGAAAAAATAATTATTTCCTACGAAATAAAGCTTGGTATGTGCACTTAATAGGCAATGGAATAATCAATTATATAAAATGAGTAATCATTTAAAAAAAAAATACAAATTTTAACCCTAGATCTATCTATAACCGTTGTCAAAGAACCATTTTATCCTACATCTGCCTTTTGCTTTTGTACTATTATTCCATATGAAATTCTATTTTGTGACGATAACTTATTGTAAAATCTTTAAGAATGGCCACAGCTTCATTTTTATTCACCTAAAATCAATAACCAATAATAACATTTAACTGACACTGTCATTTTATATTTGAATAAAGTATTATACCTAGGTGATAGAAAATATTTTACATCCTAATTTACAGAACTTAATGTTGCACTAAAACTATATATCTATTTTATATATAATTACTAAACGTTTGTTATCTTTACTATGTGTTGGTCTATATTGATAACTTGTAATGTATTCACTGTCAATACTTGGTGGAAAGGCATTAAATTCAATGAATAAAACAATCATTTGTACTAATTTATTTTTTATTTAATACGATCAAAACCGTTTTCGCTCATGATGAACATTATCAACTGCTTAAAAAATATAATATTACAGTGTTATTTATACAAAACAAATAAAAATGAAAAAAAAACAATTGATAATGAAAGGAGTTTACGGATACAGAAACAACATATGAATCAGTGAGAATTTATTATCACTGATCATAAATAGTACTGTAATATTGTATTATCAGTTTATAATGCTCATCGTGAGTGACACCGGTCCCGATTATATTAAATAAAAGTGGAAATTGTACAAATGAGTATTTTATTCTTTGAATTATGTTGATAACATTATAAAAAAAAAATTAAAGCAGATGAGCTATTTTCAGTATTCATCAGTCGTTATAAAATATGAAATAGTTTAATTTAAATAGCACAAAACAAATCACGGAATCTTTTTCCCTCAAGTAATAGAATTAGTTCATAGTAAAACCAATTGGAAACCAGAAATCTTTTTCGCTTTGTTGTATTCTTCGAATTCATTCAACATTCCAGTGTTTGCGCCTAATTGCTGCTCTCCATCTTCGTGGTGTTCCACTGAACTATTGACCGACCCATAATTTGTTTTAATGTATGAGGCCTCCCATCCAGTAGTTGTGTAGATACTAAAATTCGCCCGTTTTGGTCATATATTGTGCAAAGCACAAGGCTTTTTTCTATTGTAAAAAATATAATAAGTGTGATTGGAAATAATGGTTTCCTGTTCACGTACATCTTAATTGTCATTTTGTTTCTTTACTTGAATACAAATAATAATTAAGTATGTAATATTTTTTTTTCATCATCAACAGTTAAATTATTTTTTTTTCATCTTTTCAACGATATCTGGATTTAAAATTTCGACTGAAGGTGCTCAGTAGAATTTCAATATTAAATTTGAATCGTTCAAATTATGTACATTCACACAAATTGTGTCACTAAGATTTCGCCTTTCGGCATCTTGGGGCGTTCAAGTGCATGGATTAACTTGAACACAATTTTTAAAAAAAGGATTCATAATCATATAAAAGGATATATAATCATATTTTGCTTTGCAGCATATAACGGGCCTGGAAAAGTAATTGCAGTACCGCTATTAAAGAAACCGGAGTTCAAGTTAAACGTCAATTCAAGTTCATCCGTGCACTTGAACGCCTGAAGATGTCGAAAGGCGAAACCCTGGTCGCTAGTGACAAAACTTGTGTGAATGTACATAATTTGAACGATTCAAATTTGATATCTGGATTGTCATTTTTTTCTGTTGAATTTTATATTTCTTTGTACTTATATAATACGAACACTTTTAGTTCGCAGTCGTGACAATATTTTTTTTATATTTTAAAAACAAAAAATATACGAATTTAAATCGATAAATATTTGGTAATAGTCTATTACAATGAATGCACATTTATGTATCATAAAAACGATTTTAATTCGTAGCGTTATTTTTTTCTTTATTTGGTACGCAAAATTATGATTAGTTACACAATAACCAAAAGTTATATAATAATAAATCACGTCTTAATTAAGCCTTTGTGATGAAAAAAAATCTTTCACAATTTTTTTTTGTAAATATATAATTTATATACTGCTTATTCTGACTTTTATAATCCACAATAAGCAGCACATAAAAGGTTTTTGTCATGATAAGAAGGATTGTTACTCCAATAATATAATGACTATTTTACACTTTTAATGTGTTTACTGTCCATACTTGGTGGAATGGCATTATAATAAAAATAATAAAACATTTTTAGTACTTTTTCCACATAAAATTTATTGGATCAGGACTGGTTTCGCCGGTTTGATGTAATAGTTTGCATTGCTAAGAGGTCTTCAACTTTTTATTTATAGGTTATTTTTTTGTATTTTGCTTCAATTTGTTTACTTAGTTGTAATACCAACTGTTTGTCATACCTCGCTTTTCATACTTAACTTTTGTAAAAATTTCACTGTTTCGTTGAATTTTTTATCAGTTGATAATGCTCACCATAAGCAAAACCGGTCCTTAACCAATAAATTTTATGTGGAAAAAGCACTAAAAATGTTTTATTATTTTTATGACTATTTTACACTTATTCCAATTTATTTTAATATAGTAAGGACCTGTTTTTTCCATCAAAAACATTTTCAACTTAATAATACCATGCTAATTATATCACACCAAGTAAAACTAATAAATGTATTACGTTGTTTTATATAATGCCTTTCCACTATGTATTAAGTAAGAGTGAACGCATTAAAAGTTACAATTTGTGAACATATCATTATTATATTAAGCAAACTATCAATTAATATAAAATAACTTAGATTATTCCACGTATTGTATATATATATGTATATACAATACGTGGAATAATCTAAGTTATTTCACATTTATATTAAAATGAACTTACACAAAGTTACCGCCGAAGCCATCGAAAAAACTATCAAATCGATTAAAAAATGACTCAGTCCGTAGATTCAACACCTTGACCGAGCAAAGTAGTTAAATAAAATAAACGAGATCATTCGCCACTCATGCGATTTGACTGATATTAATTATATCGTTATTTTTTATTAAAATATATTTTTTTTGTTTTTCTTTTAAAGCGTGTATAGATGGACGATAATTATTTCAATAAAGTTGGAAATGTCATATATTTAAAGGTTTATATAACAGAATTAATAATGGTAAGCAAAAAATATTACAACGGAAATGATACTTTCGATAATTTATTTCTATAATATTGACATTTACAATTGTTATATAATCTATAAATTATTTATAATGGTCAGGAATATCATATTTTTATGAAACTCGATGAAATTTATTGTTTTTTCGACCAATTCTGGTTGAAAACATCCCATTGTTATGAAAATCTCCAAGAACCGTTCTGATGTGAGATTAAAAGATTCGAGATTTCAACAAGGAGCTTTATTCAAATAACTACATATCCATTAGCGAAATTTTCAATTATAGAAAAATACAATGGTTCGTTTTTATTTAGGATTTCTTTTACAATTCTTTTTAAATAAATACATGAGATAGCCATTATAAAAATTCTCGGTATAAAAACGTACAACACGTCTGCAGTGACCTGTGACCGATAGTAGATTTATATTTTATTCAGGTTTCTAATATTCAGTTAGACTTTTTGTAAATTTATATAGGTACCGAATATTTAGAATATTCTCAAAATTCACTTCTACTATTATTTAAATTCAACGTTTAACTCATAATTACTTTTAGTACATTTTTGACTTGGCTAAATGTTAAATGCTCTTGCAAAATACTCAGAATAATATATATATATTAATTGAAACAAAATCTAACTTCGGGATCAAACGATGAATATTTTTGTTCACACAGTGGTTTATTGTATATATTGTATATACAAATATATAAATGACTTATAATGTGTAAAACGATCCCCTGAGAAGTGAAGTGAGCCAAGTAGTATTTAAAAAATAATCTACTTACTTGTGTTATAATACTCAAAATTACATAAAGTATCGTAAAAGTAGAGTGAGATCAGTAAAAACAAAAATAGTGCTATTTTCCTAAAATAAAAATACGCAGTTCATCAAAACAGCAAATAAAGTCGTGATTGTATGATAGTTAAAGTCCAGTAGAAAAGTTTTACCGTTTTACTACTTGGCTCACTTCACTTCATATACATACTTGAATAGACAAACTTAGGAAAAGGTCAAATATATTAGAATATCTAATATTAGATTGAAATCCCTACAACCCACGCGTTGAATAATTTATTTTATGACTACCGATTTTTAAAAAAAACCACTGCGCACTTTTTTGCTAACCCTATGAAAAGATCTTTTTTTAGTATTTTTAACTCATTACATATTATAAATGCATCGCTTTTCAATAAATTGTTATTTTTTAATGTTTGGCTAACGTTCGTGGCTAATTCACATAGAGTTATCTTGTTTTTTTAATAATATAAGCATAAATAGGAACACATTAGTACCTACAACATTTCTCTCTTTATTGAGTAAGGATGGTACAAAACTATTGTGTAAAAGAAAATGAGATGTGGATTAATCTAACAGATTCTCGAATGACCAGAATTGTAAAACTCTATGATAAATCATTCTCGAGAAATTATTTAATTGAAAATCGAAAAAATCTTTTAAAATAGTCTTTCGAAATATAATATAAAGTATTTCTTATAGAAGTTATTAATTATATTTTTTTCGGAAGGTATAGACACTGTTATCAAGAGTGTCAGTCTGTAGTTTCACTATTAATATCCGATTCCCATCGCATGAGACGATGGTGTAGTTTATAAAACAAAAACAACGCCTTTGGTTATTAGTGTTTATAGTAAATTTGTGCGAAATATTTGTTGCGACTATTTCAAAATATATTATCATCTAGTTAGTTTGTTTAAATGTATACAATTCTCAATTTCATTCAAAATTTTCGAGAGATTATCATATTGCAACATCACTGATCACGTTTCGAACATATTTTCAGTTGTATGAAAATTTCAGCTTGTTTATTTGCGCTACATTCATTTCGATTTTTATCATGTGATATGCGAATTCATAATAAATGTTCTTTAACAGTTTGAAATAAAATTTAAACTTTTTACTTTTTTTTGTTATTGTGTTTGATTCGAAATAAAATCATAAATCTTGTTTACATGTTAATGTTTATAAACAATCTTTAAATACTTTCGATGGATTCGGCGGTAACTTTGTGAAAGTTCATTTTAATATAAAATAACTTAGATTATTCCACTTATTGGAGGCATCTTCAGACAATGCTTTCACAATGCTTGTTTAAATACGAATGATTTTAATTTTACTATTCTGACAGATTATAAAAATAAAAACGAGAAGTAAAGAAGGGAGGATAGAAAAACAAACAAACAATAATGATACTACAAATGACATTTACATTACAAAGGGATGAGGATGCCTATGAAAAAGGCAAAACACATGTCTCAGTTTGTAACACAATACGTGGAATAATCTAAGTTATTTTAATTTTATATTATACTTTAAATGATTTTTTCATTGTAAATAATATGAAATTGTCTAAAAACAAATTATTATTGCCAGTAATAACTTGTGTTTAATAAATATTAAATTATCACTGAAATATCCAGATTGTCACCGGATCCGGACCAAACTTTTCGAAAAGAAAGCATTTAAGGAGTCTTCTTCAAGCTCAGGTTGCGTGTTATATTTATTGCCCTTAGTAATTTCGATAACTTTGCAAACCTCTTATATGGGAAATTTACCAATATATGTATGACGATACACATATAATATAAGAACATTTTTTCTGTCAGTTACACTAAAATTATAAACAAATAATACAAATTTCAAAATGCAGTAAATTTTATAGTTCTAAAATTTTCCATAAAACGAATCCAAGAGTTTTGAGACAAATAATTCGCTATTTTCCATATATAACAATATCCACGCGATTTTGTAAATTTTTATTTGCGGAATAGTTGAAGTTAAAAATGAATTTTTACCGTACCTTTCATTAAACGTATCAGATATTTCTAGCGATGTCTAGTCACTTATAGAAGTCCTCGTATATAATCAAGTAACGGTTAATAGTAGTAAGTTTTCTAATCAAAATACACATGTTCATATTTTAAATATTATTTTGCGTAATTTACTTTTAGGGTCTTCACTTTTTTGTACTATTTTCTTAGCCACAATGTTTTTCTTTTTTCAAATTACACTATTTTTAAAATTCTTGGAACGTATCCTCAGTGATTCTATGAATTATTTTACTTTTTTACACGTAGACTCTTTAGACTATAGGCTTAGTAAATTAAGTTTACTTTAGCTATAGTCTTAATGCCTTGGTCTCAGATCAGAATAAGCTTTACATATATTGATGTAAGAAAGAACCTTTTGCATACATATATTGCTATGATGAGAAAAAGGGAATACATGAGTAAAATAGATTTTTCAAATATACCTATTCGTATTTTGATGGCATTGCTTTTATATGGGAATAATACAATAACAAGATATATTTTCTCCATTTCTGTCCCTGCAGTGACATTTAAAGATAATATTGTATTAGCATTTTTAGCAGAAACGAATATTTTCTTAAGAATTTTTAATATTTAATATCACCAAACATAATAAAATTTTCAAAGAGTGTTTCTATAATGCATTGGCTAACATGAATCTGTGTAAATAACTATTTGTTCATATGTATGATATTCACTGAAAGATCTTTTCTAAGCAATCTAAAATTATAAATTGGAATCAAATACAACAAAATCTATAATTCCTAAGATCAAAAGTGGATTATAATTAGTTTAAAAAATCTATTTTTCATAATCATAATGAAACGGTCTTATTCGTATGTCTTAAAACGTAACCTAATTTTCAAATAATTACCAGTAAACAAACTATTTACTTGTGAGACATAATGTAGTAGAATTTTTCGAAAATTTGGCATCGACTGTTTCAATATGATTATGAAGTAATTAACAATTGTGTTACTAATTGTCAGGCAACCAGTTATTAGTCAAAATTTACATTATAATAAATTTACCGCTAAATCCACTGAAAAGATTATTGAATTTATTAGCGGATAAACAAGTCCATTAAAGATAGAAATAATTTAAAATATGTTTTATAAAAGTTTGCTTATATAATATAACAAAAAAGCTACGTTAACACCAGCGTGTAGTTAACAGCGTATAGTTAACATAAATTATTGATTATATTTAGCACATTTGTGTCCCTTTATGGTAATATAAAATTAAACAACATCCGAAAGGCTTGGTATTCAAGGTGAAATTTCTTTTAAACGAAGTTTGCTCTCTTTGTGGAGTATATTGAAGTATGCCAACATAAGTCGTTATTACTAGAACTTTTGTTATATTTAACTTCTACATCTCCCTTTCTCGAATGGATAGTGACATAAACATGAATAATAAAATGAATAATGTTAAACCAACCGCTATCTTTACGTCTCGTTTTTTGATTTAGATAAAAAACAAATGAATTTTTAGAAAAAAAATAATGAAACCTATTTTTCTACTTTGTTTTTCCAAGCGGTATAAAAAAAACTGTAAAATTAATACAGTGTTGTATTACACAATATAATTTAAATACTTTTCCTACCAGCATAGCAAAAGTTTTTGCAGTTTTCAAATACTTGAAAGCACACATTTCACAAGCAGAATTTTATTGTTTCAACGCAAATTTTCCCTTTGTTTTGTTGTTTCATGAAAAAAATTGGTACATATTGAAAGTTGTGCTATGGCGCATGTAATTTTAATTATTACTGATAAAGGTTCGATTATTATTGAACAAGAAGATATTTCAAAAATATAACTCTTTTATAAAGTATTACGCGTTGTTAACCTTTAGTGGAATGTCAATATAAGCTTTAGTGAATCTATGTATAAGTTAATTATCTACCTAAACATCGATTGCTTAATTCCATAGTGCTACAACTAAAACTTGAGATATGGCTGAGCAAAGCTTTGACGCACCTAAGCCTAGTTGTAAAAAAATGATCATTATTATTTCTTTCACCTTTAAGACAATCTAAATTTAGTCATTTATTTCAAATTATATGTAATTAAAAAAATTTACAACGTTGAAAAAACTTTAAAACAATTAAAGTTGTACTTTTGTAAATTTTTAGATGTTTTCGAATGTAATAGATAATATAACTGAAAACATTAAAATGTTAGACATATATATAATGTCAAAATACCATCTTTACTGCATGCACTTTTATGCTAAATTTCCGTTTTTATAATATGTATAACGTGGTTGAAGAATACATGCAGAAAATGAATGATTTGTCATAATGATATTTCTCATTTCTCTTACCGTTCACTATAAATGTAAGGCATATGGATTTCAAAGACCACCTTAAAAGGCGTTTATCAATTCATAAATTATTATCAGAAATCAGGTAAACAAAAATTGTAGTATAAGCTAAATACTCTCTTTAGCCTGTTTTGGAGGTTTAGGCTGGAACTTATGTTTTTTTACACAAGTACACAAATCTATTAAAAATGAATCAATGAAAAAATTCATTCGAGCCCGAGACCCCTAAAGCTCACGAGCATTCAAACCACGGCTACAACCTTAACGCATTAGAAGATTTAACAATATTAAATACTTTTAATATTATATTATTTACGTTTTATACTTCTGCGTATAAAAATTACTTGTTTTATTAAAACTTAGTTGTCTTTAAAAGTTTTAGTTTTCTAGAAAACAATTAGTTATTTCGTATGTCAATTTCAAAGTTTCGTTTTTCCTCAACTGGAATTTTTTTTCGGAGAAAATTTTATATAAATGTAAACAAGTCAACTTATTTATTAATATTTTGTATAATATATTATAGCTTATGGGATAAATAGCTTAGTTTCGTAAAATGCAAACTGAGCTTTATGTTCTCGTAACAATCATTTGTTGTGATTTGTATGTGAAGAAATTAGAAATCTTATATGGAATTAGCTGTCGTAATGACAATTCGGAATTACATTCTAGCTTTGCGAAAACAGCAAAAGCTTAATTTTTTATTGTTTTTAAAAATATCTTACCTTGATTATAATTATGCCACGAGTGAGCCAGAAGTCAAATTCACATAATATAACAAATACAGTATAAAGTTTAATATAATATAATTTAAATAAAATATTTTTCATCTATGGAATCTTCTATATACTATCATTCATAAACATATCATTTATTAAATGATATGTTTATTAATAATTCAATTTGACTTATTTATATTATCCTCGTATTATTTAATCTCTTCTATAATCCAATTAAATGTCATTGTTCAACAAAAGGTGACCTAAAAATAGTAAAATGAGAAGAAATTAGTTTCATAATATTAATCAGAAGGGAAAATAAATAAACAATATCTTATAATATGCAAAAGCTGATGAATCTTGTTTATCATAATGAAAGGTAAAAATAGAACAGTGAAAATGCTCTCTCTCTCTTGTTGAAGAAAAGTATAAAAGGCAATCAACGAGATATCTTTTTATTTGTTTTTTTTTGTTGACTGACAACAATCATAAAGTAATCTTGGATTAGTAAATGTGTATCATCGCTAAGTATTTCCAATATTTAAGCCTCGTCTTTTTTTTCTCTATTAAATTATCACATAATTTATTTATTTAGGTGAACAACGATTTTTTTCTGTGCGAAAGAAGTTATTGCCATTTTTTTTTACTTAATGGTGTGTATTTTCACAATGTTTTTTGCAGTCGATCTTCAATGAAATTCAATAGAAATCGTCCTTTTTACAAAAAAAAAATAATTTTCATCCAGTTTTATAATCTTCATGTAACGTTGTTTTGGCTATTTTTCTGACGTTCTTATCAATTAACTAAAACCAAGTCGTTACGCTACGTAATACACTTTTTCAGATAGAGTAATTCCGTTAGTATGGAAGTATTAATGTTACTCATCCAAATAATAAAAATATGATCATTGACGTTGCTTCATATTTTTTTCGTTTCGTATTGATGATTAGTTATTTCATATATTTTAAAAATAAAAACATGGTTGAATACTGTTTTACTATAAAATAACGTGTGATATCTTGAATTGTAAAAGAAAACTATGTTATAATAGTAATAAATTGATCATCTTATATTTAAACAATTTTTGCGTATAAATATGGTCAGTAGTAATAAATTTGGTAAATAGCTGCTTAACTAAATTAGTCTAAGTTTTCTTAAATTATTTAAAGAACGAAAATACAATGAAACTGTTCTGTATTTTGAACTTAGAATATCAAGTAACGTGTATACTCTTTAACAATAATTGACGATCTGATTTCGTCACATATTAACATTTACAAAACAAAAGATTGTGACTAAAAAATGGTAAAAATTTCCGAGGAATATTTTAATGCTGACACTTAATTTTATGTTATAGTTATTTAAATTAAATCACTTAACAATAGATCTCTAACCTCACCGTTATGAAAAGATTTCATACATAATATAATAATTTATTCAATAGAATTATTTCAACCAAAGGCATCTCTTTACTTGGACTGTTAGTTATATGTAATAAGGATAAATCAATAGTTAAAGTCTTATTATCCAACGGTTTAACATGCCATTTGTAATTCGACCATTGATAATTAGTAATAATACCATGAGTAATGAATTTCAAACTGTAATTTCAATGAAAGTAATTATTTCCAAAATTATAGAAAGTGTGTATATTCATTTCGATATAAAAATCAGTTATTTATGAATAAAATATGTCAGCTGTAATTTTATTTTCGACAGCATTGTGTTGATATACTGTCTGCCGATATATCATTATTTTTGAGAAAAAAATAATATTTATTTGAGTGTTTCTAGTGTACTCCACCTACCGTTAAAATTCTACTTATCTTAGGAACTTGGACTAATTTATGAATAATCATGATTGATTAAATATTATACGAAATTTAGTTCAAATAAAAAGGGCATTTATAACATTTTTAGACACGTTACAGCATTATATAAAAAACAATAATTCAAATAAATTCAAAATCAATATTACTGTACAAATGTTTTTTTTATTATTATTATTTTTCAGAAGTTGTAAAATGAGCAAAAATCTTGAATGTTTGAAATAAAATTACATTTTTTTTTCAATTTAGCACACATTCTGCACAATGATAAAACAGGGTAGAATACATTCAAATCAATTTAATCATAAAATTTAAAAAAATATTCAAATCCAAACATAAAGTTATTATTCAAAAGATTCTATGATTAAGAAGTGTCTTTATAAAAATCACTTTTTATTTTTAATTAATACATTAGTTATTTTTATCAATAAAAAAAATACTCGGCAACATATTTTAATAAAATTTAAGCACTCTAAATAGTATTTATTTCTTACCTGGAAATATCATAAGTATGAGTGCTATAAAAATCCATTTTGTTTTGATTGTTTTTATCTCCTTTTCTTTCATTTTCACACATTTAGATATTGTTTTAAACTTCATTATATAACTTTAAATTGGTAAAATTAGGCACATAACAAAAAATTGTGAACAGCTTAAAGTAGTTCAGGTTATTCAACTATTATATAAAGTGCGGAATGAACTTTAAAATATATACTCAACCATTTTTATATATTTTAATAAATTATTAATTAACGAAGTAATATTTTATAATATGGCAATTATTTTATTTTTAACAATGAGTTAAAAAAATATATAAAACACTATCAGAAGTCTTTTAATCGAAAACAGATGTTTTCCGACTGGTTAAAAAATAAGTTTTTTTTATTTATTTTAACACTCTTTGATAATAAAAGTTGCCGAAAGTTTCTCCCGCTTAATAGTTTATGAGTTAACTTTTCCAAGATTTATAATACATAAATGTTTTAAATCACTAGATATGGTGGGCGTGTCGACGTTTCGCGTGGAGAACGACCATTCCTCACGACGTTGGTCGAGCAACTGACAAGGGTAGTTTTCCGCGCAGCATCCCTTCATCTAAACAGATAGCACCGTGCGCAAGATTTCGTTGTCGAAACACTTTAACAGCTTTCTCCCGTTTAACAAGGAAACTTTTGAAATTAATACAACATTACAGCTGCAAGTTTTTGAATTTTATTAGGCAATGAATATTATAATCGAGATTAGAATTATAAAACGTCTGCGAAAAATGTATTAATGTTGTAATAAGAAAATTGTTATTGCTTTTTTGAGCTTATAATATTTAAAATCACTATGCCAGTCTCGAATACGAGTAGCAAAGTTTTAAGACTTAAATTCTACTCTGTGAAAAGACCACAGATTCGAATATCCAAACATTAATTTCCTACATTCATACTTTTACAAAAAGGCATTACTAGCTCCTATTTTTTCTATACTTCAATTCCGTGAACCGTTACTTCTCCAATACAGGAAGTTAAGCTACCGATTACGTATTATTATATTTTTTTTAGCTTATCATTTAACATCAACACATTATTAGCTCTGAAAACAACTTGAACGACTTACGTATTGTACAACCTTTTATCGTTAAACAGCACTGTTTAAAGGAAAGGAGACATATTCCTTGACTTTAATTTGTATAATATACCTTGACTAAATTTATTTTGTTTTTTACATGATTGTTAGGCATGTCACAATAGTTTTGATTGAATAAATATAGCAAAAACACAGAAAACATCTCAAAATATGAAATTCTTGAACTCAAAGATTAATAGAGTTTATTTATTATATTTAGATAAAAATATTTATACTTTAAATTTAACATAAAAAATGCATTATTTTAGTGTCATTACTTGACAAAAAAGTTGCCCTTTTACTTACCAAATCACTCTCATCGTTGGAAATATTTAATGAAGAGACATTTTCAGAAGTATTTTGAATACTATTATTTTGTTTAAAGTAATTGTAACTATATAGACAACAGTGCAACGGATTTTTTTAAATTGGGTACATACATACGTCTTTTTATTCTTTTCAGTTTTTTAATTATTTTAGATCGTGTTATTTCAAAATTGAATATAGTCCAAAATCATCACCGACGTAACAGGCAATCGCATATTATATAATAGCATAAAAATAATGTAAGTTTTTTAGTACTTTTTCGAATTAAAATTTATTTGATCAGGACCGGTTTCGCTCCTCACGAGCATTATCAACTGATAAGGAAAATAAATTAAACAGTGCTATTTATACAAGTTAAATTGAAATAAAAAGGTGTAAACAATTACTAACAATTAAAATGCTTAACACCTATAACATACAATTAAAAAATCATCAGTAAATGTAAGTAAATATAAGTAAAAAAAAAATATAAATAAAAAATCATCAATAAATATTATCTCCGTTCGTAAAAACCTCGTTTTTTGTAATTCTCTTCTTGTTTTTTTATTGAAATAAAATTATATTGACAAAAAATGAAAAAATGCTCGTGAGAAGCGAAACCGGTCCTGATCAAATAAATTTTAAGTGGAAAAAGTACTAAAAATCTTTTATTATTTTTATTTTAATGCCATTCCACCAAGTATTGACAGTGAACACCTTAAAAGTGATATAATAGCACGTCAAACTTTACTTCTCTCATTAAATAAACACTTTTTCTACTCACAATAAATTGTCATTACTTTTAAAGGGGATAAGGAATGTTGAAAGTATTTCTCAGTTAAAAAACAACACGCTCCGCCAAGTGACTCACTTTGAATGCAGCACGGATAAACGTTATATAATGACAAAATTACAACTAATCTGGTTGAAATTGAACCATTTAGATTCATTAAAAATCTCATATCTCCGAGATAGCGCTCTTGTTTGTAAAAAAAAAATGATATTACGAAGGAAACAAACTGTGCAATTTATTATAGAAACTTTTCATACGTATCCAAACAATAAATCTCCCGCGACGCTCAAGACACGAGGAAAAAGTGCATCAATTTGAATACGTGCATCCAGGGCAGCAATTACAAATGAATAAATGCATAAAGTTTCAATGGCTTTACGAGACAAGTCGAGCAACAATAAAAGGAAGCGAGAAAGTGTGCCACAATATTTGTTTTATAACCTTTTTATCGTAAAACGCTTCAAATGTTGATTACTTCAGTTTCGGAGTCCAATAAAACTCTGAGATAAACGAGATGTTTTTTTTATTTATGAAAAAACGGATAAAAATATTATTACAATTGCAACATTGTTTTTTTTTACTAAAAAACAGTTAAGATTTATTATATAATTAATATTAATAATACACAACCAAATTCGCCATTATAATTTAGTAAAATCAATAGTATTTGAAACAGTAAAAGCTCTTAACAATTTTAGAAGAAACTGTTCGGTCGAAAAATCATCCATGATAAATTCTTTGTGATATATTTTTTTTACAACTCCCAGTGTGGTGCATATGATCTCTTAGTGGAGCTTATCTCAACAAAAGTGTTTGTACTTCAATTCTTCAAGCTTGCAACCTCTCTTTTTTTAAAAGAGAGTAGGAATATAAAGGTAGGACTAGGACATGACTAGTGGTTAGCTAATCGCTACTCCTTGTTTTTTTTGGTAAGGGTGTGTGGGAGGGTAGAGTTCACCATATACATGCATGCTTTCAACCAGAAATTTATAAATTGATTGAAAAATCAATTTGTGAAATTTTCCGTACTGGGACTCGAATCAGTGACCTATGTAACCGAAGCCAACGACGTTGAACACTCGACCACTTAGCAAACTAAACGATATTTATATATATATATTGATTAACACATTATTAAATCATTCCAAAGCATGATTAAATTAATATTATCTCCGCCCGTAAAAACCTCGTTTTTTGTAATTCTCTTCTTGTTTTTTGATTGAAATAAAATTATATTGACGAAAAATGAAAGTAATTAAAATAAAAGAAATAATTTAATTTTAAGGGTTTCATTTTTTTTATTCTGAATTTCGATCGGTGTCAGATTACAATCTCATTATTTTTAAAAATATATTCGTATGAATATGCGTATAGTATACTAATTTCATTACCGAATAACCTTGATTCAAAATATCGGAGAGAAATTTGTATTAAAAATAATTAAAAGCTTTCATATATTATATTAATTTACAAGCAAAAAGTTTCATTTTCAATGTGTCTTTCCTTGATCTCGACAATCACGATATGGTAACGACTACTGCAAAAGAAAAATCTACAAAATGCATTCTTCTTATTATTGCTTATTACAACTTTTTTACAGGTTTTTGTGACGATCTTATTATTAAATTTGAACTTTAACTATGTGGCCAACGGTATTGACTTGGATTGTGGTAATCACAAAGAACAGTTTAATTCAGGGTTTCTCAACCGGAATCCCTATGGCCTCCCATAGGGATACATAGATTTTTTTGTTTTAGGCAGCTACATCACAGCTTAGAAGGGCCACGGGAAGATTTTCAGAAATCCAAAAATTTCTGTGATTTTTGATTGGAAGAGGTAAAAAAAAAATTTCCACGCTGGTTATTTGAACAAATCCGTTAATCCCTTGAAATTCGATTTTTTATGGGAAGACAAAAAAATGGTGTGAAGGCTACTGAAAAATTAAGAATCTCAAAAGGGGCCACTGGCCCAAAAAGGTTGAGAAACACTGGTATTAGATTTTATTTGTTGATTGATTTATATACTTTTGTTCGAAGGCATGAATATCTATGATGTCGAAATTCCTTTCCAAATATTTAATCCTACCAACAGCTAAGTACATGTCTTAGCCTATCCTAATAATAAAATAATTTCAATTTGATAAAGGGAGTTCAAACGACTGTAAAACAAGCAGTATCATAAAACAACGCCTTTCGAAAAAAAAGCTCCATTAGAAGCGAATACATATATTTTATTTTTTTACCATGTCCGCTCTCAATCTGGATCATATGAACTCCTTATGAAGTTTATCTCAACAGAAGTGTTTCTACAAGAACTGCTTGTTACTCAGTTGCTCAACCTCTCTTTTTCCAAAGAGAATAGGAATAGAAGAATGGGGCTAGGACAGAACTAGTGCTTAGCTAATCGCTCTCAATACGCCCAGTTCATAGGATAGGATGAGTGGGAGGGGGGAATTCAAGACATCACATACATCCATGCCTTCGAACAGAAATTCATAAATCGATTGAAAAATCAATTTATAAAACTGTGCGTACTGGTATTCGAACCCGTGACCTACGTAACCGAAGCCAACGACGTTGATCACTTGCCACACAGATGGCTAAGATACAAAACACATATAGTTACGAAAAAAGTATTATTTATTACTTTTAAAGTGTTCACTGTACAAACTGTAAACGGTAAAATATTAAAAGAAATTTAACCATCTTTTTTATTCATTTCACACGACCGGTTTCTCTCATCGCGAGCATCAAGCAAAAACTTTTTGAGCTGAAGACTTAAATATTGTCTCGCTGAATAAGCCGCCAATAGAATATTTCAGCGAGCGAAGATCGTTCTTGTATTTTAATTATTTTTCCGTCGTGGCCTTCCGATATTAATTGTCGCGCTGCGCTTTCGAGATAACCAAAAAATTTAATCTAACCTACCGTTTTTTATTAATTTCATATTCGTCGCCAATTCGTTGTAATTTTTATAAAAAATACGTAGTCACTAAAATCATTTATTTTAAAGATAAAATTACAAATATCCTGTCAAATACCACCCATTCTGTTAAAATTGATTTTGAATGATTTCACAATTATAAGTCGATGGACTTTTCACCGTGTCCGCTTCAACATAGAATTCAACAGACTTGGTCTTCAAAACACGATGAAAAGGTATCATATAAAAAAATAAAACATTATATTTGATTATTTTCATACCTATCTAATATATATATTGAGACCAGCTTAGCACATCAGTTAAAATGCTTCAAAATATTTACATTTTAAAAATAGTAAAGGGAAGAAGAATATAGTTAAAAAAATGACTAGAGGCCAGCTAATCGCTCTCGTTACACCCCGGTTTGAAGTGTCAAATTAATCAGGACGAGTAAATTGTAAAATAAAACATCAACTAATTATCATTCAATAAATTGTTTGAAAAAACACTTTTTGAAACAGTGTGAACTGGAATTCGGCCCCATAAAAAAATAATTTAGTTTATTATTATTTAGTCACGTGCTCGTGTGCGCTTGTTCTGTTTGGATAATAAATTCTAGTCCTCTTTTGTTCAGTTTCATCAATAGATCTTTTAATCGATAACTGTGTTTTCTTTTAATGACTATTCATTTCTGTTACGTTCACACTCTTTCCCAAAAGTCTTATCTATATGCTCTAAAAAACATACCGTGAAGCGATTTCGATGAGCTTTCAATTAATATTTGTTTAGTTTCGTCTTGTCGTCTTTACATACAGTCACCAAGCATTTTAAAAAATGGTTGTTGGTGACCGAACTACAACCGGTACTCATTAAAATAGCTCTTGAAGAGATTTCTTGTTAATAACATATTTTAAGCGAAACGTGCTTTAAATGGAGAACTTTTTACTACATGGATGTTTTATATTTAAAAAAAAACACCATTTTGTTTATTAGTTAATTGAAATATCATTTTTAGTCTATATTCTAGATTAGTGGAGGGGAACCTGCGGCTTTTTGACTTGATTGATCAATTCTGCTATTTTTTGTTTTATCCGTAAATTCCTGAAATTTTGAATTCTAAAAACTTTGAATGAAAAAAAAGGAAGCTCCCGTGTTTGTACTTTGGGAAAAACTGCAAATTTCTGGGTTTTAGAAATTGACATGAAATTGTTTCAAAATCCCATGATTTTTGCCAAAATCGCCCGGGAAAATAATCCAGAATTGGATACTCTACTGCAGTGGCTTTCAACCTTTATGTTACTGCGCCTTTCTTTGAAGAAAAAAACATCTTCGCGCCTTCTTATTTTTTATTTCATATAGTAATAAACACACGTTTTAAAAACGTAAATAAATATTTTGGATTGTTTGCGCCTCCCTTTCTTCTTTCTTCTTTGCCTTTTTTTTTTGCTTCTGATTTTAATATTAAACTGTACTTTTTTTTTCTCCATTGTAAAAATTTTAAATTTATAATTTGTCAACCTTTTTCAATGTTAATTAAATAATTAAATAAATAAATTACGTTAAATAAATTTACATACTTTCCAATAGTCATCGCCTTCAGAGGGAAGTGCGCTACCCAGATTGAAAATCACTGCTCTAGTGTCAATGTTTTCTTTACTGCGGCCTTATGTTGAATCAGATAACTGGATGTGGCATTTAGAAATGAAAAGGCTCCCCACCTCTGTTCTAGATTGATAATATGTAAGCTGGGTGTTTTAAATGGTGAAAAGATTTTTTTTAAACTCACTCACGAATTACGATTGTTTGTGTTTATTATATAAAAGTGCTTTAATTTTCATAAATTAGGAATTTAATATTTTTGAACAACCCGGTACTCATAAAGTGTAAGGAAAAGTTATATTTATTTTTGTGCCCAGTAAGCTGATACAACTTTAATTTAATAAAGATTTTTTCTCAGTAAAAGCGCATCTTTTTTAACATTAAAAATAATTGTCAACACTGTAAGATGCAGATTATATTGCGACGTCATTTTATTTCATACATAATGAATGCGATAATGTTGCTGGTTCGTATAAAGCATCTGATTTCTTTACATTAAGAAATCTCATTAAGTTTCCCTAAGACCGCTCAAGTAGCAGCAACGATGAGATATTCTAGCTCAAGCCACCGCAGCCCATTATAGACACTATTGTAAGCATACATACCTACTGAGATTCTCTACTGAAATACATTCATTGCACAATTTAATTCACCAACCAAAAAGATACGGATAAATCCAAAACATTCATTTATTTCCATTTCGAGTTTTATTGTTGTAATTTTTAGACCATATGAGTTTTTGAAGAGTTTTGCACGAAATACGAAATATTTAGACTAGAACTGAGATGTCAGTCAGTTAATCTCCATTTTACGATAGTGTTAAAATATATTAATATAATAAGTATGAATGATAAATAACCAATAGCTTCTAGTGTATTTTTTAGGAATTGGATAGAAAAAACATACAAAAAATCTGACACATATTTCACTTCTTTGAGAAGCATCATCAGACATAACATCGCAAGGTATACAAATAAACGAATAATTGATTCATATTCTTATGTTTCAAATTACAAAATAAAATTCTGGGCTGTGTACTTTTTATACTGGACGCAAGGAGAAGGTAAGATACAAACAATTGTAGTATTAATTAGTTACTTACATCAGGTACTTGTAAATCCCAATGATAATAAAATCAACAATGGTGATCATATTTAAAATGTTATTTAATATTTTTTCTTTTCTATTTATTACTTTATTGATTTCCAAAACCTCCAAACTATTCATTTTTAACCCTTCGTTATATAACAGATGAAGTATTTAAACATTGTTGCTTTTATTGATATTATGATTATTTTCTATCGAATGTCTTACATATTTTGAAAGATTGTTGCTTTTTAGACATTTTACGTGTTGTTTAATTTCAACATTATATTTTATATTTGTCTATCCCGCAAAAGCAGCTTTACAATCTTGACAGGTGAGCGGATAGATGCCACTGTGAGAAAATGATTCTTACTTATCTATACTATTTAATACAAGTTTCTCTAAGTAAATTTTATAAAAATCTGGTTGTAATTGAGTTGGTATCATAACAACCTTGATATTATATTTAAAGGTGTGTCTCTATAATAGGTGATTTTACGGCAGTTATGATACTAATTTTACTCGAGTAAATAGTATCTACAGTTATTTTTTTTTAATTATTTACGTTTCAGTTAACTATGTTTCAGTAGACTCAGGAATGTATTATGTCATACCAAAAATACGACCATATAATGATCAAATACAAGCATTGTCAAAGATAGCATACTTAGGTTTATGTTTTGTTTTCAATAAATACTTTTGAACCGATGACCACCTGAAGCATGCTCTGATGATTTTGAAACTTAGCCAACACGCCTGAGAATTGGAAGCAAAATAATATTACATAAAATGTTATTTTCACTTAGTCAGCGCCGTCGTGGAGTTTTATTTTTCTTTTTTCAAAATACAACAAAAGCGGTCAGATTTGACGTCGCGAAAGTTTTCGCGGGAAACGACGCGTAACGAAATAATAATGACTTTTGAAGCTTGTAAAGCAGTTGTTATTTTAATGTTTGATGTAACGCTCGCTCCTTTTTCTTTATAGTCGAATAATAAAAGTTACATTATGACAAAACGATTCCGTTTGTACGTTTAGAGTGTAGCAACATTTTATTTAAAGTTTATACTGCTTAATGCACCGTGGATTCCAACCAGGACTTTTTTATATAACTTTTTATCGTGCAAAAAAATATTCTGGCTATGAAATCTGCCTTGCTTATTATTGTCGTATAAAAACTGCTTCCATCAATGTTTTGACATTGAAAAAAATACGTATGCTCTAAATTTAAAGAGACTTCAATTGTGTTTACTGTTAATTCTTTGATACATTCACAGTGAATTTTTATTTATTTATTAATAAACAACAAAATTTGTAGTACATTTTCCTTAATTTTACATTATGAAAACATCTAATTTTTTACATTTAAAAAAATACGTTTTGTTTTATACAATAATAACTTGAAAGGTGTCCATTGTGAGTAAATGAAATCATTTAAAAAAAACTACTTTTCGTTACTAATTCCACATTATTTATTAAAGATCAGTTTTGCTAACCGTGAACATGTATTAATTACTAACTGATCATTTTACTAAAAAGTTGTTCTTGTTTTTGATTTAATACGTTTAGATTAGTTTCTATGTTTAACGCTAATCTTATTCGAGAGAGTACACATTATTTTCAACTCCTAGAAATTAACGAACTCTTAACAGTGTATGTATTTATTGTATGGTTTGGTTTCTTTATCACAAGCTATTTATGATAAGTGATAGTGGTTGATCTTCCTCATATCTGGGCATGGTTAACGACTAAATTCAAAGATTGAAAAAAGAACATACTTTGATCAAATTTTACGGCACACATATTCTAAAAATTATCCACAAAAGAATTAAACATTTGTCAGTACTTTTTTACTACACACAAAAACACAGACATATCTTTTTTTACCTGTGAATGAAGTTACACAATGTATCCGTTGAACCCAGCAAACAACGTAATATTATATAAAAATGTATATTTTTATTAAATATTGTAATAAAAGACGTGTCGTACAAATTCTACGTTATTTATTATATATCAAAGCCGGTTGGGATCATTACGACCACCATCAACTAATTAAATATACAAACAAAAAATTGCTATTTTTACAAAATGAAGAAAGACCAATTAAAAATGTGTGAAATACTATTGTTAAAAGTAATACAATATTATTTATAAATAATGTAACAATAATAAATTATTGATATTCAATTATCTATTACTAAAATACTACTAATTTCGACGGTAACTTTTTGAACGAACTTTTTTTTTTAAACCATGTCCGCTCCCAATGTGGAGCATATGGACTTCTAATGGAGTTTATTTCAACAGAAGTGTTTTAACGAGAACTGCTTGTTACTCAGTTGCTCAACCTCTCTTTTTCAAAGAGAGTAGGGATAGAAGGATAGAGCTAGGACACGACTAGTAGTAAGCTAATCGATCTCGATACGCCCTGTTCATAAGATAGGATGGGTGAGAGGGGGGAATTTAACACATCACATACATCCATTGTCTTTGAACAGAAATTCATAAATCGATTGAAAAATCAATTCATAAAACTGTCCGTACCGGGATTTGAACCCGTGCCCTCCGAAGCCGAAGCCAACAACGCTGACCACTCGACCACACAGGCGGCAAATATTTATAAAATAATCAAACCTTATAACTGTGCTACTACAATTGTTATGTGACAAATTGTGACTCGTGTTTCACGTCTTAAAAACGGATCATCAGACAGAGCATAGCAAGGCTTACGTCTGATTCTGTCTGATCTGAGAATTCTGTCTGATGATGCTAGTGGTAAACATGTGAAATAACAAAATTACCAAATTTAATTTAATAATAAAAAAATATAAAATTTGAACGGAACCTTAATAATAAAATTAAAGATAATTTTGTACTTTTAATAGTAGATAACTTTTAAATAATGCTTATTAACCAATATTTGAATAACTTTAAGATACATTTTTTATCTTAAAATGAAAATCAATACCAACAGTATGTCGTTTGCAATCAATTACACCCAAACAATTATAGTACAAGTTTACCTTAAATGCTTAACTGCAACTTATAGTTTAGTCAATAAATAAGGAGGTCATATTTTAAGCTTTGAAACATGTTACATTACTTCGTAACAATATTGATTCAACCCCAACATCGAAAGGTTTATCGAGATATCGATGTTTACATTTTTGGATCATTAAAGTTTTGTTCAAGTGGCAATAAAATACTTCTTCAAATACTTAACACCTCCCCTGTGTAGTTCGTACACCCCCACAAATAGGGGAGGTGCAACCTTTAAGTTTCTAGTATACACTTCAGTTGAGATATCGAGGGAAATAATCACGTTTTCAAGTAATATAGAGTTAACCCCAACAGACTGTTCGAATTTTGCTCTTTTAGATTGTATTGCTACACCTGGATAGATTCTGAGCTAAATCAAATTACATTTCTATCTACTTGTTCATTTATAAAGCTAGGTAAATAGTAAATTTACATAAATAAAAACGCAATATTCTTTTATAAATTTATAGTTACTTGGTCGAATGTTTAACGCCATTGTCTAAGAACACGAAGGTCACGGGCTTAAATCCCAGTACAGATTTTATAGATTGATTTTTCAATAGATTTGTGAAATTATATTTGAAGGCATAGATGTATGTGATGTCTTAAATTCCCTATTCTCACTCATCCTTTCATCCAGAGCAATAAGCTAAAGTCTTCTCTTAACCTTATTATTTATTAATACTATCTTTGTAAAACAAGAGAAGTTGAACAACTAAGTAACAATCAGTATCGTAGAAACACTGTTAAGATAAAGTTTATTAGGAGTCCACATGCTCCACATTTGGAGCGAATGTGGTTAAATAATAAAAAAAAACATATATTCATATATACTCAAATTATGTTGCATGTATGCAATAATAGGGAAACTATTTTAGTAAAAAATATTTAAAACTGTAACACTTTTCGGAAAAGGGGTAACGTTTTAATTATTTTATGTTATATGGAAGATTTTTGTTGATTGTTCTATTACCACCCGTATGCAGTGTCCGTTTACGGCCGCCTTTCATAACGCAGTAGTTATCAAGAAGTTAAACTAATTTAATGCTCATATTTTTTGCTTTTGCTGGATGGAATCTATTTTTAAGCATACAAAAAGAATAAAAAAGTTAATGTGACTTACTCAGCAATTTAATTTATATGATATTAGTGTGTATCCGTATACTGAGAATCCGCCTACGTTAAATCTAAGGAGGAATCAAAAATATTCCGTTCCCCACATTATATGGTATTTTTTTTTTGTTTTTTATCTGTATTTTGACATATGAAAAATTCGTTCATCTCCGGTGTGATACAAAAAAAAAAAAGTTTATCAAATGAAAAAAAAATATCGCACACATTTGTCGCGTCAATTGATCGCAAAAACATTTAAATACCTACACATTATCGCTACTATAAAAAGTTACTTTTTATTCAAGTTTCTACCTTCAATAAAAATTAGCATTTGTTACTATTATATATTATAATAAATGACAAAACAAACATTGTTTAAACTGTATTTTTTTTTTATTTATTCAGATATTAAGAGTATCAACTCGTCTACTATATTGATACGATAGTAAAGTTAAGCGGCGATGCTAGGTTAGTATATTTGTTCTTGAGATTTAATCACTCATAAAATGACATAAATTTGTTTGAAAGCAGATCATACTTACGTAGCTAACTATTTGTATTTATATGATCGTTTCAGTATTCGTAGCAAAAAATATTCGATTTAATCTTATCTTAGCAAGCTGAAAACAAACATAACGCTGCTTAATTAAACTATGCCTTTACTGCCTCGCTATAAACCTACCAATCACTTTTATTGCCAGTCCATAACCATTGAAAAAGCAAATAAAATACTTTTTGTCCTCGAGTCAAGACCATTTAAAAAGACAGACAATTTGGGTAGCGGACAGATTCCCTCAAATAAAACGGAATAATGACACCAAACATTGTTTGTTTTTCGTAATATTTGCGGGGAGAGTAATACACAACATCTTTTAATCAGAAAAAGCAGCAGATAAAATGAATAGACTCTGATAAAAAGAACTAGAAGAATTATTCATGATTTATCTGATAGGATGGAACTTAACCTGATGTATAGAACGGTCATCCGTGTTGCCAGATAATAACATCAGATTACCCAATCTCATTTGATATTAATTACACGCTTTTTATCTCAAAACCAGTGCGTAATTACCGAATATATTACATTTCGTGTAAAGTGGATTTTTCTTTTATTACAGTAATAATTTTATCCGAAATGGAATAAGCTATCATAAATTATTTTCGTTCATAACATCTTCATTTTCTTTCTATTGAGTCGACAGCTACTTGTGTCAGAGCTAAATTTAAACACTATTTTCTACTAGTTGTGTAACTAATACTGACTATTTTTCTCAATTAAATCTTTGACAAGCGTAGGCATCGATTATTATTCATCTCCTAAAATATAAATGACTAAAACAAAGAGTGGGATTTTTTCGTTCAACTGGGCTTGAGAGGGTATTGGAAACAATCAATACCAGTACCAATTACAATATTAATTACTTTTATTTAGAGAGGGAAATTCCATGAAAAAAAATATTCATATTGGGACGCAATCAGTCATATATAACAAGTTATTTACACAAATTGAGTATGGCTTGTATATATTTCTAAGAAAAAAAATAAAAGCTATGTTTGGTACTTTTTTCAATTAGAATTTTCGTTGGTAATACATTGTTTTTATACTTATGATGTAATTTATCTCTAAGCTTAATTTTTCTCATATGTTTTTATACGAATACGTATTTAACGTCAATAATACAGTCGGGCTGAATGAAAAATTATTAAAAATGTTACGTCTTTTGTTTTCATCCCATATAAATTGTCGGGTCTGTGATTTCACGAGTTCAAGTCCCAGTACGAACAGAATTTTTTAATCGATTTCTGTTCTAATGCATGAGGGTTTGTGATTGTCTAAAAATTTTCATAGTCATTTTTCCAATCCTAATATTAACGGGGCATTATTATTATTTAACCAGTATTAGTATCTTATCCCTACACTTTTTGAAAAAAAGAGATTGAGCAACTGAGTTCAACGAGTAATTTTTGTAAGAGGCAAGTTGCTCATAGATTCAAAAAATATATATTTACATTATAGAAGTAATTATATTATTAATATGCATAATTTAGTTTAATCATAACTATTTAATTAAAACCACTCACTGTAAAAAGGAATGAAGGATGTTGTCATTGATGGATGACTAACGTCGCGCTCTAAGCAAATTCGTTAGAAGCTGCAAGCTTTCATACAAAATTTGTATGAAAGTTCGTAGAGCTTAACAAAATTTGTTTGTGGCCCTCGGGTAAGATGGTTAACTTATTTGATAATCCGATGAACTTATTCACCTTAAAAGGATTGGTTTTCTCTTTTGAACTGATGTTATAACACTTTTTCTAAGTACATAATATATTGGATGGAAATATTAAATATCAGTGTAGCCTTTTTTTAATTTAAAACACAAGCACACTTTTTTCAAAGTATTTCATGTTATTGTGAGCATTGTTTATTTGCCTCAGAGCACAGATTTATCGAGTCATCTAGACTAGAAAAACTCTCAAAACATCTATCTAATATTAAAAAAAAAAAACAATGAACCGGACGAGTACCTAAACATTTTTGAAAAATCGTAAATAATTCTCTCATTTAAATTCCATATCAGTAATCTACATTTAGTATTATATAAATTCAGTGGTTAATATTCAATTTAAGAAGATTCGTTCCCATGCGAGCTGCTGTAAAGTGTATTTCCTACTACTGACAATGCCTCGGTAAAGCTCGATACCTACCATACATAGAGAGTTTCAATTTAACTGACAAGGTTTGTTAATAAAAAGTCAAAAAAACGTTAAAACTACATTATTTAAAGTAACAATGAAAACATCCTATAATAAGCTGATTGAAAACAATTAAGTTAATTTCTTTTTAAGTATGAATAAGTTTGCCGCCTGTGTGGTCGAGTGGTCAACGTCGTTGACTTCAGTTATGGTTCGAGTCCCAGTACGGACAGTTTTGTAAATCGATTTGTAAATTTCTGTTCGAAAGCATGGATGTATGTGATGCCTTAAATTCCCCCCTTGTACCCATCTTATCCTATGAACGGGGCGTATCGAGAGCGATTAGCTAACCGCTAGTCCTGTCCTAGCCCTATCGTTTTATTTCTACTCTCTTTGGAAAAAAAGAGGTTGACCAACTGAGTAACAAGCAGGTCTCGTAGAAATACTTATGTTGAGATAAACTCCATTAGGAGTCTATATGTTCCACATTGGGAGCGGACATGGTAAAAAAAGTTACTTAAAAAAGTGTTTACTGTAAATTCTTGGTGAACTAGAAGATTGTTTTTAAAAATAATAAAAAAATATGTACTAATCTCAATTTCTTAAATAATAATTAGGAACGGCATCTTTCATGGCGGCCATTATGAACTGAAGATAAAATCAGTTTAAAAAGCCATTTTTATTTTTTTAAGTGGCTGATATTGTAAACTTTTAACTATTACCAAGGGTCTGGCAATGCGATCAATTGCGTAAATTTATTTTCGTTTTACATATTACATATTATCAACCAGGTTTCAATATTAAATAATTAATAATAGGAGTATGTACAATGTACCATCAACGAATGTGCCAGTACTCTTAAGTTTTGAAAAACACTCGGCCTTCGTGGAAGGTGAAAACATGGAAGCTCTTCTACTAAGTGAGTAATTGAGACTGTAGTATGTCTATCTTTTGCTACCCAGTAGTCTCGTGACAGACATATTTCCTATGTATTTACCATAAGGATGATAAGTCAAGTGCCAGTGCTTAAACTTTGATCAAAAATACAATTTATCTTTCAAAGGTTACTTGAGTATTCTTCAAATAAACACCTGGAAAAACGGATTTGGTTTCCCGTTTATTGATATAATAGATTTTGTATAACTATAAGCTCCCGTGCTATTACACTAAATATATATAATTACGTTTGAAGCGTTAGTTTCCATTTTAGCTTAATCATTCTTTAATTAGTTTTTAAAATAACGTTAAGAGGTAATAAACATTTTAATTATATGTACTTAATTTGTCACTTATTTTAATTTTGTATTTTGATTTATTAATTCTTTTCAATACCAATTATTTGTTACACTATTAATTTTATTTCCTTTTGTATAAATAACACTGTACTATTGTACTCTCTTATCAGTTGATAATGTTCTTCATGAGCAAACTGGTCCTGATCATATTAAATTAAAGTGGAATTAGTAAAAATTAGTATTTTATTTTTTTCAATATATATGTATTTTTAATCCGTGTCCGCCCCCAATGTAGAGCATGTGGCTTCCTAGTGGATGTATCTCAACATAAGTCTTCTACGAGAATTGTTACTCGATCACTCAATTTTTTATTTTCAAAAAGAGTAGGAAGGATAGAAGGATAAGACTAGGACATGACTAGTGGTTAACTAATTGCTCTCGCTACGCCAAGCTATTAACGAATCGGAAAAGGTGAGAGGACATTTTTAGACATCACAAAAACCCATGCTTTCGAACATAAATCTAAATCCGTAAAACATGAACATAATTTTTAAAATCTTTAGTTAGATAACTTAAGCGGTTAAACATTTTTGATTAAAATTGTCAGCCAATTAAAAAAAATATTAACAATAGATTATTAATTGTACCGGAAATATTATAATAACTATTATTTGATTTATTATTTTAGTTGAATAGCGTGCAAAATGAAAATTCTTTTTTTTTATTTAGTTATAATTTTTAGATTTTAGTTTTGATTTTTATCCAAATATATATATATAATTTATATTTGAAAGCCATGTATTTATATAATTAGAAACAAACCATTCCTAACTTATTCATATTCTAAATTTGAATAAGTGTCAAAAAAAAAATACTTTTAACGACGTAAAAAAAGCTCTTAACAATTCAATATTTAAAAACATCTAGGAAGCTGGTCGGTAATGTTTGTAAAAGGTAATTGAAAAAAGTTTGGTCAATCTACTTCTGGAGAGTTTTCGCGGAGTTAGAGCCCAATCAAAAAGTTTCCATCGTTGTTAACGAAAAACTACAAAACCCCGTGGCTTGAAAAAAAATCGCCACTTCCCTTTTTTGAGCCAACTCGATCCGCATTCGAGGAACGTCAACTCTAACTGAATTTTAAACAATTATCAAACGCGTGCTATCTAGATTACACCAGCAAGTTAACTTTTCATCATTATACAAAGGCTTAACTGTAACTCACTAATTTAATAAGAGTGGATTATTTTGACTTGCAATTATTTTCAGTAACGATTAATTTAATTCATATGAGCAATCCAAAAAATAAAATTCTCTTCTTTACTTATTGCACATTCATTTAATATAATCAGGGCTGATTTTACGCATCAATAGCATTTTCAACTTATGCAAACTAACCGGTTCTGATCGTTTTAAATAATTGTGGAATAAGTACAATTTTTTTTTGTTGCCTTTCCACCAATTATTGACAGTTAATTTGGGTACTATTGTGCAGAGGTTAGCGTTGTTAGCCTTCGAACAGAAATCTGTCAGTACTGGGACTCGAACCCGTGAAATTTGACACAGAAGCCAACTATGTTGACTAGAGATTCTGAAGTCTCGGTGTTTTCAAAGTTCCGGGACTCGAGGCTTGTATTTCCCTCTCAATAAAATTATAATTTTATTCAAATTAAATGTTTGCATTTATGTATTACATACACACATACATGCCTTATACGTCTTTTGGAAGAACGCACCAGTAAAAATAGCGTTTTTTCATACAATGTTTAATAATAATTATTTTTCTTATGTAATGGATATGTGCAATGCTTAAGGCTAATTTTTACTAAGAAGAGATGAATTATCAGAAAAAATATCAAAAAATTCGGCCGCCGTTAGGAGTAAATTTATGACCGTAACTTCACGACACAGCTTTTAGACCCTTTTTGTCCGATTGAGACATTGGTACTTTTGTATAATAGTGAAAAAACATTTGTCTATAAAACAACATGAGGTATGAACTTTTATATATGCATAATAAATTTTGTTTAAAACTTTTTTTTAATCCTTTAGCCTGAATATGATGCATTTTTTTCAAAACTGATCCCGAGAATAGACACCAAAGTTCCGGGACGTCTCGACATAGAATCCCTAATGTTGACCAGTATGCCACGGACCGGAGAAAAAGACCCAACTGAGATTTAAACTGTGCGTAAACAACGACACAAAAACCAATGATGGTGACCACTACGTCTGACAGCTTAAAATGCTAGTTATGAGCGAAATTGATCCTGATTATATTATATAAATGTGAAAGTAGAGTAAAATTAAAGTACAAAATTGTTTTTTATTTTTTGAAAATATTGTCAAGTATTGACGGTGTACACCTTAAAAGGGACAAATTACGGTCACACCTATGTTAGTGGTTAATGTATATTTTGTAACATATTTGTGCTGTAATTAATGTAAGTAGCAGAGTAATTTTTCATTGTGATTGATGAAGTGTGTGTAATTATTTAAAACAAATGAATATTTTAAAACATCAACAACCACTGTCATAAATAACAATTAGACTGTAAAATTTTGTGTCAGTTTTGTGATTAAGTAAGGTCGTTTAAATTTGTCCAAGTCACGAAGTTGACATAAAAACACTCCAGGCACTACATAAATAACGACTAATTGAAACTCCATTTGAAAAACACGGGAAAGTTTTGATGTCCGCATAATGCGACATTTTATCACGAACAAGTGTAAAATCCAGTCGCGGAATTGAAAGCGAGAAGAGATGAGGAATTTGAGCCTGTGCACCGCAAGAGCTTTTGCGTTTTGTTACAGGCCCGGGACACATTTATTCGGAGCTTTTCTCCCCATTGTAAAATTTTAACAATAAAATCCTCCTAAAAACACATCTTTCTTCTGGTTAGAGCGCATCATTTTTGTATGCTTTTAGCGGGGACTTGTATTTTTTCTTTCTTTCGCTGTCATAAATAATAACTACGTTTATACTTTGAAAATAATAAAGATACAGAGCGATGCCATGCACAACTCTTGTTGCGTATCTTAGAACAAATATTATTTTACCGCAATATACATACGTAAATATAAAGAAGAGATCTAAAAGATTCGAATAAAAATTTTCGCTTACAAATTTTTAATTGAGACAAAAAATAATATCTACATATGTTCGCTCCCAATGTGGACCAACTGGCTTCCTCATAGTGGTATCTAGAAAAACTATTTTTATTTTCTTCGAGAACTGCTTCATACTCAGTTGTTTAACCTTTTTTTTCAAATAGAGTAGTAGAGATAGATAATCAGCGATACCCGCATGCCAGTTTTTCCTATGTTACGTAGGCCGCAGCATATTAATATTAGCACTAAATATACCACATGATATACAAAATACAGCGATATAACTTAAATGTAAGAATACCCAAATAATCATTCTCTTACGTTAAGTTTAATACCATATCTTTAAAAAAGCATCTGGGGACTATAAATAAAATCTGAATGGGCCGCAAGTTGAATATCGCTGGGATCGAAGGATGTGGGTGAGAGAGAACTAGTGATTAACTGAACGCACTCACTAAGCCTTGTTAATTTTAAAGATTGTAACTGAGGGAGGGAATATTTAGATATCACAAATACGCGTGTCTTCGAACAGGAATCGATAAATCGATTGAAAAATTCTGTTTATACCTGGAACTCAAACCCTTTAGATATGTCACGGAAGTCAATGACGTTGACCGCTGCGCAACGGACCCGACAATTCTGAACTAATTTAATAATCGATTTTAAAACGCAGTTTTCAAATATGTTTAATATATGTATATAATTTTATTGATATACATTACTTGTTATCTCGACTGATTTCATTAAATTGATAAAGTTGACAAGACACTTACATTTACGAAGTACAAATAACCTTACGATAGATTTGAAGCAACGTTGTTGAAAACATCTTCCTTAAATAATTGTATTGCGTTGAAGTTTATTAAATAGTATACGGTGTATAAAAAATGATCAATTAGCTAATCGCGGTGAAAAAGCCATTCCATTCTTCAAATATATATTATTTTATTTTGAATAAATTAAAACTAAGGGAGAAATATTAATGATTTTATTTTAAAATAATGAAAACACAGGCTATATAAAATTACTATACATATTTATAAATGTATTTCTTTTCATTTAGAAAAGTATTTAGAAAATTCTAAGTACATATAATAAATTACCCAAGCTATGTATGTACTTATCTTAATTTGGAATTAAAATATTTTTGATTGATTCGGTTATAACATGTGGAAATTCACTTTCCATATAAAAATTAAATTAGATATTGCATTTTAATGCATAAATTATTTACCAAAGATTCTAATCAAAAAAAGAAATAGTTTATAAATTATTCTTGCTCTTCAGCTCCAAACAGGTTCAAGTTCTAACAAAATTTATTTAATTGTGCTATTTTTAATTTTCTCTTAATAGCTTAAAAGATTTTTGACATAATAACTAGTTAAGCATAATCAATTATATGTGATTTAAAAAAATGCTGCATTGCAGATTTTTAATATTAAATATATAAACAATCAAGTAAACATGAATTCGGTAATTTAAATCTTTTTATATATTGCTTGTTAATTTCACTTGAACGCAAGCGCTATTTCTGATTGTGTTTACTTAAAGCGTTCTATGGTTTGCTTGATTCTAATTAATGGATAAGTGTAAGCTCCTTATAAACCTCGTAATGAAACATTTGCACTACATCCACATAAAGTAATGTTTTAGTAGGCAGTGTCATCATTTACGGTAAACTTATTTTCTACGATAGCTCTGTACCCAACAAATGAGTTACGTCAAACACAGCATAAGCCAAAAAGTCACTATATATCGAAAGAAAGAAAAAATGAATCATATTATAGAAACAAAAAATCAATTCAAATTGAAATAATAAATTTAGAGAAAGAAAAAAGATGAACTGTCAAAATGAGAAGTCGATCATCGAAACCACATTTTGAAATGGATATAAATTATGCTTTCTCTTTAAACTTAGAAGAGAGAAAAAAAAGATTTTCAAATCGGTATTTACATCAGAAATAAACCATGTTTCCAATTTCATACCCCTAATAATTGCTGCTTATAAATGGATAAGATCGCGAAAAAACTTTAATCGTTTGTTTGTTTGTATGTATTATTATTAAAAGTGTAGATTTTATTTAGTTTAATCTAATCGCTAGGTAAATATTAAAATATTGATAGATTGGAAAATTGTTTGAAAGCGAATAAAAAAGATGATTTACTCTTGATATGTGATTTGGAAAAAAATAAATTAATCAACTAGATTTCTACGAATAAAAATCACAAGAAGTTTTAATGATTCACTCGCGTCGTAAAAAAAACATAAAAAATCGGTTACCATAAAGTTATTAATATAAAAACAAATACATTGTCTATGGGTAGTGCAAGATGAAAAGAATTCATAATTTTATGCTTTTAAAAACTTTTCCATAATGTTATAAGAAATACGTGTATCTCATTTACTTTAATATTCTTTATCCCTCTCCAATAAATATTGAGTATTTAAATCACTTTACTTAATACCTTTAACAGTCTGATAACATCTTTAAACTATAGGTATACTCGACACATGTTTGAATTGATTTTCTGCATACTCACTTGAAAGCCACCAAATCTCAAGTCGTTGTTTCAGGAACAACACTGAAAACAGAGAAAATTGGTAAGAACACAATTAGTGGTTTGTACGCTAATTTATGCGGTCATATAAAATGCATGAAACCATTACATTTTTGCTACCATTTACGCTTCCAATGTGACACATATGGGATTCTAATGAAGTGTATCTTAACAGAAGATTTTCCTAAGAGAATCACTTATTACTAAGTTGCTCGACCTCTCTTAGAGAATAATAGGGCTGGGAAATGACTAGGTGGTGATTTAATCGATCTTGCTACATTCCTTTTTTACGATATTGTGGATGTGTGGTAGGGGGAAATTCAGGACATCACATACATCCATTCCTTTGAACAGAAATCCATAAATCAATTGGAAAATCAATTTATAAAAACTGTCGTACATAGATTTGAACCCATGATCTCCGTGTTATAATTAAAGTATTTAGTTAATGACTAGTACTATCCAATTTTGTGTCTTATCCTTTTCCTGCGTCTAAGACAAGGACAACCTTAGGTATCCATTTTTTGATCTTACGTCTGATGATGCCTATCAAAGAGGCAAAACACATGCCACAATTTGTTACATAACAAGTGGAATAATAAAAATATCAAATTCAATTTCAATTATAATATTAGAACCACGAAAGTAAATCACCTGTCATACATTAGTTAGTGAGTATACTTAAAACTATTTTTTTGACCTCTGTGATCCTAATTCTTCTGAATACAAGCGCGAAATGACTTTTTTTTCAATTCAAACAATTCTCGGTACAATATTTGTCAGTTTAGTGTGTCGAACACTTCAGTCAAAGACTAGTAAATATATGTTCATAATTAAAAGTTAACAACCATTAATTTTTGGTTATCACAGTATAAATATATGTAATTAAATTCAAAATTTTGTTTTATAACATGGCTGCAAACATGTAGAATTATTTTTACAAAAATTTACACCGTATTAAGTCATTACTTTTTTATTGCAACTATTTTAAATACCGTGAAATGCAATCATCAAATAATTTTACGTGAATAGCCCACATTACGTTCACGTACAACATGCACGTACCCGCTGGTCATATGTCCATTTTTATGAAAACATCTACGACAAACAGGGTCGCTTCACCTTATAACCCTTTAGAGCCTTGGGCTCAAAGCGCAGGCCTTAGGTGGCGTCATTAAAACTTTATATTAAAAGCAAAGTCTCGTTTATTACGTTTTGTATACACTTAACCAACGGCACCGCATATTCGGCGGCTTCATCAGATGATGTACCTCGCGCAATGACGAACGCAGCTTTTTGTTTTATGATTTTAAAAGGGCCGAAGTTTCGAAGCCCGCGAAGGGTTAACCGTGTTTCAAACTTTCAGTATTTGCGTTGTTTACGATAAAGTTTGGTAATATTTAGTTTCCGCATTTTTTCAAACGTTTAATTTATTTTTAAAAACAGCGCACCGTTTACACAAAGAAAAATGTACTTTATTTAACGAGAGTTCATATACATGTACATTGTGTTGGTAAACTTATCACTAAAATTCAGTTGTAAAAATTCTCTGCAACAATGTTTTATTTTTTTAGATCACATCGAAAATTGGCAAGGAAGTCAACGAAATATGTTAAAAATCTACTTTAATCCGTAACAAACGATACTCGCAGAACATGTCAACGTCTGAAACAATACCATCAAATATTTTCAAAGCTCTGCCAAATGTTGTCTTTTCTGGCAGGTAAGCTTTACAGCTTAACAAACATTTCATGTTTGACATGAACGGACGCTTTTTTTCAACTTCATCCGAGCACTTGAATGTCTGAAGATGCCGATAAGCGACACCCGGGTCGTTAGTGATGAAACGTAGTTATATGCACAAAAATTAACCAGCACTTTTAGTCGAATTTTTAAACTTTTTTTTATGTAAAATATGTCTCTTTCTGCACCATAAACATTGGTAGGTTCGTCTAATAATTTGACTAGTCCATCATTATTTAAGTCACAATTCTCTAACATTTCTTTGATAGCGTGAATATGTATGTCATATTAATAAGATCTTCTTCGTCAAAATGATGACTAATTTCTATTAGTATTGATCTTCTATTGATAATACAACATTTTTTAGAGTGACTTATTAAAGTTACATGCACAACGCAGAGATCAAGTGGTCCAATTCGGTTTAGTATCTTGGACTCACGCTAGATAGTCGACTTAAATTTAATGAACACGTCGCGATTAAAAAACGTCAAGCTAATGCTACAAAGGCAAGGTTGTATTTTATGCTTAACGCGAGAAGCAAACTTACTCTCAAAAGCAAGCTGCTCCTCTACACAGCAATTACTCGACCAATCATGGTGTACGCTGCTCCAATATGGACGTATGCTCACCGTAAACATATGAAGACTCTCCAGATTGTCCAAAATAAATCACTGAGACAGATATGTAACGCCCCGTGGTACGTGCGTAACTCACTGCTTCACAGAGACTTGAAAATACCTACCATCCGCGAGTTCGTTCGTGAAATATCACAAAAGTTTCACAGCGAGGTAGGAAAACATTCTAACCCAACGATCTCTGATCTCCACAACTATGACAAGACACTGCCTGAGAATCGTTTTAGACCCAGAGCAGTCCTGCTCGACGACCCTCCATAAATCTTATGTCATATAAAATTGTCAATTTTAGAACGAACTTAGCATCACGAAAATGACTCTCTTTGTTTAAAAACAATTTGTATACTGTATGTGTGTATGTATGTATCCGCATGTGTGTGTACATGTACAGATATAGTATGGAGGAAGCATATGGAATGTGATTTGCAAAATAATGCATATGGAGTTCCCGTGAACTTCTTATCTCTGTAGTGATCGCGCCCTTCCGTCTGCGAACGACGGTAAGGGGATGCAATTTACAATTTTTCAAAATCTTTATCGATGAAGGAGACTGGAAGAACCTTGACGCTGGCGCGTCCTGGTACTTGAAGCTCCATAAATTTGATATCCAAAAAAAAAAAAAAAAAATTAAAGTTACAACTTTTTCTACCAAAAACTCAAAATTAACAGTTTTATTTCTTAAACAAACGTAAAAACAATTACTACGCAATCAGAATGAAGCTATTACATTTTTTTTTTTTTAATAATCCGTGATAAACAAAAACAAGTCACGTCAATCGTTCATCGACCGTGTTAAAAAAATATAATGCTTACCAGTTCCGAGTGTATAATAAATCATCGTCATCACACTGCTTAAATTGTACTTTTAAAAAAATCATTCTGCAAAATCACAAACTTGGTTTATATAATATGTAGTACATACTATAAAATATCGTTACGCGAAAATTATTTGCATGGTCAGCTCGTATAAAAATCATTAAGCGAATGATGTTAACGACCGCAATAATGTTTAACGCATTACAGCTAGTTAGTTACGGGTTTATTATATAAATTCTTGCAATTAAACAAGGTTTTAATTAATTTTTGAAATGCACTTTGAGCAAACTCAGCGCACTATAACAAGATACGAGAAAACAGTTTTGCAAATATAAACACCCGTTAATTAAAAGACGATCGCTTGAATAAATATAAATCATAAAGCTCATTTGAAGGAGGCAGGTAACGTTACGTTTACGGGCAAGGTTTATTTTCTGCTCTATTTCTGCTTGCCTGGGGTAGCTTTTCGACGTACGTGCTTAAAAGCATCCGGTTTCTTCTAATAGCGCTATCAAAGGATAGCATCAGTTCTGACGGAAGCCGGATCCTCACTGTAACTTCTCCGGGAAACACACTTACGATCTGGTCTGGTGTTTAGATCTCAACGTGCGTGCAAATTAAAAGGATAAATGGTTATTTATCGCGAAGGAAAACTTTGCCGTTTTTCAAAGCTGCAAATTGGCCATAAAACTTCCAACTTCAGCATACTCTACTTCCTCAATAGATTCATCTTAAGAATGGAGGAAAAAAACAAATGTGTACAGTAATTATTATAGACAAAAAACATTCAAAATCATCCATTTATAGCTAGATACTTAGAACACTTTAGATATATGTATATGTTACTTAATGCAATATTGCTTATAATATAACCTCAGTTAATTTAGGAAAATTAACATAACATTATTTTTTATACTAATCAACATAGTTTTATAAACTGAAGCAGTAAATTGTTATATTCTAGAAATTGTTTTTTCGTCGTGCTAGTAAAAAAACAATTTTGAGTATTTGTTTACCATTGATCAAACAATATATTGTTTTAGTATCTCTAAAATGATTTTATGAATACATATTAATTTAAATATTATATTTGAATTTTAAAATATCAATATTTCGTTTAAAACGTGTTTTTTTTAATTATTTGATTTCAAGAAATCCGTTTGTTTTTCCAATCATATGGCTTAAAAAGAAGAATATTTTGATATAAAAAAACTTCTTCTACTCAATGTTTGTCAGTAAAAAAAAAGAAGCGTATATCCGTCATGCATTTATTTAGCTTATTTTATGGAATTGTTTATTGCAAAAAAAAAACATTCAGAACCAATATTGTTTTACAAATTTATTTATTTAGTGCTTTTAAATTTAACCTTCGTTGGTTTATATTATTTGCATACAGAATTGTATTTCTATTCGCACTAAGAAAGCTTCTAAATAATATAATGGCTTATTCACATATACTGAATAGTGGTTTCAAGACATTTGATCTTCAGGGAGCATTTTCAATCGAGTTGATGTACAGATTGTCTAGTACTTACACAAGTATTTCGGTATCAACGTATAAAGTCGTTTCAACGGGAACGTCTGCTTGTGAGATAGAATTTGCATTAAATAAAAAAACATTTTACGAAAGACAATTTTAGGAATAAAACAGAACAAGTCTTTATTTTGTCTGCTGTAAACGATTTTGTTTTTATCGTGAAGTATTTCGAAGCAATTGTTTTGGGTTTATTGATTATTGACTTATTGATAATAAATAAAAGATAATTCTAAGCAATACTACAAACTGAGGGGTGCTTTTACATCGATAGCAAATATCTCAAATAAACCTAACACTATTTTGAATATTTAACCTTAAATTTTTCTCGATCCAGGCTTCAAATTTCAAAATAAATATTCCAAATGTATTTTTTATTCAGTTGATTTAGATGTTTGAATTTGATAATATTAATGTGCACGTTTGTTATCCGATTGTCACTCACAAAAACCTTAAAACTTGAGCTTGATTAGTGTTTCAAATAGTTTTTTTCTTACCACATAATTGCATGGCTACGGTTTATCTTAAATTAAATTTTGTATAAAGTTTTTATTCTCCATTTAGTAACGAAAGTTTCACTCTATTCCAACAATACTTAACTTAACAATGAATTACTCTAATGGCATAATACGTATTGAAAATATTAATATTTCTATAGGCTTGATTTTCGTTTCCTGACACTAGAGTTTTTCTTCACTATTTCTGTTTTCAATTCACAATAAACGAAAATATAATAATAAAATCAAATCAGCATGAATAACAGTTAATTTATACATCGTAAATTAAACAAAAACTGGTAATGACTTTATCATCTAATACAAACTTATTGGTGGGTTCTATATTCTTTCTTATTGTTGTTTTGAATACTTTTACCTAAAAACCTACGATGAAAATACATTTTTTTAATATCATAAGTTAGCTAAATATTTTATCGGCTTATTATCCAGAAAATATAATCTCTATTTAGTTTTTGTTCGATCCATATTTCATTCCAGAATACTGAACAGCTTATTGAATGTTGAGGTTCAATCAAACAGAAAGTTTTCTTTGCTCTGTTTTCATTAACTTTTTTAATTGCTAAAGTTTATAAAATACAAACCTTTCGAAAGAATAATAAGATAGCTTTGAAACAATGTTACAAAAATGAATAAAGAAATCCATGACTAGAAAATTTAACTTATATAAATACATCAAAGCTAGATCGAAAAATTCAACATTCAAACATTGTATTGGTAATCGAAAAAGCTCGGAGTAGGCAATGCTTGCAGGGCGTTGATGTGCGCAAAGCGACCGTGAGACGTGGGCCATTTCTTTGGAAGTTTTCGCTTCGGGGTACGAGGTACGTTTGTACTACACGACAGCCTGAATTATGTCACGTCTTTCAACAAATCGACGTACCGACGCAAATGGTTGCTTGAACGCGACAAGTAAAATGTGGAACAGAAAAGCGTGCGACGCCAGATAGAGCCTGAGAAAGCTCGATGCAGCGACGACGATTGTTTCGAGGAGATTTGAAGTTTTCCAAGCGGAAAATGGACATTTGCAAATAGTTAAGCTTTCAAATGTCTATAAAATAACGATTACATATTTCAAGTCAGCTTTTCGAATGGAATTGTCTTAAGTTTTTAAGCATTATCATATAACACCATTTAATAGCGGTTTATTTAGCAAGATCTTTATCTGAAATTACTGTTATATATAAAATGGCCACAATAAAACCACACGATTTCTGCAGCTGTACTTTTTGGCATTATGTGAAATAAAGTATTATTGAGAAGTTAAAAGGATACCTGCCACTAGGGCTTCCAATTAACCGGACATTTAAACTAACCGGTTTTCGGTTTTTTTCAAATAAATAAACCGGGTAACCGGTTTAAACCGGATTTATTTTCAAAAAACCAATTTTAGTACAACACTAACCAATTTTTCAAAAAAAAAGTATTTTGATTAGTTAAAAAACAATCAATAAGTGCATAAAATTAGAAAGTAGATACAAATATCGCTGTTTTCGTTTGAGAAGGTCACGGGTTCGAATCCTGGCACAGAAAAATTTATATATATTTTTTAAATTTATTAATCGATTTATGATGTTCTGTTTGAGGCCAGGATGTTTGTGATGTTTTGAATTTCCCTCTCCGACACTTTCTATCCTGAGCACGAAGCGTAACGAGAGCGATTAGCCAGTCACTTGTCCTGCACTAGTCTTACCCTTCGATTTTTACTATCTTTGGAAAAAATAGATGTTGAGCAGCTGAGTAGCAAACAGTTATCGTAAAAACACTTGAGATAAACTCTACCAGGAGACCATATGCTCCACATTGAGAGTGGGCATGGTTAAAAAATATATTTTTATTTAAAGTCATTTAAGTGTCATCAAATAATGATTTTTCTGGTGTTTAGCTTTTTTTAAATAATAAAACACTCCTTTATACTAATTTCACATTTATCATTTCAGAAATCAATTGAGAATACTCGTCATGAGTGAAATATAACTAAAATAAAATAACGTTTTTTATGGAATAACTATGTAGTACATATTGGATATTAATATACCTTATTGGCTTAGAAATAAATGAACTTTCGGTTAGATCATTTTTACTTATAAGTATGTATGTAGTGTAGCTTCCCATAGAACTTAGTTTGGCTGCAATATTTTATTTTTGAACTAAAATAAAATATAATATGCGCAGATGGTTATGATAGCATATTTAAAATATATTAAATATGTATTTTGTGATATTTTCAACAAAATCAAAAATCAAGTTCACTTTGTACCAGTGAAAACCATCCAATCCACAAGCGCAATTATTTTATAACCCTATAATATATAAATCCTATTATAAATATTAGTAATTTTGTCAATAACTACTAATTTTCACTATGCGTAAACATGCATTCGTGTCCTTACGATTGTATGCCTAACATTGTCACATTTTTAAATAATTATTTGAAAGAAATGTAACGCATATTCAGCTAGTGTTCAATTGTATAACACTTCGAATACCTTTTTGCTTGTCTTTATTATTATTTTTGTTTGCCACATGTGCATATTGGGAAGACACCGACCCCTTAAAGTAGCCGATGATTTATGGCACCGATTGTTAGAAAATAAAAAAAAACGTTTTAAAATTAAATTGTTTTATAACTTGAAAGATATAATAAAACATGGGATTGGTCACTTAACCTTTTTATGTATGTATGCTGCAAAAAAAGTGAATAAAAATTGCCATATTTTTAAGTTCAGGTACCTACTACTTTCTTGGAATAATAGCAATCGTATATATTATACAATATTTAAGTTCCATATCCAATATTATATTGTTAATAATTATAAATAATCAGACTAATAAAGATCAAATGAATACGTGAAAAAAATGTAGATTGTAAATTTTTGTTTTCTAATATTTAAATTGCTTTAAAGTTTGCATTTAAAGTATCGCTTTACAAGTTTTTTTCATTTAAAAGGTATAATGATGAACGTATTTTTAGTTCAATAAGGTTCACTTGTTTTATTATCATTGATATTTTGAGAATCCTTTCGTATTACAGATATTTGATTGAAAGCAGTATAGTTGTCCATGATTTCGACTACATAATTGTTATTAATATGTCACAGAAATTAGACAATTGAACAGTAAAATACTTTATTATATTGTACTTACTACTTATAATACTATTATTATATACAACATTTTAAAATATTTATACTTAATATATGAATAAACAAATAAAATCTCGTGGTGTTCAAAGCAGAAAAAGATTTTTTAATTAACCCGGTTAACCGCCCAAAATAAACCGGTTTTCGGTTTATTTAAAAACACCCGAAAAACCGGTTAACCGGTTTCGGTTTAAACCGGTTTGGAAGCCCTACCTGCCACCTATTTTTTATTCAGATTTTTTTTATCTAATAACATACTTATTATAAAATTTAAACTGCAGCTTTTAATAACCCATTTTTTAAATTTTGATAATTATTTGAGATTTATTTAACTAAAAATAAATTGATCCACACAAAATCTTTCGGAACAAAATCGATTCGAAGAAAAAAAAAATGAGTTCATCCAAAATAAATTTATAACTTTTTATAGTTTTTCAGATCTTAATCAGCATCATTTATTTTATAATTAAATAAGATGGTACAAGTACTTGTATCTTTAATATAGAGAACAAATTAAATGGTCAGAATTAAAATCAAATTTTGGTCTGAATAAAAATATGAACGGTGAGAATAAAAATATTATACGGACAGAATATTTTATAACAATTTTGGTTAGGTTAGGTTAGGTTTTTTTTTATTTCATTTAAGTTATGACTTTTTATTATGACCATTTAATATAAATTCCTACCAATGTAATATAAATTCTGACCGGAAAAATAGGAGCCTTTAGTTTACAGCCCTATTTAATATTTATTAAAAGAGTGCTTTAATGGCAAGTAAGCGAAATTAAAATCCTTCTTGTCAACAAGATTTATATGAATCATTCCATATATTATAATTAAAAATATGTATTTTCAATTTATTCAGTGACTATTTTTTATTTATTTTCATTACCAGGAATCTTTATTTATTATAAAAAATAATATTAATTAATATTATAAATAAAAAAGTTATCTTTTTTTGTTTTAATATAGCAATTAAGATTAACATTTCTGAAAAAGATTGTTTTTGCGTTGTTTTTAAAAATAATATTATAAATAATTATATTAGATCAATCTCACAATGAAGGTTTAAAAGATCTTACGTACACAACACCATTAATGTAATATATGAGAAAAGATTCTTTCAGAAAATGTTTTAATAAAGAAAAGCAAGAAGTCACTTTTATTTATTGAGTAACCGTTTTTGAGAAAATAGAATAACATGCCGACATAATTTATTATAATTGGATTACATTTTATTGTTACAGGAATAATATTTTTGTATTTTTTCAGAACGCTTACTTCAATTTTTTGTTGAAGCTATTTAGGGAAAGGTGGGATTGACGAGTAGTTTTTTGGTTGTCATTTTATTTGAAGCCCATTTATTAACTAATATCGAGAAAAGGTAAAAACATAACTGTCATAATTACTCAAATTTAAAAAAGAAGTTTTATTCGTATATTTCTTGTGACATCCAAGAGAAATGTAGAATGTTTATTTATAAAATAATAGAAAATAACGTTAACAAAGAAATTAAGTATTTTAAATTGTATTTAATCGACATAAAGAAACCTCTAAATCATTCGACAATAATGCATTAAATTATATTGTATGTAAAATATATCTTTCAATAATAAATGCATCAAATTATTTTATACTTGCATATCGACTGTGTAATGGAAAAAAGACGTAACCCATTCATATCAATTACAGGAGGCACAAAAAACGTGTTTTGATGATTTTGCGACATATGCAAATAATGAAGTATACACAATCTTGAAGTGCACGGAAACTTCTAAACTGGTGTTTAATTGATATAATCTAATATTAATTTAAGAAATTTACTAAGAAAAACCTTTTTTTCAGTCTTTTTTCTTTGTTTCAATTTTCACAAGCTCATCTTTTTTCAAACTTAAAAGCTAAATTTAGATACTAATTGGGCATATTCAGCTTACATCCTTTTGATAGAACGTGTATCAAGTTGGATACATTTTTATTTTCGAAAAAAAAGCTGTTTTGAAAAAACTTTGGGTTACGTCCTTTTTCCACAGTCGATATGCAATCATTATATAAATCTTATCCAACTAGACGTACTTGTGAGTATTATCATCACCATGGAAACCCTCCGCTTCAGCAAACGCAAGCGTGGAAGTGATAAAATAAACTATAAAATGAAAATAGTAAATATCTTTACTTTATATTATTAAGTGAGTGAGTTTTTACATGCGAAAACTTCAAAAGCTTCAATTTCTTTATAACATTAACGACAGAATATGCAGGTATATGCTTATCTCTATGAAAAAGGCTTTCATTTCATGAAAGGGCTTTTATATTATTTTTGAAAAAAATTCTGAAGCTTTTCCAAGAATTGCTTTGTTTTATTATCCGAACACATCTCTGGAGAAAACTGTAAAAAATCAGTAGGCTTTTTGTTGTTACACCACTCACGCTCTTTGTATAAAAACTGTTCATTTTTTTACGTTTTTCGTGTGAGAAAATGCGTAATGCGTAAGGTGCGCTCGGGGAAAACAAAAGAAAACTTAAGTGTTTGCTTGCACACCGGGGAAAAGCGGGGCATGGTTTTTTTTCCTTTTCTGTAAAGTAAGATAATTTTCATATATGATCTTTTTATAGCTGCTGGCTATAAAATTATAAAAATGGATTCGAGGCTATAAAATCCTTTTTGATAATGTTATGCTCATGTTTATAAACGTACGCAAATGCAATCATGTTGGCACTTGCTTAAAATATGATGCAATTAAATATAATAAAGTATAAGAGGCATTTTAGATATGCCAACACCTAATTATAATTTTATTATAATGCTAATACTGTTGGTAATCGTTACTTAATTTTTACTGTACACATCTCATAGTTTGCAGAATATGTATTTTGTTCACGCTTTTTGCTTTGTGATAGTTTGATTTGATTTATGTCCCAGAGTAGTAACTTTAAATCAACGTGGCTATTCATTTTGACGCAGTGGCGATACTACATTAGCATGATGTACACACTGATGTGTATTTGGCAATTTAGTGAGTGAATATTCTATAAGAACAAAAAATAAATATGTAAAAGACTAATATAAGAATCTTTTCGGTTTACAGAAAAATCACTACCCTATAATGATCTTTAAGCACTTCGTTTGCACGTATTGTCTCTCGTTTTATAGCATACATGTAGTACCAAGATCAGGATCAGTTGACAGTTGACAGTTGACAGAACCAGACTGAATCAATTGATAATGATCACCATGAGCGAAGCCGGTTCTTCCGCACTACACTCCAATTCCCACAACCACCAATATATACTTCCCCAATTTTAGTTGTATGGTTTGGTTGTTTTTTGTAATTTGGTTTTTGGGGTGGTTATTTTATATATTTTTTAAAAAAAACTTTTGAAAGGTTTATTGTTTTGTGGTTGTTGGGGGGTATTATGGTATAGGGTGTATGGAATGGTTGATTATGTTTTTTGTTAGAGGTGGGATTAATTGAATAATATTTTATTATATTTATATGTTGGATTGAATGAAATTTATTTAAGTTGTAGAAGTGTTGGATAATATATTAGTTTTATAAGGTGTTAGGTTAGTTGGAAATAAATGAGTTGGGTTGTTGATTTTTTGGGATAATGTTGTTTTGGTTAAAATTATTTTTTTGATTGGGTGTATGTTTTATATTTTTAAGTTTTTATATATTATTAGAATTAGATGATATGATGAGTGTTTTGGTTGGGAGGTGATTGGGAGGGGTTGAGTGTGTGGTGGTTGGTGGAGTAAATGTATGGAGTTGTTGGATGTTGTGGGTGGTGTTTGTTATTTGGTTTTAATTGGTTTTTAAGGTTGGGTTGAGTATTGTGTTTGGGATTTTTTTATGTATTTGTTTGTAGTTTTGATATTGTTGTTATTGAGTTATTGTATTGTTTTGGAAAGATTTTGAGTGGAAAATGTTGTGTTTTGTATGATTGTTTAATTTATGTGAGAAAACTGTGATGGTTGTTTTGTTGTTTTAATGATTATATTGGTTTTTAAAATGTGTTTTAAATTTGTAAGTGTTGATGGTTGGTTGTGGGGGGTATAAATTTATTTGAATATGTATATTGTTTTTATTAGATTTGTGAATAGAGTGATGTTGGTTGTTTAGTTGTTTAATGATTTTGATTTGTTTTTTTTATTTTAATGTAAGTATTGGGATGTGGCTTAATAGACCAAGGTTGATATCTGAGTTCAATTATCGGCAAGGTCAATAGCAAGCTAAGATGTTTTTTGGAATATAAATTTGAGATCTGAGACATATGTGATTTTTCATGTCATTTTTTTCCGAGTTGATCTCGAGTGAAAGGATTTATTAATTGTATGTTATAGGTGTTAAGCATTTTAATTTTGTGTAATTATAATGTTATTTGTAAATCCTTTTCATTGTTAGTAGTTGCTGACACCTTTTTATTTAAATTTAACTTGTATAAATAGCACTGTTTACATACTTTTCTTATCAGTTGATAATGCTCGCGATGAGCGAAACCGGTTTTGATCAAATAAATTTTATGTAGAAAAAGTACTAAAAATCTTTTATTATTTTTATTATGCTATAATTAATAAAGTGTTTTATTAAATCCTTAACAATGCCATCGCTTACAACAGTTTCTACTGTATTTATTATTTGAAATTTAAAAAAATCATTGAAATTAATTCAATGTGGTGGAGATTACTGTATATCCATATCCAATGAAATTATTATTACGAATTGAATAACAAAATTTCTATCAAACACACACACACATCTATCAAAACTATGTGCGTAAATTGAGATTTCCTATTGTTGAGAAATACAGCCAATTCATTATCCATACACGTTCATCTGGGAAAAGGGTGTCTACTAAACAAAACTATTTCATTTAATTTCCCTGAAGAATAAGAAGTTCCCGGAACCAACTTAATTCTTATTAAAATTGTGTAAGAAGAAATTAAGTCAATAGAAAGTTTTGTTACAGTAGTTACTCTTCAACATACGAGAAGTAACAAACTACGCTATGCACTTTTTAAGTTTCCAGGGGGACTTTATCGTTCATGGTAAAGTTTATGACATAAAAATAAACTTTTAATCTTTTGAGTGAGGTTTATTGTAAAAAAAACTTCCTATTTTATATGATTAAATTTTTAATAGTTACCACCGATTCACCCATCCTTTATCCTCATAAAGCATTGTTTATAAGTACTGTTTTTATCACTTTTAAGGTGTTCACTGTCAATACTTGGTAGAAAGGTATTATTTTCCAAAAAATATACGCTTATTTGAACTAATTTCACTTTTAATCAATATGATCAGGTCTGGTTTCGCTTATGACGAACATCATTAACTGATACGAGAATACAATATTACAGTGTTATTTATACGAAATAAAATAAAGTTAGTAGAATGTAGCGAAAAAATGGTAATGAAAGAAATTTACAAATAACAGTAAAATGTTAAATTTAAAGGTACAAAATAATGTCACTTGATCATATTATTAACTTTTATTTGTTAATTTCTATTGTTATTAATTGTTTGTTACACCCTTATAATTTTATTTTGTTTTGTATAAATAACACTCATATTGTATTCTTTTATCAGTTGATAATGCTCGTCAAGAGCGAAACCGGTCCTGATCATATCGAATAAAAGTGGAATTAGTACAAATGAGTATTTTAAATTTCCTAAATAAATTTAAAAATTAAAATTATTTTTTCGCATGAAGGTAATCTCTGTAACTCTTAAAGACATCCTTACATGGTAATCTTTTAATATGTCATCATACCATAATTTTTATCCATGTCCGCTTCCAATCTGGAGCATATAGCTTCTTAGTGAACATATGGCCTCCTTGTTACTCAGTCGCTCAACCTCTCTTATTCAAAGAGAGTAGTAGGAATGGAATGATAAGGTCAGGACAGGACTAGTGGTAAACTAATCGCTCTCGCTACACCCAGTTATTAATGAATCGGAAAGTATCGGAAAGGGGGAGGGATTTTTTAAAAATCACAAACACCCATGTCTTTGGAACAGAAATAGGACCCGACAAAAGAGGAATAGATTATTAAAAATATAACATTTTTCTGTCTAAAATACCATAACCTACATTAACTCCATACAAGTTTTTGAGATCAAATTTAAAAATGAACCAATAAATTTCAAAAGAAATGACAGTATAAATATTCCCAGTAAAATTTATCGAGTAAATAACGACTCATAAAATCCCTCACTTAGTGAACTTGCAATAACTTTTATAGTTTATTTATTGGAATCATTGTGTTTTATTTTTAAATATTATGCTTTTTCGTCAAGGATTGATAATTAAAACGTTGAATGTGATTGAATAAAATAAAATATATTTAAAGCTTTTTTCATAATAAGTTTTACAAAAATTCACATATACTGGTCGCTGCTTGATGTTGTCAATAAAATTCATTGTACACAAATTTATATGTCAGCTACTTCTGTTACCAAATCTGATGTTTGTTTGGAAAACACGGCCACTAAACGGTGATTACAAAATATTTTGTCCTACTCATCTCTTTGTTTCCTTCCAAGTCATGACAGCGCCCTTTATCTACACCTAGTGCATACAAGCATTGTTTACCAAAGGGCTTATAAGGCAACATAATCCATCTTGCTGGAATTCATTTAATCGGTTGGCTTTTTCACCACATAGCTATACTAGTTCCATCGCCTTTTATTCTTTTAATTTTTCACTTTAAAAACGAGTATAAAATCGATTGTAATATCTAATACACGAATCAATTCCAAAGTATTCAACTACACACAGTTTTGAATTCAAATTTTATTATGAACTATATATTAGTCAGCCACTGATCATTTGGCGATTAATTTAATGTAAAGCAATAAAAAATGTGCTTATGGAAATAAAAAAAAACAACATCTTTAATTTTTAATTGATTCTAAAATAAATGAATACATTTGAAAACGATATCTGAGAAAATATTATTACTTTTGAAAATTTTAAAGCAACGTCACAAAACAACAGACAAATAAATCATTTTTATTTAAAAAAAATATATATTAATTTGCCGCCTGTGTGGCCGAGTGGTCAGCGTTGTTGGCTTCGGTTACGGAGGGCACGGGTTCAAATCCCGGTACGGACAGTTTTATAAATTGATTTATGAATTTCTGTTCGAAGACGTGAATGTATGTGATGTCTTGAATTCCCTTCTCCCACCTATCCTATCCTATAAACGGGGCGTATCGAGAGCGATTAGCTTACCTCTGGTCCTGCCCTAGATCTATCTTTCTATCCCTACTATCTTTGGAAGAAGAGAGGTTGAGCAACTGAGTAACAAACAGTTCTCGTAGAAACAGTTATGTTGAGATAAACTCCATAAGGAGTACATGTGTTCCACATTGGGAGCGGACATGGTTTAAAAAAAATAATATTATCAATATTATTATCTGAGATCATTGTAGTTATTTTTTTTAATTGGTTGCTAATAATTTCCGATTGTTGTTAGTTATATATGATATATAGGCACAAAAAGCGATTATTTTTTTAAATAAATATTTACCCTTCGTGCCAGGTTAAAGATTGAAATACAATATAAACATTCTATAAAATTAAATAATAAACTTACTGTAGTGAGAAATGAGCTTATCAGACTGTGCAACAGAATTAATTAGGAATATCAAAAACAGATGCAAAATGTTGAAAATATAAATGCACAACAAGATTTCTCTATACAGTTGTTATGTTCATAAAAGCACTACATACATTCCTACTACCAAAGTTGTTTTGATGTTTTGTTTCCTATTTGTGAGTTTATTTTCATTAAAATTAAAATCATAGTGCATTTGATTTATAAACAAATGTACTATCTTGATAATACCGGATAATAAAACAAACATAAATGCAAACATTTATACATTTGTAGAGAAAGAAAACCTTTTTTAAATGATAATTTTATCATATTTGAATTATTTATTTATTTTTACATTTCTACGCGTTTTGTAACTAACAACTCTGGTTCTACCTTTCAACAACTCTTTGTGCACAAACACTGACGTTGAATAAATAGTTTATGTATAATGTATTTAAAGAACTGAACTGAACTGAACTGAACTATAACTCAGTTAAAAGCTATCTATTATGGCGATGGCAATTTTAACAAACGTGTGTAAATTTACAAAATTTTAACGATTCAAATTTAATACTGAAATTCCATCAAGCAACTTCAGTCGAAATCTGAAATCGAAAGATTGATCTGGAGTGGATCAAAGAGACTGACGGGCATTGGAATCTTAGGAGGACCTTGTGGTGCCCATATGCTCCTAATAGGGAGCGAATATGGAATACTAATAGTAAAAAGCAGTTTTATACAATTAAATCTTAATTTTTTTCGATTTAACATATTTTTTAATAGTAAAAAGTTGATTTACCTTAAACATATTGCTTACGGATGACTCGTATACGAGTCTTTTCGCCGGTCTGACTGACGCGTTGAAATAAATACATCCAATGCGACAAATATTTTAATTTAAAGAAATGGCGTAACAAATGTTTGATGCATCATTAAAAAAATAAGTATATGTACAAATAAATAAAGTATATGTACAAATATTTTTTTTATTCGGTGTTTTCGGCGATGAAAAATCACCAGACAGTTAAAATATAACTTTAAAAAATAGGCCACCAAACTTAAGCAATTGTAGGTTAAAAATAAACTTCTATTTTTTCTAATTTTGTTTTGAAAGAAAATAAACAGGAGCAAATGTATATTTGGCTTATTATTTATCACGTTTTCGATGAAATTTATAATACTATGTCAAATACCCGATTTTCTATGTTAAAAAATACAAAAGTTGAGTATCACTAATAAAAGCAAGCTAAAATATATAAAGTATTATGCAACAAAGTGTTGTGCAACTGGTGTCAAAAATATTGTTTTAAATGTCAAATAGTTTTAAAGTTATAGCCTTTTTTCGAAAGTACCTAATTTTTTGCAAAATTTCGCAAAAATGCCCCGATGCGAATGAGTTAAAAGGTAATCAAAAAGTCTTGGTCATATCAAGAAATATTAGACATATTTTATTTTCTTTAATCTGTGATAAAAGAGTCTTCAATAATAATTTATCTCACATGAACCTACAGTAGGACTCATTTCTGGTTAGAAGATATCCCCGTACTTACGACGTAGAATTTTCCTTGAAAATTTCAGTGGTAAAGGGAAATTGGTACTTAGTTCTCCGGAATGGTTGATGTTCGTACTCATTTATATTGCCGAAATTACTTTGTAATTCGTCGGAAATAATCTTTCTCGTTTTGATTTTATATACCAGTGTAATTTCTTTGCTATCTAACTCACTTTTATTTATATAAGAAATGATTATGTCATAATACTAAAATAATTTAACTGAACTCGTACAACAAGGGCATCCAATCCCAGGGACTTGGATCCTGATAATCCCGAGATCTTATTCATACTGATTCCGAGACTTTCGGAGTATCTATAAAATCTTAAAAAATCTCAAAACTTTCAGATTTACTACCATATTTTAACCTGACAATCTACCGTTGGTTTTTGTTTATGTACATATTTTTGTTTTAAATCTAAATAATAAATTAATTGTTTGTTGTCTTACTTCCGCTCATAGTTTTTAGCAATCGTTGACAGGAACAGTTAATTTGTTTTGCTTAAAATTGTTTACAAAATTCAGCTGCAATCATTGTTTTCTTAGAGCAGAATTTAAAAAAAAATCTTTATTTGAGAACCTGGACACGAGCGTTTGTAATTTCTCATCGAACTTAAATGAAGCAACTAAAGCTTAATATGAAATCATCTGTCGCCTTGGTCATTAGCTGTAATGTCAAAAACAAAATATATTAAATTTAGGCATATGTAAAAAAAAACAAGACACAAAATTATGGTACAAGATAGATCCCATAATTCCGAGATGACAAAAAGGTCAGGTATGGGTTGCTTTACACATAACTCGATTTCGTATTGGGTAAAGTTATTAGTACATGTATATTATGTTTAATGTGAGAATTATTTAAAAAAATATTCTGTAAATGTATGTGTATGAATAAATTTTAATAAGTTTCTTGAACTGGAATTTTAAGCAATATTGTTACATGAAGCGTAGTTTTAATATTTAAAAAAAATATTTGACAAAACAGCTTACGCCAATGCGTCAAATATTTTGAAGTTGAAAGATCTCTTAGATATACTCGATGAGAATTTTTGTAAGTCACATGAGATTAACTCAAGGAGCAGTGGCGGGTTAAGCACTTTGGAGGCCCCAGGCGCAATAAATTTTAGAGGTCCTGTTCTTCGAGTAACAAGAAAGTCTTGTAAAACTCTTCGAAAAATAATAATGAATATTGAAAACTGAAATTAAAATATAAGAGTTTCTATAATTTATGCTATTTTTGAGGCCCCTTAGATTTGGAAACCCCAAGCGCGCGCCTTTTGCGCTTATGGGGTAATCCGCCACTGTCAAGGAGAATATTATCTTCACAGGCACCCATGCCTTAGATCTCAAATTAAAATTGAAAAAATCCAATTTGACATTAAATCGAACCCAGACCCACCTGATCGGTAAAGCTAGCTCTAACCAACTAAACCCCAGCGGGCGATTTCATATGCTTCGCTTCGAGAACCGATAAAGTTGAATGTTTTTTCGCCAAAACGTTGACGATATATCCTTGACCCTTTCATTTTAAATAGTTTTTAACAAAAGCTCTAATATTTTTTGCTGGAAAAAAATAAATCCTACATGCAAGGGTTCATTCGAATTTATCTCCAAAAAGTGTAAGCGCATTACGTTTGGGGCGTCTCGTCCCTGGCACGGGATTTGCGTGAAAGTTATTCGACCTCCTTTAAATCCTTATAACTTTGTCATGGACCTAGATGACAACAAGCCCCACTATAAGCTGAGATTGCAAGCATAGTTGAAGGGAAACTTCACAGTTCAAAACTTAATTGAATTTTATTTAACGACCTATATCCGCAACTCTGGTATTTTTTTACTAAATCCTGATTAGATTTTCATTTTAAATGACTTTGATGTGAGGATTTTCATTTGCGAGTTTGCTTTGTTGGAGGTTTTGAAATAACAAAATTTAATCATAGTATTTATGATGTCTCTTTTTTTCTCTGCGCCACTTTTTACTTCATATTTTTGTTGGAGAATTTTTATCGTAAATGTTGTAGCTATAGTAATGTTTTAAGCGGAATAGCATTAAAGGTGCATGATACAATATATTTGCAATCGAATAAAATCACTAAAACAATTATTCATACATTCACATTCAAATTCATGGAACAAACAATTCCTTCCAAAAACAAAACACTTTTGTTTCCTATAAACTCACGGTAAGTAATTGTGTAAAATTGTTCTCATTTCTGCTTTCAAGCAGTCGGTTGACAGAATCTATAGTTAAACATCACTTACACTATAAGTCTATGAAACAAGAATATTTGAGATTTTAAAATTAAACGTGTAGCGTACTTTTTTTGTATCCATGTCTGCTCTCAATGTGGAGCATTTGGCTTCTCAATTAGGTATTTTAACAGACATTGTTTTACGAGAAATTTTTGTTACTCAGTCGCTCAACCTCTCTTATTTAGTAGTAGAGATAGAAGGGTAAAGCTAGGAAAGGACTAGTGATTAACTTATCGCTCTCTCTACGCTCAATTATTAATGGATTGGAAAGGTTGGGAGGGAATTTTTAGACACCCATACTTTCGATCGAAAAAAATGCTGTTCGTACTCGACCCCGTAAGATTCGGCTCGGAAGCCAACAATCCTAACCAATGCGCCATAGGACCCGACAGTGTACTTAGTGTACTTGCCGACCTTATAAATATAAATAACACGAACATATGAAATCACACTTTTTTAGCTACATATTATATAACTTCAATTGGGAAATTTAAAATGAAAAAATAAATGTAGAGTTGCATTCAACAAAATGTTTAAATAAAGTTATCAATACAATATATTTATTTTTCTATGGCCCCCATACCATTGTTTTGTCTTCCCATGAAAATTATGATTTTAAAAACCCCCCTTTTTTAAAGCTCTTCCGAGATTTCCGAATCTAGAATGCCAGTAATTTATTTTATTTAAGGATTTACAAAAAATAGCTGCGCGACGTCCGCCATTATGCTCTTCCCTGTATCGTTTTATGAGTACCCGTGGCCCCCTAAGCTGTGCTGTGGCTCCCCAAAACAATAATAAATCTCTGTGGCCCCCTTAGAACACGCTGTGGCCCACCGTTGAGAAACCCTGGCTTACAGTGTAAAATATATATATATTATTTACTGTTTTATAAAATAACTTTGGTTTGCAAAACAAATTTCATATATCTACAAAATAAAATGAAAAGTTCCAAAAACGTCTCCTTATTAGCCAACCAAGGAGTTGTTATATTTTTACTTCTACATTGTATTGTACATGCACTTTTAAATTTATATTTCTGATCAATTTAATTGTAACATAAGCGTTATTTAAATCATTTAAAAAACTGTCTATTTAGAAATGTGTAAAAGCAGCAAGCTAATAAAACAAAAGGACAAAATAAAGGGAAGGAATAATTTACACTACTGTGACTACTAAATTAATGACAATGAACTTGGCGTTCCGTGATATGGACAAATAACCGTTAAACAAATTCATTAGCTTGGTGGTATTCAAACGTAACAAAATCGTTTAAAAAGATTGAGAATTTGCTCAATAAATGAAATGTCTATTTAGAGAAATTATTTATAGACGTACCGAGAAATTTAGAATATAATAGAGTGGTTGCACTGTCAACCCATGTTATTTTCGGCACTTCTATTGGTCCACCTAATCTTTAAGTCAGAATTTCAACGACATCACTGTGGTCACAGACGTCACAGAATTGATAATAGCCTCGGATGTTTTTAGATTACCCTAACATGGTCAACATCATAAAACTTATTTGCAGTCAAATTTATGAGATCTTGGACATGTGTATTATGTTTTCTCTTTCCTCAAATTAATTTTTAGTAGCATGTGAAAGAAAAATATTGAAGTCACCTCATGTGATTTAAAAACTTCAAAATATCTAGTGCGTTGGCTATTTATTTTAAGCTACAGTCTGAAAATGCTTCTTCTACTTGGCGTTGCAAGCCGGGACAAACGTTGGCTGCCTCAATCGAATCCTTTCCATTCCACTCGAATTTTTTTCTCTCCTACGCCAGATCTTGTGATACTCCATCTACCCAGCAAAGTTGCGGCCTTCCAACCCTTCCTCTTCCCTCAGGGGTAGTAAATGTGTTTTTTTTTAATTTGATGTAAAAAAAATACGAGCTGTAAATCTGTCACAATATGCATATAAACATTGTTGTGCAACATGTAAATAAAGAGATTCAGTATTCCACTTGATATATTTTTTACACTCTACATCCAGAATACTTTTTTGTTAATTTTTATACATAAAAATAAATACCCAATTTCTTTTTTGGATATCAAATTTATGAAGCTTCAAGTACCAGGGCGCGTTAGCGACAACTTTCTTCGACTCTCTTTCAACACTAAAGTTTAAGAAGTTTATATTCTCTTACCATCGTTGCTGACAGGAGGGCGTGATCGCTACAGAGATGAGAAATTTTAAGTGAAGCCAGTTCACGGAGACACCATATGCATTCATTTGCAAACCACATTATATATGCTTCCTCTCACACTATATCCATACATATACACAATCATGCGCATACATACATATACACATACAGTACACAAGGAAGTCAACCAAAGAGAGTCGTTTTTATGATTAATTTAAAGTTTATTAATTTTAGACGAAACATAAAATCTATGGTGAGTTGTCGAGAAGAAGTGCTCTTGGTTTACGATAAACGATTGCCAGGCATTGTCTCGTCATAATTGTGAAGATTAGAGATCGTTGGGTTATAATGTTTTTCTACCTCGCTGTGTTACTTTTGAGATATTTCACTAACAAACTCGCGGATGGTATGTATTTTCAAGTCTCTGTGAAATAACGAGCTACGCCAGACCACGGGGCGTAACATATCTGTCTCGGTGATTTATTTTGAACAATCTGGATAGTCTTCATATGTTTGTGGCAATTTCTTATAATAAGCACACTATTGTTGATTCGGTATAAAGTATTTTTTCCACTTACTTCGGAGCTGTGTGTGGTTCTGCTATTTGATAAATTCACGTTTGTGAAGGACGAGAGTAAACTTAGGATATGCTGTTGTCTGGGTTTGCTGTATAAACGTACGTCGAGGATATATATTTATACTGAGCCTCTTTCAGCGCTTGAACATTTCCTTGAATGTAAACAATACAATGTTTGTATTGTATTCATTTTAAAACATACTCTCTACAAGATTTTCAATGTACAATAGTAACTTCGTATAAATATGTATTGAATGGAATCTACGTTAATAAAATTGAAAAAGCGTTTTCTCAGTTTGTTTGCCTTGATATTATAATGAGTTTAACTATTTGTTTAGTTTCATAGATGAAAACTTAAACTTATTTGATCTACAAAACTGGTTTAATAACAAGTTTTGACTGTATAACTTATTTCTCCTTATCTACAATTTCACAAGAAAATTGTAAACGTAATTAATTCATTTAGAAATAGATTGAGCTATCCAAAATATAAAATATAAACTTCTATCTTCGTACTTGTTTTTAATTATAAACTTATTACGTTATTACGTTAAATATAGCATTAGTGAGTATTTTAAAATAATGTTTAACATTTAAATAAAAGAGGGACATTTCGTTTATATAAAATTAGATTTGATAACTTTGTTATTCTACCATCCTTATTATCTTTATATTTTAGTTGTAGTATTATCCTTATACTATCTTTCTACCCCTACTGTATATGAAAAAGAAAGGTTAAGCAACTAAGTAACAAACAGTTCTTGTAGAATTATTGTTTTTAAAAAACGTCCTCCACTAGGGGGCTATTTACTCCACATTGGGACCAGATATGAATTCAAATATATTTATGCATATCGACTGTGGAAAGGAAAAACGACTTAACCCATACATAGCAAATTTTACAGGAATCACAAACAAACGTGTTTTGATGATTTTCGGCCATATGCAAATTATGAAATAAACACAATCTTTTAGTGCACGTAGACTTCTGAACTGGTGTTTAATTGACATAATCTAATATTAATTTAAGAAATTGTCTAGGAAAAATCTTTTTTTCAGTCTTTTTGCTTGGTTTCAATTTTCACAGGCTCATCTTTTTTCAAACTTAAAAGCTAAATTTAGATACTAATTCGGCATTTGAAGCCTACATCCTTTTGATATAACGTGTATCAAGTTGGATGCATTGTGATTATCGAAAAAAACTGTTTTGAAAAAACTGTGGGTTAAGTCCTTTTTTCTTTCCAAATTCGATATTTTATTTATAAATATAACATAAGTATCTATAAAATCTTTATTCCAGTTTTAGTGTCCACTATGTCTGAATTTGGTAGTATTGAGTTAAGTATGAAAAGTGTTTCAGGATACATACGTAGATCCATCACTTCCAAAAAGCAAACAATGCGCTATTGTGGTGTATTAGATTCTAATGCAGCATTATAACGTCATGGTTGCTCTTTAAAAGTGAAAGATGCAAGCATTTTCGTTTTGAAAAAACTTGTTATTACACAAAGCATTGGAATGTTTTTTTCTTACTTTTAATTAATTAATATATCACGAACTCAGCTATTTTTTAATGAGCGCCATAAAACGTAAGTATTACAGTACTGCAGCATAAACGATATTAATAGCTCTAATTTAACTCGTTACACACAAAATATAAAGGTAATATTTTTCAGTATAGTAAGTCGTCAATGATATTATTAAACACTGGAATATGATAACGGTTAAAACGCATTTCAGGCAGTATGAAAATCTAGAAAATTACTGATATACAAATAGGTATGTATAAAAATTCAACCCCAAAACCATATTTTTTAGTGGTGATAATAACTTATCTGCCAAAAAAAGGTGCGAATTATTGTAGAGATTTATAGGCGAGAGGCTAATGACAATCGGAAGAGTGCTAGGGGAAAATTTAGTGAAACCCTTTTTCATTTTTTCTTTGCTAATGTGAATGATAATTGTGAGATCTTTCTAAAAATGCAAGGCTACCAAAAACAAATGCTCGTTATCGTGGTAACTTTATATGAGGGTCCTCGTTTGCTTAATATAATTATTATTGACATTGCTTTAACTTCGTGTGATAAATATTTTAATTAGTACTAATTAAAATTTGTATGGCTTTTTTTTTATTTATTTACTGTAGTTTTAACGTTTAGTTATGAAAATTTAATTCAAATCAATAGCTTTGTACATATCACTGATTGCTAACAAGTGCTGTTGAGGTTCTCTAGAAAAATAAATAATCTTCAATAACCATAATTAAAAATAATACAGAATCACATTAAGCGTACCATTTCTGAATGTTTGCTCCTCGTGTATCTTAACAGGAATTTTTGTTTTCTATGATAACTACTTATTACTCAGTAGCTCAACCTCTCTTTCTTTCAGAGTGTAGGGATAGAAAAGATAGTGCTAGGACAGCGCTAGTGTTTAACTAATTGCTCTCTACGCTATGTCCCGTTATTTAAATACTGGAAGGGGATTCGTTTTACTTTCTCCTGCAAGTAATAATCTGACTATAGAAATGCGAATTTCCCTTTGTGCCGCCGTATTAACTGTAGAATCTGATTACCATTTTTGAGTAATAAAGTTATTATGATGAAGATATTTTAGAATATTTACTACACGTGTAATACAGACGCTATCAACTGTAAATTTTCATATATATATTTACGCAACTTTACTTTAGTTAAAATATTGAGTATTATGTTCAAAGATGTTTCATTTTTAACGAAAACAACTTCATTCATATCGACTGTGGAAAGGAAAAAGAACGTAACTCACACATATCAAAAAACGTATTTTGATGGTTTTAGGCTAAAAGCAAATTATGAAATATACACAACCCTGAAGGTGACGGTGACGAATAAACTGGTTTTAATTGACTTAACCTAATATTAATTTAAACCTTTTTTTTAGGTCCATTTTTCTGGTAACAATTTTTACAAGCCTTTCTTTTTTCAAACTTAAAAGCTAACTTTAGATACTAATTTGGCATTTTCAGCTTCCATCCTTTTGATAGAACGTGTGTCGAGTTGTATACATTGTGATTATTGAAAAAAACTATTTTGGAAAAACTGAGGGTTACGTCCTTTTTCTTTTCCACAGTTGATATGATAAAGAATTGCAGAATATTTGTATTTTTATTCTTGTTTTAATATCATAGCCATTTAAAAAAAATACCAACGAAATTTCAGAACAAAAGTCATTGTGATATTGCCGATATTCATTTATCATCTCATTTTCTGTAAATAATTATTGAAAAATAAACATTGTATGTAATAACAAATTATAAATAGCCCCAATCCATTTAGGAAAGCTGATTTAATAACTAATCCCTTAAACGAAACATTAATTAATAATATCTACACTATTTATATCGGCCTGCGGCAAAGAATTAGCGATAAAATTAATACGCTATATCGAATTATTTAGTATTGACCGATATTTTGTTCTGTATAGTATTATTTTATTATCAGGTAAAATGACAAGCGTGCAACATCAAAATAGATTATTCATTTGAGTGCAGGCGTGTTCAGTTTAATTTACAGAATATAGTTTTGGAAGTTTCACGTCATAAATTTGGAGTTTATACCGAATTTGTACCGCAACACAAGCTTCAAAATTATTTCAAATATAATTCAACTCTTGGATGCGTTGTTGTATAAACTATAATGTTTCACGTTTTGCAGTAGTTCAGTATTGAAATGAGTACTTAAATTAAATGGCTAATTATTATTATCATTGTATTACAAATAATAGAGAATTAACGCTGTAACTGGCAATATTAACAAATATTACGTATATACAATAAATTCATATTAGAAAGATTTATATACATCATCAAGCTGGTTGAATATCTTTATTTACCGTTGCTTAAAGGAGTAAAATCCATCCATGCACGCTCATATAGTGTAGCACCGGTAGGGATTCTGAGGTCTCGGTTTTTTTCATGTCCCGGGAAACGAGACATAAAATTATCATCTTCCGGAAAATTCTTGCGTACCGATATCGTAGTATTTTTATAAATAAATATATTTATGCATAAACACTGTCGGTAACTTAAAACTCGTGCAAACATACTTTTTAAGTAAAATGATCGTATTCGAACTCATGAGATCCGGCACGGAAGCCCACAATGCTAACCGCTGCGCCATAGGACCTCACAATATTTTAACTGTAGATAAGGCTAGTGATTAGCCAAACCGGTCATAATATTTAATACAAAGTATGATAAGTATAAAAGTGTTTTATATATCTCCATCTCCAAGGGTTTTTAGATTTGACTAGATAAGATCACAGATTGCAACGGAAATTATATATATTATACAATATTGCGTTTTTTGATATTTTTTTGGTTGGTATAGATTTGTATTATAATTCATATCACTACATCTCTACAAAAGCTTTTTGTCTTTCGTGGAAATGGACACTCTGGGTCCATATCCAGTTAATTTAATTCAGTCGTAAAGCTTGTCGGGTGTCATTGCTCATTGCCGCATCGAATTAGTTATGAATGTATAAAAACGGAAAAAAAGAGTCTATGGTTAGTCAATTTTAAAATTTATGATAGTAATACCATTGGGAAAATAGATGTGCTTTATCGTAGGCAACCAAAATAGGCAAGAAAAACCACCAACCCAATTTAATTACAAGGTCTCGCAAGTTGTTTAAAAATAAAGCCATATCATGAATAATAATGTATCAGCAAGTATGAACAAGTCGTCTTTGCTCACATAACTTGTTTAGTTAATCCAGTGGCAGTCCGTGGGGGCACCTTTCTTTACTGTTCTAAACTAACCAACATAACACTTCAAACAATCCTATCCCAAAATTCCTACGCAAACAGTCCCGGGGCCTTTGTTTGTGGGTATTTGAATAAATATCAATTGGCCTTAACACCAGCCAAACTAAATACTCTTGCCAAGTGTGAGACAAGTCTTTACTTCGATATAAAATTTACGAAATAAATTAAATTATTTAAATAAAACAAACATTATCGCGATTACGTTATAGTGACGTTAATACATATATTTGATAGATTTGACGGAAATTTTGTGGAAGTTCATTTTTAATTTAAAATTGATAACTTTGTTATTCCATTTACATTACAAAATGTAACTTGTGTTTCGCTTCTTTGAAAAGCATCATGAGAATATCACAAGGTTTGTGAATAAACTAAAAATTGATTATACTTCTTATGTTATAAATTACAAAATAAAAGCCAGAGTTTGTCCTTTTTATTGGACGAGGGGTAAGATAGTACTATTTTTGGAATAACTATTTTCTTTAGAAAATAAATTCAATTTTTATTAAAATTAAAATCTTGAAATACTCCATAAAGTATATAATTAAGGATCTAAGAATGATTAGCCTATTTTTTAGAAATAAAATAAGTCATTAATAGAAAGGAAATTTTAGTAAATAACATTTTAAATATCATGGGTGGATCACCGTTCTTAAATTTATTTTTATTGTGACTAATCACACTAAATTAATGTAATTAGTTTACAATTAGTACTACTATTTTTTTCAAATTTAATTACCTTAATACACTATTTGTAAGCTTACATATCGTAAATGGTTGCATAAACGAACATAGTTTAATTGCGTCAAAAAATATATATTATATTATATGTGATCACCAAAGCGTAAAATGATATGCTTCGATACATAACAAAAACAAATTAAAGTTCTTGACGAAAAAATAAAAATCGACCATTGTAATTGTTTTATAAACATTTTCTTATTTGATAAGCGTTGTCTCTTAAAGAAAAATGATTGTTTAGTTCTCACTCGCTCAGATAAATTTAATTAAATAACTAGTTAAAAAAATGTGTTTTTTTATACAATGCTTTTCGTTTTAGCTTTGACAGTATTCACATAATTAGTATGAAAAAAACATCTAACATTTACTAAAATCTACATTATAATTCTAAGCTATGTTTATAACAAAAACGATATGATAATTACTTAGTAATACAAGTAAAAAAAACATATTTTGTTAATATAATATAAGAATCAATCTACGATTCTTCCATTTTTATACATTTAAGGTTTGTATCAGTCACTAGGGCTTGCATAACGGGCTAACCGATAAACCGTCGAAAATTCACCATCGGTTATTTTATTACCGAAAATCATTTTATCGCGAATTAAGAGTAGAATTTTATTGTAAATATGCTGGTCATACCATAACGACCACACTCTGCAGCTATAGTATAAGAATTTACGTATTTGGTTATATATTTTTCATTGCTTGTGTATGTTGTTGTTAATCTTATAGTAAAGAAAATGACCTGCCGTAGGGAACAGTATTTAATCAGAACGATCGAACAGATGAAAACTGCAGGACAACTGTGTACAAAATTCAAGTTAAATCTTAAAGATGATATACATCAGTGGTTCCCAAAGTGGTTCATACGGACCCCCGAGGGTCCTTGAGACCGCTGAAGGGGTCCGTGAGAAATTAAAAATCATTTGAGAGTGCGTGGACAACGTCGAGTGGTCCACGAAAGAATACATTTAAATATATTCCTGACACCTTTTTCACTATTACGAAAGTTAAGATAAATAAAATGGTAACGATTTTTACGCCTTCGGTAAAATATAACTATATTGTAGTACATAAGTAAACAAGTAATGACAATCATGGGCTTAATCTTCAAACATAAATAACCTAGTGGCATTCCATTAGATTCACCCATTTCAATGAAATAAAATGTGTTTTAAAACAAAATTCATAATTTTAATAAATACTACATAAATGTCGTTTTTTAACTTTCATTTTTGACATCACCGTCTAGGAATTAAAATTAAATTTATTATTTCACTTAGATTTTTGCTTTAAAAGGGGTTCATGAGCATAATACGTTTGGAAACCACTGATATACATGTATATTAAGAGCATTGCTTGACTTTTTTTATCATGACACCCGACAAACAAACATTCAATAAGTCATTGGATAAACTGATATAAAAAATGACATACATGCGTGTATATATATTTATTTATGACATTATTCACCACAGAAATACTTTTAATTATTATTTTTTTAATCTTGGATATAGTTTTTGACAAAAAGTAGTCGAATACCTAAAAGTTTTTTTACCAACCGGTAAATAACCGGTAATGGAAGAATTTATTTACCGTTTACCAATGATTGAAATTCTGACGGTAAATTAAAAACCTTATCAGTCACTCTAGATGAGTGGATACAGGTAACACGTTTGGATATTTGCTCAGTTAAAATCTCCAAGCAGACTAGAAAAATAAGATTTGTTTTAGATTTTTTTGGTAAAATTGTTTAAAAATATGACAAAGTTCAATGAAGAGATCGTATTAAGTTTATACATTACATGATTACACCCTGCGATCATTCCATATTCGTGTGATGGTGTATGTTTTCCTATCAGGAAATATGCCGAAAAATTTCCTCCGCAAATTTCAGCGAAATTATTCATATTCCTAGTGCACGTCTCTGAGGCGCCTCCATTTTTAAGAAGCTGGGTGATACATCCTTGGCTGCGGCATACAGCCTTCTCCGCGGGGAGTGATTGAGCGAAGCGTATTATGACGTCACGTCCTCTGTCAAAGAAGTCTTGCCGTAGAAGTAACACGTCAGATAAGGCTGCTTGGTATTCAGGGACGTGGAGATGGAGCCAGTGAGAAGGGCGTCACGTCAGTGGCGTGCCCGGAATTATTACATACGAGAGTTAGAGACTCTAAAAAACAAAAATGAAAAAATATCCATCCACATAAAAATAGTTATTGTTTTTTATGTTGTATTCTGAACGTTCTAATGTTGAAGTTTTCAATGTCGTTGGACTATATTTTATGCATGCACTTATATCATTTTCTACATGAAACGGCAAAGTTTATCAAAAATATCTATACAGTAATACTTATGTTGGACGATTTAAACATCAAACGTATACGTTTGATATTTATATTGATATTAACAATACGTTTTTATTTTTTTTCTTCTGTATTTACTTATCACTTAAATACGCTTTTAATCTGTTTAATCTTAATATTTTTTTTTTATAATACTACCTATGTCTTTCAACTCCCAGGAGAAATATTGAGTAAAATACCTCATCAATAAAATCCCAATGTTTCTCTTCAAAAAAATCAAATTTAAATTTAAATGATACAATTTCAAATGCATTTGTGGAGGAAAAATACCAAAGTGAACTTATTTACAACCGGATTTTTTTATTCATGTATACTTCATGCTGCTTGGTGGTGAATTAAAAATTCAAATATAATTAAAATATGAATAATTATTGTATTTAATTAACTATATAAAATATTTGGCATTACAGTTAAAGCATCAAATATTTTAGAGAGCAAAATTATACGAGATTAACTGAAGAAAAAGCGAAATCAGAGACTTACATATGTCTAAGGTGTCAAAGAAATAATTTCAATTCACAACTCATTTTACTTATCTAGACTAGACTTACAGCCAGACCAGCCTGATAGCTAGGTCAAAGCTTTAAAAAAATAAAGCACAGAGGGCGATTTAACTTTTTGTTTACAGCCTGATATTACAAACACCTTATGAAAAGCTTTCGTTGACTATTTATTAAGAAGTATAAAACACCATCAAACAGATTTTTAATATTATCAGCGCTAAGAAGATTTAAAACATTTTTTAACTACGGATCTGTATTATCCTAATAGTACTAATCGTTTTTTAACTACCGCCAACTAAGGTCATAAACTAAAGACAAATATAACAGTAGATTTATATTTGGATCCGAGTCTTAATCTCACAATTTGGTTCTGTGGTGCCAAAAGAAACAATTACATGGATTGTGTCCCACTACTCGTTATTTCACGTTCTTAAATCGCTATCAGAAAATCAACGCAAAGAAAATGTAAATCATTATATCTGATCTCAAATCTTCATGGAAAGATTCATCTTCCCAGAAATATATATGTTTATCTCTTACTTAACAATTACACCGCTTTTACTAAAAAGTTTTTACGTAGAGTAAAATCTAAAAAAAGATATTGATTAAATTGGCAGAACCCCGTTGTAATAAGATTAAAATTATCAAAGTATATAGTTCTACAATTTTATAAAATTAGCTTATGGCTATTTCGATTTTCGCCATCGTAAGAATTATAATAGCTGATTAAATGCAGGTTCAAAGATTGTTCTGACGATGGCATACGCCGAAATAGCTATAAATTAATTTTAGAACTAAATACTGAAATATTTTTAACCTCATTACTAAAAAAATGTTCTCGTCAATTTCAATAATTCTTAATTGAAAATCGAAAGCACACAATATCAATTATGTTTACATAATTGAACATGTTCCTGTATAACAAAAAAGTGATTAAATAAAGCAAAAACTGCGGCCAATGAAGATAGTAATATCAGGCAAGTAACTCAAAATCTATATTTTAATTTCTTATTTAAAAAAATCGTCATTAAAAAATGTACTATAATAATAAACGGGTGATTTTCATAATACAGTTTTCTAGATAATAATGCACGATTGAAAGGTCTATTAGTTTTGGAATTTGTCAATATTGAAATTGTTCTCGTCAAATTGAAATTATTTAAATTAATTACGAAAAATTGTATTAAAACATGGGATGGTATATATACATTCAAATACTGACTTTGAATAACTTTTAATACCAAAAAACAAGTATTTATTTGTTATGCATTTAAAAACATTATTTTCATGAATACCGGTATCCTGATTTCGGTACTAACGATATTTAAGTTTCTAGTTTCACACAAAGACCGTCAAATATCCCACTCCGTTTATGTTTCCTATTCTCTTTTGATTTTATAATGAAAAAATAAATAAATTTTATAAAATACTTTAAGAAAGCCCCCCTACATTAAATTGACACAGGTTAAAGTACCAGAATTAACACCCTAACTCTTTTCTTAATTAAACATTTTAAAAGTTTATAAATATGTATTTTTAAGTTTGCATCGCTTTTCCATTTTACATACGTAAAGATAATTGACAGTAGCTGTGGAAGGACTGAACTAATTATCCAATCACGTAGCATTATTTATGGTTAATCAAACCCAATCTTCTAGTTTGCTGATGAGTAGGACGACACTGGGTGGTGCGAATTACACTTTCCGCCTTGGGCTGTGCGCTAAGTCAATTTCATCATTACCCTGCGTGCACCATCCATCCAGTTTGATTCTCCGTACCTGAGCGTTGCTGGATATTTTATAATACCGCGTGTTTTTATGGTGAAATATATCACTAGATTATATCGTCCAACCTAGAAAATTATCAAAAAAGCCCAGTATAAAATACGTATCCGTCCAACACGGTGTTTTCCATCGTGGGGCTTATGCCCAACCAGGGGACAATTTCAATTTTTTGGGGAGCAATTTGTATAAACCATTAATAGTTGTTACATGTTTTACAAACGCAATGTCCAATTAAAACAAATTTAGCTCGCAAATTACTGTTGTCATTCCCATCATATTTAGTTGAAAAAAAGATATCGTCAGGATTCCACAAACCGTGGAGATTTACAATTAAATTGACCAAATTAGTACTTAAACTAAATAATCTTTGCAACTCACATCAAGTTCAGGTTCGTACTAATTTAAATGTTTTTCTGAGTTTTACGTGTCTCATAATATAGGTACATATGTATTTACTAAAGAATGTTCAATTAAAAATAGTATAATAGCTTGGTTGGGAAACACTGGTCTTACAAGAACTAAATGTTAGTAAGTTAACATAAGTTGCAGACGAAATCATTCACTAAGCATTAAAATGCAAAATTATATTTATTGTTTTTTTCTTATGTTACGATCATAAGAAGTATTTTGTATCATATATAACTATTGATTTCTACCTATCGCGCATATGTTATGATGATATGTTAGCTTATAATTTCCTAAGAAACTTACTGTTTGCACTTTCTTTAAAGTCAACACTAATTATTTGATAAATTTATGATAAGAAGAAAATCAGTATTTGTGTGATTTGTATTGTATTTTTGTTTTCATGATTTGAGCAAAGTGTACGGTGAGAACAGCCAGCTTAACACACAGGCGCTTTCACATTCGATTGGGTGGATGTGTTTACTTTAAGACGAGGAAAAGTTTTGTAAAAGCGATGTATAAGTGTTCTTTCTCGTTCAAAAGAACGAAAATATTCTTTGTGCTTTTATTATTTGTGAACATATCTGTAAAACTGGCAGTTGAGAGAAGTTTTTATTAATTGATTTTGAGCACAATGCTTTAGTCTGAATACATTTTTTTTTTAATTATGCCCGCAATGTTTTTTGAAAAATATTTCTAATGCTTCATATTTATTATGGAATAAATCTAAAATATTGTTTCGCAACATTGTAAATTTTATCGACTTCAGAGCGTATAAACTTTTATAGCAAAAACTAAACTTTGACGTTCTTATTAACAGACTGTGCTAAAAATTGCACAACATGTATGTACAAAAACTATTAAGTTATTATATGCTAATAAACAGTAAATAATTTTACTCAGCTCAGTGTTTCTCTACTTCTTTTAATATATTTTTATACTTCTGTATTGCCCTTAAAATCATTATTTTATATATATTGCATTTAAAATAACAACTTGATAATGGAGTCTATTACAACAAATGTTCTATAATAATCGTGCTTGTTTTTTGTTATTGTTATTTAATATGAAAATAAATCTAACTGTTAACATTTTTAGTACTCATTTATGATAAATTATTTTTAAAAATTCAAGTAGTTTTTCAATACCTTTATTATTTATTATATTCGTTCGACCAATAAACAATCAGACTCAACGGTTTCCTAGCACAGGGAACAATATTGTAATTCAAATTGTTTTTAGAATAAACAAAATTTCTTAAAGCTAAGTTTTTTTGTATATTGCCCTTCAGTAAATATTTTACAAATCATACGTAAAACTTTTCATATTTTCACCACCAAAAATATTTATAACATACTTTTGTTATTCGTTATTTCAATTTCTATTAGTTTGTAATACTAAGCAAGTTGGTCACCACCGGCATGAAATACCGAATATATCTTCTTGTTCATATGGTTGCCCTAATTTCTACAGTTCACGTTTTATTCAACGAGATTAATTCAACGTACAAATCGTTTACCAGATCTAAATAGTGTGAATAACGACCAATTCGAAAGTAGGAAAAAAAATCTGCACTTTCAAGTGGCATTCTCAAGACGTGCCAGAGCCATTAGATACTTCAGAACGTTGTCACTATAAGCAGCTTCAGAATAGTTAAAGAATTATTAAATAACATTCCCGATTTTTTTCTACAGTGTGAGTTGTGGTATAATCATACCAAAATATAATAATACCTTCGCCTGTTTAATAACAATTACTAATAATTCATTCGTTTATGATGTATCGCTTCAGCACTCGTTTCCTTTGCGTTATAACTTCCGATTACAGGATACCTGCTTGTCTCATATAATCAGTTTAATTTCGCTCCAATTTGCCAATTCATGACAGTGATTAATTATATCGCGCGCGGATCGGGAAACCCCCGAGCTTCCGCGACACGCTTCATATATTTATTTCCTCATTAATTTTGCGATACGAATCATAATACATGCCCGCGAGCCTTTTTATACGGTTTTTTATAAAAAAAAAAACGTAAAAAGAAAACTAGGAAACATTTCAGGAAAAACTACCGCAGAATACCGAACCTATTGATGCGTTCCACACATACGTTGTAGATATATTCAGTGCTTTATACTTTTGTTGGTTGTATCATACACCGATTAAGATTCTGAAAACATTTAAGATAAACTACAAATAAAAACCATTGAATATTTAAAAAAAAAACTTGGCTTCTTATAACCCATTAGTGATTGCAAAATAGAGTATATGGCTATAATTTAAGATTTCGACTGAAGGTGCTTGGTGGAATTTCAATATTAAATTTGAATCGTTCAAACTATGTACATTCTCACAGATGTCACTAACGACCCGGGTTTCGCCTTTCGGCATCTTCAGGCGTTCAAGTGCACGGATGAACTTTAACTGACGCTTAGTAAATGAATGTTTCGTGTTTATATAAGAAATAAATGTATCATTGAGTTTAGAGAATTAAGTGATTCCATAAGTGATCACTTAATTTCGGAAGGACACGTGTTCAATCAGGAACAAGGGATAAAAATGTTACACCCAAACACGGACGGTCATAAGGAAATTTTGGAAATAAACAGAGCACAGCTGCATAGCCTTCCGATTTTAAATGAAATATTAAACCTACCAAGATCTCCACTTCTATACCCTATATAAATATAATCATAAAACCTTTGCCGACAATCAAATAAATATAATTCTTGAAACTACTTACTACTCGAATCTGTGGGCATTCTCATAAGCTTATCCTTTTCGCCAGCAATGGCTCTAAACTCAATGATACATTTATTTCTTATATAATTACGAAACATTCATTTACTAAGCGTCAGTTCAAGTTCATCTGTGCACTTGAACACCTGAAGATGCCAAAAGGCGAATCCCGGGTCGTTAGTGACAAAATCTGTGAGGATGTAATAGTTTGAACGATTCAAGAGTATATGGCGCTTAAAGAAAACTTGCTGCAGTCAATCAACATATACTATGTTTTTATAGATTGCATATGTTTAATTGTCAGGTCCATGACGAAGCAGTAAACGTAGTTGGCTTTCGTGGCGGATCTCACAAGTTCGATTCCCAATACGAAAGTTATTTCTTCTTTAATTATTTCTGTTTGAAAACATGAGTGTTTGTGGTGTCTAAAAATCAACACTCACCTTCCCAATCCTAAAATAATGCGGTTTAGCAAAAATGATTGGCTACTCACTACTCACTAGTCTTGTCTCTATCATTTAGATTGAGAAACTGAGTAATAAGCATTTTTTGTAGAAAAACTTCAGTTGAGATACTTTCATTAGTAGGTCATAAGCTACACATTTAACATGACATGGATTTAAAAAAATATATACAAGTGTGAGAAATTTTAACTGCTCATCGTACACCTAGAAAGATGTGTGGAAAATCAAATAGTCGTGAAAGCATACGGTGGATATTCTTGTGAATCAGTAAGAGATGAAATATCAGTTAATGTAATACGTAAATATTGAGTGTAACAGGACGGGTGGCTCCAACTCAATGTAAATGGTGAGTATTTTATAAATAAGGTACTTAAAATGAAGAAAACATATATTCAAATATATTGTCTAAATATGAAAATTAATTACTCGAAAGTAAGCAATTATAACTAACTTAACTCACAACTAATAGTACTTGTCGCTAGCATTATCGATTGATATATTATCATAGTAGTATTATATAAAATACACAGCACAAATATACCATTATACAAAATGATAAAAAAAATATTGCACACAAAAATGACATGTTTTGGATTTCGATTTGTATATTGTAATATTACTAGTCATCCATAATTCTTGATAGTATGTTACAATAACCACTTTCATTTTTTTTTAAACTTGTTTATTCTTCTTAAACTTATTTGATTATCATAAAACATTAATTATTAAGTAATTTGAAGAAATAGATCTGTTATTTTTTTAAATGTCTGGTGAAATGCGTTCTTTGTGAAAGAAACTTACCCTGATCACACTTTAAAATACGTTTAAAAATACAAATCATTTATGCATATCATCTGTCGGCAAATTTCGATGCTTGATTACTTTTTTGCTCGCACTTATTTTAATCCTGTAGGCGAAAAAGCAAAATTTGATTTACCGTCACGAACGATTAGGCTTTTTAAAAATTTCCGCTTGCAGATTTTTGAGAAAACAGTCGGTGAATATTTTTATCAGGAGGCAAAATTTAACGACCTTCGTTACACCCTGCAAACGTTGTGGGGCTTGTTCTGAATAAACTCGCATCAACCCTTCAAATACCGATCTTAATGTAATTGAAAAATACTGGAAGGAATTTTTAACAATGTTTGCAGACGACAATGTACATCAAATATGGCGGTTTTGGTTACTCTTTAATTCACACTGTATTTGAGTTATTTGAAAGATAAACTTAATCATATCCATTTAATTTAAATTTACCAAAAACACTTGTTAAATGCGAACATAGTTTCAAACGTATATCATTATTTTATTCAGCACTTTCTCATACATATTATAACTTTTCATATATGTGATTTATAAACTTATTTTCATCCTATACTCTCAAATTTTAAAATTAATTTATAGTTCATTCAAATTCGTTTTTAACTCTTACAGCTTTTTAGCGGTTAAATTAAACAAAGCTTGAAACTTTAACGACAAAAATCGTAACTAGACACTCCAGTGTTGCTGATAAGCTTTTTTACGATAGCTGATTGACAATCAAGACAAACGGTTAATGTAACAATAAAGTTTAGGATATTTTTTACATTTTTGGGAATGCCTGAAGTATCTCCATTATGTTTATAACAAAAAAAAAGAAAAAACTACTTTGTTTTGATGACTTTGGCATGGTGCAATGCCAAAGTATATATAGTATTTAATAATTTTACAATGACATACGAGAATAAATTTGATCCTTTAACTCAATTAAACTTTCTTATTGTTTATCGTTGTTTTATCTTTCGCTTTTTTTTATTGAAATCAAATTTTGCGTTATATTTCCTGAAACACTTCCGTTAATCTTTTTTTTTTAAATTCATAGCATTTGGTAGCAGAAATATTTTTTTTAATACTTTACAAAAAAAATAATAAGTTGAAGTTAGTTTATAATATCTGAAAGATGATTTATTCCAATGGATTTTACTAAACAATCAATCTAAAATAATACAAATAAATTGACACAGTGTACAATAAACAAAGTTATTCTTTACCTTTTCTCAAGTTGTTTGTAAACCATTTAATTGTTTACACTGTAGCACTTCCTCGAATTTCGTTTTAATAATGATATATTTTGATTGAAGACTTAAGCTTTATTTTATTCACTTAGTGGATTTCATTGATTTTTCTTTATTTATTTTTATTTCAAAAAGTTAAAAAGTCTAAGCTGCTCATGTTTTTTGTCAGACATTTTAAACAGCTTTTGATAAACATGAAGCTATATTTCCCGAATATTGGTGATATTATAACTGCTGTGACGAAAAGTTCAAGTAACATAACATTGAGCTATTATATGTTTTACAAGCCAAATAGGAAAAAATATTTTTTGATCAAAGTCTGTGAAGCTTAATCGTCTCACCATCATTCAGTGATTTCTATTCAATGCAACGAGGTATGTATAGTACAAACAACTAAAAACTAATTCAAGTTTATATTCATTCCATTGTTATTATTCCATTATATAAATTTATGCAAAATGTTAAAATGACCACCAAACATAGGTCATATATCACATATATTATATTATAATACATATAAAATATATATGAACGCAAAACTCAAATATTTATTTGTTGTTCATAAATACAGAACCTTATAGATCAGTGGTTACCAAAGTGGTTCTTACAGACCCCCAGGAGTCTGTAAGACCACTGAGGAGGTCCGTGACAAATTAAAAATCATTTGGGGGTGCGTAGACAACATCAACGGGTAAGAATAAATATAAAAATATCCCTGACAGCTTTTTTATTTTTACGAAAATCAAAGTAAATAAAATGGTAACTATTTTTACGTCCTGAGTAACATAAAAAAAACAAGTAATGACAATCATCCCTCGTGCAATCAAGCATTTTGCGGTTCATCTCTAGATTGTAGATAATGAGCTATGGTTACAGGCCGCCTGTTTTTAATGTACCGAAAATGTCATAAATCTTATCACAATCACATATTTATTGTTTCTTCTCTAATTATACTTCTAATCATTTATTGTTTCTAATATATTCCGGCTAAGCACAAATAGGACTAAACGTTCGTGAACCAATGTCAACTAAAAATATTAAGTGTCGCGCCATTTGAGACCTCAAAGTTGCTCACGCGCCCCTACGTTTAAGGCGTTAACGTCGAGTACTCTACTCACGCACCCGTGTGTTTAAGAGGCACTGAACTGGTTAAATATGGTTTACAGGAACGTCTTCCAACATCCAAAAAACAACTTAGTTCTGATTTGTACGTCATGTGAAGTGCAATCAACAAACGTTTCTTGTTTTGAAAAAAAAGTAATATCATTTCAAATGAGATCAATTCACAGGTCCATAAATATTTATGTCTGTAGCGCTCTGAAAACTCTGGGTCTGATCCATTAAATCCATCGTAAAAACTTAAAATAATATATTAATTGGAAAAACTTTATTTTTTTAATGTTGATATTCAATTTATTTTTATTAAAATTAATTTTGTGGAATTATTCTTAGCTTCTTCTCACTGGCATTGATTGAATCATAAGAGTTTCGGATTTTTAAGTGAAAAGAATCAGCGATACTCTTTCTGTTTTAATTTATTTTAAATAAATACGAACATTGATCCTGAACCAAATGTAGTTTTTTGCAGATAGTGTCACAGCATTTCATGAAAAAGTCAACAGTACATCAATAAATAACTAGATAAAACGATATCTAGTGGGTGAATAGTTTTCAATATTGATAAACTTGATCAAGTACCAAATAAATTATCTTATGCTCATTGGCTTCATTGATTTGTATTGTAAATAATACGACAAAAATATCAGTAAACTTTGTGTTTTTATCAAGCAAGGGTTATAGCCTCCCTTACATAGCAGATGCGGGGTAGGGGCGTTACTAAAACCGATGAGGCGTTAACGCGATCCGTCAAAAATGAGCAGCTCCTTCGCATTAGCGGGCTTCTTCAAGATCCTTCACCCCGCTCCGCTATCTTCGTCCCTTGCTAGAGCTTTATGACGATGGCCGAACGGGGATCAAGCCATGTCTTGATTTTTTAAGCAAAAGCTCTCTTACCCACATCAGAGCTTTTAAAGTTAATCACGCGATATCTAATATATAAAAAAAACACTTTATCATATCACATTTATGTGAATTTAATATATCAAGTGGTCTGGCAAAGAATCTCATATCGGAACTGATAAATAAATACAGAATCTCGCATTATTTTTTTTTAATCTGTTATTTCCTTAAAAAAGAATTTAAATTATAGTTACGGGTGATACCTTTGCATTATATATGAGTGTCTGAGGCACTGATCATTTTATGATTTTTTTTATTTAATTAATAAATAAGCGCCTTAGTTTTAAAACCTACCTAACTCTAAAAACCAAAATTGTTGGCAAAGTGCAAAAAACTGCTGTGGGCTTTTTGAATTTCAGTAGGTTTTGAGACTTTTTTTGAAATGCGTTTTCTCTGTATTTAGAGAGGTTTATAAATCGTAAATTTATCGATTGTGTAGATATTGAATAGAGAACAAGTTGACATAAAAATTAAAAAAAAAAAATCGAAAACGTTTAGAATAATAACGTTATTAGGAATTTTAATTTATCTGTCAGCAAACGCATGCCATGAAACAATTGTTTTTTACAAATGAAAGCTGTAGAATTATTTTTATAATACTCTGTACAATATGCAATGACCCAAATATTTTTTGATTAAACGATTTCTAGTAATGAATTCCATTTAATTAATATGCTTTAATATCTCATATTTATTTTGAAATAAATCAAGGGTTTTACCTTTTATGACATGGCTGTAATTCTTGACCAATTCGTAATTGGAAACCCACGTCAGATTCAAGTTTGAATTCAAATAATTAAATTCAATTAAGTTTTTCTAGTACAATTCTGTAACCAAATTTCGACATAAACTTTGCTACAAATACATTATTTTTATTTGGATATTACAAAAAAAAAGATAACATAATCGTTTCCTTTATTTAATAATAATTCTACGATTAAATTGAGATCGAATACAGAAAAATATTTTCACAGCGACATATAGCAATGCTTTCCGACAGAGTTGGGTAATCAACACATTTTCTTATGTTATTTACTTTCGATAAAAAGATTTTTCTTGTGATTGATAAAAAAGTGAATGCCTTCTAAACCATTTTTTATTTTGAAAATAGTTTTATTTTGCAGAAACGAATAAAATAACCTCCCAAAAACTGGCACTTTTGGTGTAATCATTATAAGCTAGGCTCCATGTTACTTTAACTTAGCAATCCGATAGTTTTTATTTTAACTTTCGGCAACTTTAATATCAAATTTATATTATTTTAATCTCACATTCGATTTTAATATAGATGTTTCTAATGTACTATATTGGCTTTTTAAGCTAGTTTTGACTAAGTTTGAAAACTTTCATCGAATTTATCTCGCATATGGTTTTTTAAAAAGTTAGTATTTGACAACTTTGCTATTAATAACTGGAACATCAAATATGTTTTTAATCAAAAAAGCACATAACATTTGCTTAGAATATTTTTAATATACTATTTTTTATTGAAAATATTAGTTTCAACAATAAAAAATAACCTATGGAGATACTCCTTATTGCACGCCAGACATATTTTGCCAAAACATACCCTTTTTGCAATTTTTAACAAAAAGAATACATAAACATATTGAAATTGAAATTGTATCTTAGAATACCATTGAACAATTGTGCTTATCGGTCTGGTTTAAATCTCAGTCTGGTCAGTATTTTTTTCAATCGGTTTATCGATTTTTGTTCATAGGGATCGATGTCTGCAAATTCCCTCCCACGCTTCCGATCCTTAAGAACTGGGCGTAGCAAAAACTATTAGCTTTACACTTTTTTTGTCCTAGTCTTATCCTTTATATTTTCTCTTCGAAAAAAGAAAGATTGAGAAACTGAGTAGCAAGTATATGAAAAAAAAATCATTAAATAATAATTGTTCAATTAATATACGTTGATTTCTCAGCAATTTTTATTTAAACATTACTGTTCTATTTATTTGAAAAAAAATAACATATTTCTAATCGATTTAGCTCTAGTATTTCCAACTAAATATTTATTCTAGAACGACACGTAGTTAAAATATTGCAAAAAAAGTTAAATTAAAAAAAACGATAATTTTCGTCGTTGTTTCATTTCGTTGAATTTTAATTATCGTAATAAAGCATGAGATAGGCTCTAATTTTCAAAATAATCTTCCTTTCAATTCTTATTAACTTTTTAATTACTTATCGCACAGAATTTGCATTGTTTTTCGTCTCGCAAAAAAATATGATTGCAAAGAATGTCTAACATTTACAATTAAACATTATGAGTATTGTATGTAAATTCAATTACTGGACAGTCTAGTCTATTGTTATTTCACAAAGTGAAAAAACTATGAAACCAATAACATTAGCTCAGACTCTTAAGGTTACACGTGAATTTTCTTCACAAAGTTTCGTGACGTGAATTTTTTATTACTAAAATAATATAATTAATTACAATAGGTTTCCAAGAAACATTTTAAATTTATTTGTTTTGTAAGATTAATTATATTTACAGTTATAGTGACAGTTTGAACAAATATAACTGAATGAATGAATATCTTAGATAATTTTGACTCTCTGTTCTAACAGAGATGCACAACTCGCAGCTCGTTTGAAATTTTTGTGACCTTCGAATGCTTAAACTCAATATACCAAAAAACTTGAAAAAACTCACTGTTTAACCAGTAAACATCAGATGATATTGTAGAAAGAATAGAGAGTTAAATACTCATCATATTACAATATTTCATTTAGATATATAGTCAAAAGGGCGGTCATTTTCCTGGACTTAAAATATTTGTATACATTATTTGTGTTGTCAGGATAGACATGAAATATTTGAAATTAACACTTTTTCAATTGTTCGTAGTAATAGATGCATATCTCTAAATTTTACTACGCTGGATTGCCAGGAGTTGCATGGTAACGATTTCAGTTAGCTTGACCCAGTAAGATTTTGTCATTTACTATTTTAGGGCATCTCTCATTGACCTACAATGTTACCCCTTTGTTTGTTAGGAGCAGCACCCCTGCCGTTACATTTCCCGCCCGCCCTGGTTGCTTAATGGTCCAGAATGGAAAAACATAGACAATCGGAAACAATTAACGACAAGTGCCAAAATAAGGGCGTCGTTTGTGGTTAAAGCATCGCCGGATATTATCAGCTTTATATGCATACGTATGTAAAAACCCAATTCCGTGGTAACGAATTACACACTCTTTGTCCATTTAAGCTTTTACAGCGTTATTCGGGCGGTCATAAATTCATAATCCCACTCTGCTGATGGCTGGAAACGAGATTTTTGTTTGTTTCCAAACCATTAAAAATATTTTCAAATTACGTCTTAATTACACACAAAAATAGTTCAAGTTCTAAATAACAAATTTATCCCAATAAAGCATCGGATTTATATTTAATGCCTTTTTACTTTTTGATTAAAAATATGCTTTCGTGTTTTCATGAATTTAATATTGGGACAAACATAATATTTATTGTACATATTACATATTATGTAGTGAAATGTTGGGGTAAATAATCTGCGGTATTTTAGATTTTGGAAGACAGGAGGTATATTGCATTAAAAACACTGTCTCTACAACCCTGCAAAATTTATGTAAACGAACGACCTAATCCGCTACCTGAAATATATGTTATATTTCAAAAATCCATTAGAAACATAATTTTTCTGTACAATATTATTTTCAAAATGTCAGAATAGTTAGGCAGAAACTTTAATAAAATTATTAATACTTATCAAGAAATTTTTTTCAACTTCAATCTTCAAGCTTTTAATGTGATTTTACATTTTATTTTTGGTGTTTTGGGAGTACATTTGTGTCATATGAAATGTCAAAAAGTAGCTCACCCGGTTTTTTCTGTTGGTGAATTATTGCCTACCGATTAGTTTCAGCTCTAGTATTTAAAAAGAAACCTGGCTTAAGTGTTAACATATATTGTATTTTGTCCAATTTATGCTATGAATGATAAATGATAAAACAGTCCAACAGGGTTGATTTATCTACTTTAACTTCCAGATAAATCCAACGAAGATCATTGAGACGTAAATTTATCACTTTGATTGATAGTGTGTTCTCCATTTTTGTGCATCCTCTTTCTTTATTTTTCCGGCCGAATTGTGAACAGAAACAATGAACTATACTTAGCTTTTTGAAGTATAATTTCCAATTATCGAAGTTATATACTTAAACTGAAATTTAAAAACAGTTTGAGCTTTATTGGCTGGATGCTTCTTAAATCATAACTAATCCTCCCTAAGTCCCAATGCACTGTGTCTTCATTCATATAGCTTTCAAGCAGTCTGGACTCGATTATCGTTTCGACCATTGATATCACATATTATATTATATTGAATGTTCACAACGTATAACGTGATGTATGAATTTGAAATAAACGTTTTTATACAAATCAAAGATTTTTTACTAATTCTGCACGTCAATAAAATGATAAAAACTGGATTGAAAGGATGAAAAATAAAATGTAACAGAGTTATGTACATAAAATTAAAAATAATTTACAGATTATCTTACAAATTAAATATAAATAAATGAAATTAAACTATTTTTAATTGAGAGGTTAACAATTTCTTAAAAAAACAAACACTTTAATATGAACTAACTAAACATAAAAATATATTCATAGTTTTCAAAATAATTCTTAATGGTCATTAAAAGAAGAGTCAAATGATTAAGCTTCTATAAAAAAATGATTTAAAAATTTCAAACAGGTAATCAAGATTACTAAAAAGCACGTAGGTCAAGTAGAAATGGAGATTTATTTTTTTAATCCGAAGCAATTGAATAAAAAAAATAGTAAACTGACAAGTAATTTTCAATTTAAACACACATATAAAATTTTATAATGGTGGCATATTTACGTTTTCAAATGACAGTATATCTGCTGAAATTTATTCAATATAACAAATGAAATTTCTTTTCTAGCTTAAACTAAAAATACTTTATTAAATAATACGTATACGAACATTATACTTGAAGAATGTAAATATTTGATTCTCGTTTATTTGACGAAATATATTATTTATACGTTGGAAGGAAAGTCGTTCCTTCTAAATTATACATTCTTAACACATTCCGTAAATGTGAAATCGTAGCGATTTAGATTAAAGTTAACTTTGCGATGATATTATATCGAACATACAAAAAAACCTACTTTCAATTTAATTTTGCTTGACGATAGCGCTGTTTTTACATATTAAATTCTTTATATTTCAAGAAATTGATTGAAGAATTCATTGTTTTAATTTTCGCGTGTAAGTTCAACCATGGCCTCCAATCTTGAAATCCCGGGATTATTTCAGTCACAATTCGGGATTGAGGAAATTTAAGAAAGTTGCGCGAGAGCTAAAAAAAAAGATCCTGCGTCGTTTCGTTTTGGCAATTCTGTAAATTCTTGGGTTTTTAAATTCCCTGGACAAAATCGCCGAGCAAAAAGTTCTCGATCCTGAATGTTTAATCCCGTAATCCCGGGGTTATAAAAAATGTCAATCCTAAATTCCCGGGATTAAAAAAAAAGTCCAGGATTAGATACTCTAATTGCAACATCATTGTAATAATTTATTTACTATTCTGTACCAAACTCATTAAATAATAATTTTAACTCTCAGCTCGTTAGCAACATCAAAATAAAACGAATGAATTTAAATATTAAATAAAATCAATACAATGTTCATATTGTAACTTCAGTTGCTTTCAATAAATACCAGTATTCTTGGACGAAAACAAAAGTTGATTATTTCCACCATTAGGCTGTATAAATTTTAGTGAGAACTTTGTTTCCGCGGTGCATATCGCAAAGCGCGAGCTACTTTTTAGAAGCTGAGAAAACTTAGACCAATATATTTTGCACTTATATACATACACCCTTGCATTACGCGACAAGTCAACTATCGTTTTTTTTTTAATATAGATTTTATTATAACTGTCTCTCATTCCTTAGTCGGGTCCTATAGTGCATCGGTTAGCATTGTTGGCTCCCGTGCCTGGTCACACTGGTTCGACTCCCACTACGAACAGCACTTTTTCGATCGATGTATCGATATCTATTCAAAAGTATAAGTGTAATACCTAAAAATTCCACCCACCTTTCCGATCCTTCAAAACCAGCGCCTAGCGAGAGCGATTAGTTAACTACTAGTCCTGTTCCAGCTTTATCTTTCTATCCCAACTAGTCTCTTTGGAAAAGAGAGATTAAACGATTGAGTAATGGGAATAAGATATAGTCTTGCTAACATAAAAAAATTGTCGATTGAATTGATATGAACTTAGAACTACAGGTTTTTCAAGACATAAAGAATACAAGAACTTGATTGTAAAATGTAATAATTTCTCTCAAGCTTATTACTTGTATATATAAAAATTGAACACTTGTGTACTTATTCCACATTATTTATCTTAGATCAGGTCCGGCTTTGATTATGAAAAGCGGTATCAACTGAAATATAAAAAATATACAGAGATATGTAATGTATCATCGGTAAATAATGTTAAATAACCGGTCCTGATCAAAAATAAATAATGTTGAAAAATACAAAAGTGTTTTTTTTTTAATTCATTTATTTTTTCCCCAAAAATTGACAGTGAACTAACTACCCAAAAGTGACTAGATACCTCTGTTGATAAATAATTTTGAATACTTAATTTTGTGTAGGATATTTCATGGATATATTTTATATTTTTTTACGAAAATTAACATATCTTAAATCAATCCACGCTCCTCTTCGGTAGTATTACGACTCAATGTACTATTCTCAATGAAATTCGCTTTTTAGTATCTACAATCCCATTTAACCTGCGGCCCACTTATATTTTAAGTGCGGGCCATAAACAATCATATTCACCAGATGCCTTTTCAAACATATGGTATTGTTAGCAAAACTTTACGTAAACTAATGAATATTTTGGGTAAATTTATATTTATATTATGTGTTATATTTACGTACTACTATTAATATGCCGTGGCTAACGTTCTGTAGCAAAAACCAGCTTGTGGCTCAGACGAAAAAAGGTTGAGTATCGCTGTTTTAAATAAAAAATAATTCTCAAACCAACAAAAATTAATTCTCGATACCGCAAGCAGTAGTCATAAGATTTCTTCATATTTTTTCTTGTCCTTATGAAATAATATCAGTTGATTAACTTTGACCTAACGACTTGCAAAGTTGACTGAGAGTTAGTCAGACTGAGGGCAAATAATTAAAAGTTTACACGGTTTATGAGCTCCCCTGTCAGTTTGACGCTTCGGCTGTATAAGTCTTCCGTGCTCTTTCCCAAACAAACACTCACAATGGAGGCGAAACTTTTAATGGTATTATTTTAATCTCCTTTTTCATTCCCCCGAGATTATACATGTTTACTTTTGAACCGTAATAAAACGCGAAACGGCATTTGACTCTTAAGGATTTTATAAGAAAGTTGATCCAATCCTTTGTGAATTTCAATAACATGCAAAAATTCTTAACCAAAGTCAGTACATTTTGTTGAGATAAAATGATTTTAATGATAAAAATCGTATGTCGCACGGGCAAGCTTTTCTTTTATGCGGACCGCAAGCTATATCATATTTTTTTAAAAGATTCACGTTTTAATCTTTTAACGCCTTTTTAAAAAAGACTGGAAATAAATATAATAATCGTTATTTTTGGATCAACCTATGTACATATATATGTGAACAAACATTTTCAATCATCACCAATGAACATTTACAAGCAGTTTTAAGATTCTCAATTACAAAATTAGCACCAGAATTTTTAAAAACGTTAAAAGACGTAAAAGAGTTCCATACCTCTTATTAGATTTTTTTTTTCATGATAATAAATAATATACATATAAAAATGGTATTTTACTTTCGGCCTGCCGCTCATTTTGAATTCCTGAATTTGGCCTTTCATTCGAAAAGTTTGTCTCTCTCTGGTTTAGGGTGTTCTCTTGGTGGGAAGGCATTATATTAAGAAAAAACACAATATTCCTATGAAACTATTTCCATTTTTATTTACCAAGATCAGGACCGGTTTCTTTTTAATTACATGTTAAAGGTATTAAGCATTTTAATTTGTGTTACTTTAGAGTCACATTCATAATTTCTACTGTAATTTGTTAATTCTTTTCAGTACAAATGGTTTATTACAACTTTTTATTTATATTCGTTTTTGAATAAATAGCATTTTGTAATTATATTTCTTATCAGTTGACAATGCTCGCCATGAGCGGAACTGGTCGTGATCATGGTAAATAAAAGTGGAAATAAGTACAAAGGGAATGTTGTTTTTTCTAAACATAAATCGTACTGGAAAAAAATTCTCTATAACGTTAAAATATCACACATTTGGTGGGTGAAGTAATATAACATGCTTCATTTTAGGTAATTGAGTAATTGAATAGTTCAGAATCATAACCTACATTCTACGAAAATCGAGTTATGAGAAAATCGCCAAAACACCATAGAAGCACTATTTTTTAAGTTTTAAAAAAAAGTAATAATTATAAATATAAATATATTTTTTTTTAATATTTGGTATTAGAGCTTATTCCAATGCGCCGAATATTTTAAAGATGAAAGATCATATGAAAAAAGCTCTATGAGAATTTATTGTAAAACTTGAGGTAAATTGACATCACAAACACCCACGCCTTAGGTCTCAAATTTAAATTAAAAAATCTCGAATCTCGAGAATCGAACCCAGACCCACCTCGTCAGTTGAGAAAACTCTAACCAACAAGACCAGAGCGGGTGACTTATGCCGATTGAAAATTAAGACTTTTTAAATGCAAAATATACTTTTAAACTATGAAAAATACAGATCGCCGATTGGTTAATTTTAACATTTCATTTTTAAATGTGAGCTCGACACCAATGGTTATCTTTGTCGGTTTAAATATTGTTTAGCGTATTTTTTGAAACAGAACTATTTTGTATACATTGATGCATTTATATTCATTTGGTATAACTTAACTTAAACATGACAAAAATGCAAAATTTTAGTTTTGATTCAAAGCTAAAAGCTGCAGGTAATTAAAAGAAAAACTGAATGAAACTTATGAACTATCAATTTTAAACAAGGATTCGTATGCTATTATTAAAATAATACATTTTCTAAAATTTTATTTTTTGATTATTTATGATTATTTTATTCATAATATAGCAGTGTCATCTGTCAATATTTTCTCATACACATACACGCGTAAAATATAATATGTTGTGAAACTACATACATACTTTTACCAATTTTAACTATTTAAACGTATTTAAAACACCCAATCATCACTTGTACGTCCAATTAATTGATTACATTACCTAAATTTCATGTGAAGTCATTAAATTTAAGCAAGCCACAACTAAGTGTTGCAAAAATGAGTAAGTTAAGCAAAATAGAGAAACATGTATAATAGATTGATATACTGCTTGCCATACTTTGCTTCTAATAATTTAATTAAGCTTCATGTCAGCTACAGACGTCAGAAACCGCTGTCATTTTCGAACGCACTGCTATTTGTTCACTGCCGTTATAAATTATTATTCCCGATGTTCACAAACATGTTTACCTGTAAATGTATAAAATTATATACGTTCTGCTTACCAGGGCTACCACATTTTCTTCGTCAACATTTTCACGATGTTTATTTTTTACATTATTGTTGCCGTATATTATATATTGAGGAAGAAAAAATTGGCTTCGTCAAACATAAGGTTAACACTACGCGCGACTTTTCAAAAAACATAAATAACTAAATTAAGCTCTACCCAAGTAAATAACATCCAAAATACCTAAGAAAATAAAGCAATATTTAATAATCTAGATCAACGGAGTTGCCCATAAAACCAGGATATAAATTATTACAAGTTATACTTTAAACAAACATTTTGTTATTACAAAAATACGTTAGTTAATACACATTACAACAGTGCTATATCCGTAAAATAAAAAATATGCAATTCACCAAAGCACCGAGTAAAGACGGGATCGTACTTAAAAGTCCAAGAAAAAAGTTTCACCATTTTACTAGTTGGCTCACTTCACCTCTAATGGGCCCATATGAAGACGATGATTCATTTACGATCTCACCACTTTTCGCAACTAATTAACAATGATCATGAAAAAAACATTTAAAAAAGGCTATTAGTAGAAAGTGATACAACGGATTTCACATGAATAATAAGACGATACGCCTTAAGTGCATCGAAGAAGATGAATTGAAATGTGAATGATTTAGGATTCTAAATTTCATGAAGATGGAGTAATCAAATAAATATTTGCATAAATAGAACAAAATAAGAAGACGTAGAGTAGACTTGCAAGAAAGGAAATATTGGTCCTTCACAGTCTGAAGCTTCTTACTTAAAAATCCAGAAGACAATTCAACATCAAAAAGAACAGTTAGCTCTCAGCAAAAATCAATAATAGAATTTCTTAGTAAAAAAAAATATTTATGCTTAATGTACTCATTAATTATTGTGATATTTTCAATTATCCGGATTTTTCATTTTCCGGGATAATCTTAATAGTGGTTCTACTGCATATAAAATATATAGCTACGTGAAATTGGTACTTTGATTGTGTGCTAAAAAAGATAAAAACAATAATTACATTTTTTTTAAAAAACATGTATTGTAAATCGCTCGTGTACATAAATAATTTCAAATAATTTATGGATACTACTTCAAGAATCCCGTATATTCGTCTACTTACACAACAATGCGCTTAAAGTTTTTATGTAAACAGTAAAACTTAATCTACTACGCTCTGAACGCAAAGAGAAATCAAGAATACACATTTTTTATATATTGGTATAAAACCTAAATGTGAGCTTAAAATACAAATGTTTTTATGATTTATGCCAAACCAGAACAGACTGAAAATATGATGTTAATAAAACATACTTTAGAACATTTTTTGAACAAAAAATCATTTATCTTAATCTTAATTACAAGCGGCAATAGAATGCTCACTTAGTCTTTTAAAAACTGCTTATATTTTGCCACTAAAATTTGCTAACTCTGTATGTATTATGTACGTGCCACCACCAGGAGCTTTGGCCTGCAATGTTATTTGAAAGTTTCATGAAACGATGTGGTATGAACGCTCGTTGCATTTCAACTTATTTTTCTCTATCTACAACACCTGTGCAAAATATTTCATTCCATTTTAAAATGTCATAATATAAAATATGATTACACAAAACAAACCACAGTATCCATCATACTGTATAAATATGGCCATTTAATAATGGTGCAGTTTTATCAAATATATTTTATTTGAAATATCACGAAGCTTTGTTTTTAGTAATATCACTAGCCTAATCTAGGTTGTGAAAAGAAAAACTGTAGAAATTACCTAGAAGAGTAATCACAGATTGTTTGCATCACCTCTGCTTTCAATGTAGTTCATTAATGTGCACTATTAATGAAGTTAATCGTATTCAATAAATAAAACACTACTTTTTAATAACTCCGTATTCAATGATAGGATAGAGCTAATAAAGGAATAGTTGTTAACTAACCGCTTTTCCTACGCTTCGTTATTTTAGGATTGAAAAATGTTGTTCATAATGGGATCCCGTGAACTCCGTCACGGATTTAAACGACACTGACCACTGCACTACGGACTGGACACGATGTATATAGAATACCATTTGCCCTCATCCTTGCGTCATTTAGTGATGGTTTATTTAATTATTTTACTTGCTTTGTCTTCCATGAATGAATATTTTATGTGATGACCAACTTTTCGATGCTGTCTCGTTCCATATATTACCTTCTAGCCACGCAATTGAACAGTGATAGATTAAGAATTAGCCACCCACATGGGTGTTGAATAAATATTTCTGAGTCGTAATTAATTGCGGTATTAGTCATCATAAGAGTGTTCGTTCCCATAATACTGCATCTGTAAAAAAAATAATCTTGATATAACTTTAGATTAAATTTAACTCCGTTACAAACTGCAAATCTTTGTCTGGAACAATTTTTGTCTGGCTATATTAGCGTGCAATGATCCTCAAATATACATTCTTGCCTCCTTCCTACCAGGCGGGGGACCAGCGTGTGAGCTCTTTTATTATCGAGCGTTAAATTTAACGGCAATTGTGGCCGTTTTTATGGCATTGCCCGATTGGTAGTTTCATCTCACGCCGTCTGGCGCTATGCTAGGCGGAAAGCCGCCGTATGGCCGAAACAATAAAATCGACGGGTCCGTTATGTCGCTTATTCCAAATATGTTTTTTTGCGAAACTCTCAAATTGCAATATGTTTTCTATGGTCATTCGGCAAGCATTTATTCTCGTGTAAGCTTCATAACTGGACGTAATATTCAAACTATGACTGTGGACTACTTTATAATAAACCATTAACACTAAGCAGAATAAATGACGTTACTTTAACATTTAACCTTTTCCTTGCCGAGCCACAAAGCACGATGTACACTACCACACCAGGATAAAAAGTGAGGATATCTATAACACTCGCAACAATTAATTTTACCGTGATATTTTTGCATTTCAAACTCGATTTAGCACTCAAAGAATCACGAATTTTCGCATACAAATTTCAATAATATAGCCAATATAGATATTATAATTGTTTTCTTACGAATATATCGATTGCCTAGCTCGATAGAATGATAATTCAAGAATTCGATGTTTTGAGTTATATTACCCTTTATATTTGAATACCTCTCTTCTATAACTTCACAAAAGTATTATACAACTAGAAAAAAATACTAGTTTTCTCTTGATAGGCAGATGTTTGCATATCGACCGTAGAAAGGAAAAAGGACGTAACCCACAGTTTTTTCAAAACAGGTTTTTTTCGATAATCATAATGTATCAAACCTAATACACGTTCTATCAAAAAGATGCAAGCTGCAAATGCCGTATTAGTATCTTAATTTAGGTTTTAAGTTTGAAAAATATGAAAATATTAAAACCATGAAAGATGACTGAAAAAAAAGTTTTCCCTAGATAATTTCTCTAACTAATATTAGATTATGTCAATTAAACACCAGTTTAGAAGTATCCGTGCTCTTTAAGGTTGTGTATAATTCATAATTTGCATAAGGCCCAAAATTATAAAACACGTTTTTTCGTCTCCTGTAAAATTTTATATGTGTGGGTTACGTCCTTTTTCGTTTCAACAGTCGATATGGAAGTATATAAATACAAACAATCTTCTGTCAGTTTTGTATAAATACAACTCGAAATATCATTTTATGTTTTTGTCAAAGTGGCAATACATTTGAATTAAATCGAGATTATTATTCACTTCAAGAATGAGACAAAACTAAAACCGATAAAATTGATCGAAAAATTGGTCCAGTCCTATGGCTCAGTGGTTAGCGTTGTGGGCTTCCGTGCCGGATTTCACTGGTTCTTACTACGAACATCATATATATACACACACATATATATATATCGACTGTGGAAAGGAAAAAGGACGTAACCCACAGTTTTTTCAAAACAGCTTTTTTTCGATAATCATAATGTACTCAACTAACAACACTTGAGTCAACTCGACACACGTTCTATCAAAAAGATGGAAGCTGAAAATGCTGAATTAGTATCTAAATTTATCTTTTAAGTTTGAAAAAAGAAAGGCTTGTGAAAATTGCAACCAGGAAAAATAACATAAAAATAGGTTTTTTAAAACAATTTATTAAATTAATATTAGGGTAAGTCAATAAAGACCAGTTTATCAGTCTCTGTGCACTTCAGGGTTGTGTATATTTCATTATTTGCTTTTAGCCTAAAATCATCAAAAGATGTTTTTTGTGTCTGCTGTAATATTTTATATGTGTGGGTTACGTCCTTTTTCTTTTCCACAGTCGATATATATACACACATTACTATAGTAATAATGGTAATATTTTTATACCTTTCTGTTATTTGTCAATTTAAAAGCAACATTAAAATATTGAGTAAATCAAAGAATTAACAAATGTATAAGTTAACCAAAAGAATCACAACAAACCAAGGAACGTGAACATTATATCAAAATATGAAAAACATTATTTCATGTGTACAATAGTTTTCACAAATTATGTTTGTTTTTGACATATTACGCCATAACAACCTAATTATAATTACCTTTATTATTTAAGACGTTATACCTTCATCGAATTAATAAATAGTTAACATAAAATTGAAAAAGTTTGATTGAAGCTAAATAAATTCAAATGAACGTCGTGAAGGCATGTAAACTTCGAATCTAAAAATGTTAATGTTTTTAGTATTATGTAATAATACGTTTTACTCAAAATTTTCTTTGATAACATGGCAAAAGTTGTTTTAGAAGATGTTTTGATAATAAAGCATCTTCTAGATCAACTTTAATTAATGATCATTCGAAGATATATATATAACAAGTAATGGAGAATTTTCACAAAAAAAAATATGTAGCTTACATAATACATACATATATGTATATAATATGTATGTATATTAACCATTTCAAAATGTGAGCTTAGACACCAATAGTGATCTTTAGCCGAGGTTTTGACAGTGTTCTAAGTAAACTTTAATACCCAACTATTTTTTTATATAATTAGTAATGTATATATAATTTTTTGGCATATTTATCTCAAAAACATTAAACATGGAGATAGAGAGTTTTAATACTTAGCTCTTCATATTATAATATTGTCCACTATTGAACATGTATTTTCGCTGACAGTCACTAGTGACACTAGCTTATACTGCCTTAAATTTTCATTGAAACTAAATTTGACAGTATGTTATAATGTTTTTTTTTTCTGGCATTGTCTTATATTTTCAGGTAAAGTAAGGTTAATATCATAATCACAAACGTATAAGCAGTGTGCATGACACTTGTACCATCATATGATACCATGTCATGACCTGAGTTAGCAAAAATGTATCTACACTTGTTAAAATATAATTCACTTTCGCTGTAACATTTAATAATACATACGTCGAAAAAAAACTAATAGGACCTGAGTTGAAATATGTTCACTGTTAAAAAATAAAAACGATGCGCATATTATTAGACACGGTGAAAAAATATTAATTGGACTCAGTGTCGAAAAATCTAGAAGAATCTCAATAAAAAAATTTAAAAGATTCTTCAATCAACGTGTTGCCAAGGGTGACGACCATAAATAATATGCGTTTTTCGAAAGAGCGATTCGTAGAGGAATTTGGGTATTTGTAGATTTTTTGGTTGATTAAATTATTAATATATATATATTAGATCGCATGCACTGTAAGCTTCGCTAACGAGGTCACGGGTTCGAATCCAAAAACGGAAGTTTTATCTACGCGATCTATTCCCTATTCAATCTTGAAAAATAGAACGTTGAGATATTATTTAGCTTACTACGAGTCCGCCTTTTTGACTCTTTCTGATGAAGTTTAGTAGTTGAAACTGCTTTTTCTCTAAACCTATTGAAATGCTTCATTCAGAGTCATATGTTTTATATTGTAAAGGAGCATAAAACTAAAAAAAACTGAAGATAAAAATAGCTGCCCGATATATGTAATATAATAATTATGAAAAACATTATTTTAGTAATAAGTATATTTCGAAAATATTTAATTCCGAAAACTTTCAGTTTTGTGAGTAGTTGTTCACTACACTCAGTCGTTTCAAAACTGTAGGTTTAATGAATATATAATATAAGTAGAACAAGAAACTACGTTTTGACTGAGAGACATTTATACCAGTTGCTATTTTGGCCTTTTACGACGCGTTGTAATTGACTTCGAGTACTTTGCAAAGCATAAAGCCTTCATAAAATCTTTGCTAAACTTTCTTTTATGTACATATATACTACATTAGAGACGTCAAAACCTGAGACAAATAACCGATCATTTGTAACGGTTAAATACGGAGTGTTATTCTATTTTTACGAGTATTCGAGTATTAATACATTATATTTGAGAAATTCTTATTCAGCATATCATCAGAAAATTGAAACAGTTGATAATGGAAACGTATAACAATAGCATTATTTGTACACTACATTTTTTTTTATAATATAAATATTGGATTTTATCTCAACATAAGTGTTTCTACGAGAACTACTTGTTACTCAGTTGCTCAACCTCTCTTTTTCCAAAGAGAGTAGGAATAGAAAGCTAGAACTAGGACAGAACTAGTGGTTAACTAATCGCTCTCGAACGCCCCATTTATAGGATAGAATGGCTAGAAGGGGGGATTCAAGACATCACATACATCCATGCCTTCGAACAGAAATTCATAAATCGATTGAAAAATCAATTTATAAAAATGTCCGTATTTGAACCCGTGACCTCCGTAACCGAAGCCAACGACGTTGACCACTCGACCACACAGGCGGCAAACTAAACTACAACTTAGCAGTAAAAATTGTATGAGATCGATAAATATATATATGGTTTTGTTTACTTATTCATATAATAAATCATATCTTTTTTTTTACCAATACGTCGTTGAATTCTTCGTAAAATAAGGTTTGTATATAACTATATGTTGTTTGCATTGTAGACACAATAACGTCATTAATGAAATAATAAATGATTTTTTTGAGATGTACCAAGAGAGTCAACAGCAAAATTTTGAATTATTGTCAATTCTCCTCGGATACCTATACTTTTTGTAAACTTTCCTGAAAATGGAGTTCTTCCCAGTTAAAAGATACTACTAGTGAGACTTTGATACTAAAATTATCGAATACCCGGATACCAAATAGCTTTTTCGAATTAACATCCGTAACATACTTTGAGCTTTGCGCCTGGGGGTAAATACTGATATATGTTGGAATCTTCGTTTCTCTCTGAGCTAAGAAATAACACAAAATTATCGCGAAAACTTGAGATGTCTTTACAAATAAATGTTTCATTAGATCTTGCCTGAAGTAACATTTTACGCTGTCAAAATATTTGTGTTTCCTTTCATCAATATAGCAAAGAAATGATTGGAAAACTGGCTATATACGTACAAATATTTTGTATCTTTGTATTTCTTCAGTATGTATATACCAAACGTAATACGGTATTTTTTTGCTTTCAATAATATTTCAAGGAACATATTTGATATTATTAATTTTTTAATTTTATAAATTGTTGTTCTCTGTAATATCTGTATAGAATCTAACACTTAATAGATAACTGTTTTGGTCGCTTTTTTTTCTTACTATAGTTAACGGGACTTAAGACTAGTACGTATGCAGTATAATCAAATAAATCACAAGAGCTTTTTGAACAGTACTTCATCATATTTTCTATGACTTGAACTAGCTGTTTGTCAATCAATATAAATATAGCATTAAATATGCCTAGTTGTAAGATAACCAATATCAGTACACCTAACTTGAAAGAATAATAAAAGTAGGTGGATACAAAATCAATGTCTATCCGGAGGCTCTTAAGGTTTCATTGGTCGCCTAACTGTGTACTGTTGATGAATTACCGCAACCTGGTGGTTGGGAGACGTATACGTAAAGAAAAACTTATATTTGAAGGTATTACTTGCAAACCCGTTTTATTCTATAGTTGTTGAAACGTGAACAATGAATTTAATTTATATAATTTAAGATTTCGACTGAAGGTGCTTGGTGGAATTTAAATATTAAATTTGAATCGTTCAAATTATGTACACTCCCACAGATTTTGTCACTAACGACCCGGGTTTCACCTTTCGGCATCTTCGGGCGTTCAAGTGCACGGATGAACTTGAACTGACCCGAAAGGCGAAACCTGGGTCGTTAGTGACAAAATCTGCGGGAGTGTACATAATTTGAACGATTCAAATTTGAATTTAATTTAGTTTAAACATGGCTTGAAAATATATCCAAAATACCATTCCAATGTAATGTAAGACTAAAAATAATTTTAAGATGTACAGTTTTTTCAAAATGAAATTCATTTTTTATCCATTTTTGAATAAGCCGTGTTTGCAATTAATACCCTCATTTACTGATTCATATCAATGAACACTAAATATTTCGATTACGGTATCTATAAGAAGATTTTTATTTAAAATATTTCTTTTGCAATGTCATTAATATAAATAAATATCGAATAAAAACGAGAAGTATTTTGTAGTGTATTCAAAAAATACCACGATTCCGCCCACCGAATGCTCTTAAATTTTCGAAGCAGTTATAAAACCGCCCAAGGCATTGATTTGGAGCACTGCAATCTGTACCAGAACATTAATAAGCTAATAAGGCGGATTTTACACGAAAAGCTAAACATGTTTTCTTTTTAACTTATAATTATATCCGGAAAAAGTCGCATTGTAAATGGACTAAGATACATCGCATTATATAAAATTTAGAATCCGTTTTGAGAAAAAATTTAGGGCATACAAATACCCGCTCAAATGCATTACCGGTTTCTCGGGTATTGTTTCATAAATAAACCGGGTACCCGGTTCGGTTCCGAGTAATTTTTTCTCAACTATCATATTCTGATCCAGAACATAAATTTACACAATAATAAACCGATTATATGACTATTATTATTTTATTTTTTTCTCTAACCATGTCCGCTCCCATTGTGGAGCATATGGACTCGTAGTGGAGTTTATCTCAACAGATGTGTTTGTTACTCAGTTTCTCAACCTCTCTTTTTTCAAAGGGAGTAGGAATAGAAGGATAAGGTTAGGACCGAACTAGTGGTTAGGTAATCGACCTCAATATGCCTCGTTCATAGGATAGAATGGGTGGGAGGGGGGAATTCAAGAAATCACATACACCCATGCCTTCGAACAGAAATTCATAAATCGATTTAAAAATCAATTTATAAAACTGATTATTATATTACCCAAACATATTTGATTACAGTACTTTGCTATTTAATAACAAAAGTAATTTAAAAACTGATTAATATAAAAACGTTTACATACAATACTTTAACAGGTGTTTTAAGGCTAATATTTGACTTAATCGAAATATTCATGTACACACATATCGTTCAAATAAACAAAGAATAACGATACTGGTAGATTTATAAAACAAGAAAATTATAGTATGTTTATATTTTAATACATATAACAATTGACATACATATGACTATAAGATTCAAATTATTTTTAAGTTTTTTTTTGTGAAACAGTGTTTTTTATTTCAAAGGACTTCTAACTGTTGATGATATTTTTTATCCATGTCCGCTTCCAGTGTTGAGCATATAGACTCCTAATGGCGCTTATTTCAACAGAGGTTTTCAGTTGCTTAATCTCTATATCGAAGAGAGTGGGAGATAGAAAAATATGGCTAGGATAATACAATTAATTATCGTAGACATGATTTCAAATTATAAATCGATTCAAATTCATCTATTGGCAAAAAACCCTATATTGCTTATCGTTCTTCGAAACACTAGAATCATATTTAACAAGTGTAATACTATAATTGTAATTTGAATTAGGATGTAAGAGTGAATAACATGATGCATTGTGTATCTCTTCGGAGCCAGTATATATAGCTGAAAAAAATGTTAGTTTAATCATAGTTCTGGCGATGGCGAATGTCGAAATAGCTATCAACTAATAAATATGAAAACTGTAGAACAAAATACGTTGCTATTTTTACCCTATTATAATGGAGTTCTACCAAGTAAATGCAAAGTCAATCAATCTATTGGCACCATTCGGTAAAAAACTGCAGTTGAAAAATATTTACGTTTATTCGTTAAAAAACTAATGTTGTTGAAAATAGATCAAATTAATACCGCGAGATATCTAAAATAATTCCGCCTTTCCAGGCCAATTCCCTGTGCTCACCCGCTCCCGCCCAACAGAGGGCAAAGTTACGGCGGAGCACTGACCTGCTATAACCGGCGTATGGTTATTACCGCGCTCCCAAAGGGTTAACAAGCGGATTTTGATTATGAGAAAAGTTATTTTAACGATTCGGAGAGATTTATAACTGTTGGCTATTTGTTGTAAATGATAGTTATAGGATTTGTTGTAATATTGCTTAATAGTAACTAGACACCCGTTTTATAGAAGTGTAACATCATTATAACTATGTTGTTTTTAAATTGTGTAAACTAGTTAATGCCTTACAGTAATCATATGAGCTCACTCACGTCTATTGGAAATATATTGAGTTACGAATTAAAAAAAAAAAACACTGACTGACAATACTCGCGATGTGGAACCAAAAATAAACACAATACATAAAGATATAATTTAATAACACGATTATCTTTAGTCCAAGGTGATAAAAACATCGAGCACATATTCTTGCGTCAGATGATGGGGGTTAGGTGGTTTGATTTTGTGAAGAATTCGGAGATAAGGGAACGTACAAGACAGCGCCCCGTCACGTCAGTGGTTATAGAGAGACGTTGGAACTGGCTGGGTCACGTGCCGCAGATAGCTCCAAAAAGCCTTAGTCCTACCTGCTTCTTTTTCGGACCATTGAGATTCCGGCGTCCTGGAAAGCTGGCGGGTACAATCCATAGGATGTACTCCGCAAACTTACTGAGCAAAGCATTCGGTGGGAGACAGAGAAACATGGAGGCGTGGCGGCCATATGATACACATAGGGAGCGAATATGGTCAAATAAAAAAATTAAAACATTCCTATCCATGGTAGGTTTTTTTTTTGCTTTATTTCAGATTAACAATTTAAAATTTTGCTTATGACAAAATACTTATGCGATTATTTTTTTCAGAAAAAACATTAAAATCGGAGCTATTTTTTATTTAATAAATAACGTATAACGGTTATTAACACACAATTATTCCCTGATATAACGTTACAAAAAAGGTCTGTTCAAAAAATTAATTGGAATATGAAAATGATTTAAATGCAATAAAATTGTGCAATTCATCGAAAGCGTATTCCAAAAATCTAACTGTGGATGAATTATTGTTTGAATATCACGACCGTACTTTTAGTATAACAAACCAACAATAAAACTATCACAAACTTATAATACGAAATTCAAGATACAGAAGAAAAAATCTATCGTATTTCATTTACTGCAGAATCGAAATATTGATAAAGTGATTGGGGGGAACTAAGGAGCTTAACCAACAATAAAACATACTTGTTTACCCAGCCTCCGACTTCATATAAATTGAGAAAGTTTCTACATAGAAACATCATCATCCCTTTTACAGCTTTTTTAACGATATTATATTTGATTCAGTAATATAACAAATAGATGCCGTCGTCGAAAAGTGACACTAGTTTTATTGTCCAATTTATTGAAGCTTGCCAATCGATCATCGAATGTGTTCGTCGAGGCCCGTATTCGCAATTCGCAATTTCTCGCGAGGTTTTTTACAGTTTTACGCGAAAAACCGTTTCTCCGTATTATTATGTAATGTTTTTGTCATAAAGTTGGAGGCGTCTTTTTGTATAAAGCAATTTTGTAGGAATGATACATAGTTCGCCTTCTTTGCCTTAGTTTATTTTATTTCCGACATATTTGTATGTGTAATAAAATTTTACGAGAAAATAAGGCATATTGGTATGTTAAAAAAAAAGAGTTTTTAAGGAACATCGAATCTTTGAAAATATTGCCGAAAAGATATTTACGACCTGAGAGTTCCGTGGGATGTTATTAATTTAACATTCTAACGACTGAATTATAGATTCATAACCCAATGAAAATATATTATGAACCATGTAGTTAGCTTAGTGGTAAAGAGCTTTCGCTAAGCAATGAATAAATTCCGATATCAAAATCTTTTTTTTATATTTACGGTTTTACATTCTTTTATAAGCTGTTAATAACGATATTCCTCTTATTTTTTTTTGCCAGGGATGTCTCAACGAGAAATTCTTTTAGATTAGACTGTTTGCACTTCAGTATGTAGAATTTTTTATGAAAGCTTGAGTTTCATTCTCATTTCATTGGTCGCGGTGAACTTCTTTGTTAACTTAAAATGTGTGATCAGCACCCTGAAACATATTGCCGCATTTACACTCTTAACTATTTACTAACCGGTCAAACTGGAAGATCATGGCAGCAAAGTGGTCATGGCCAGTTATGAATTGACTGGTCCAGAAATTAGAAGTAAAATCTTTGATAATTCCCATTCGCAATTTTATACACACATCTAACTATATCAAAAAATATTCAATAGTAGTTACTTCAATTTTAAATTTTATTTAAAATCCAGATAATACGTGTTTTTGACACCCAATTTGATTTTAATATACTGTGTCATTTTTTATCTAAAAAATTGCTTGGCAAATAAATGGTATGCAAAATAATATTTTGCTTGATACTTTTTTCAAAATAAATACAATTTATCGAGATAATTAAATATTTCATAAACTGCATTCACGGAAAAATTATTGTTATTATTAGTTTATTCAATCTTTGTTTTTTTCTGCATATTAATCAGATAACAATCAGTGAAAGCTTTTTAAGATGATCAAGAAATTATTTTAGATACAAAATGCAGTATCACTTTTCATATACATGATTTAATTGAATTTTAAATAGTTTAAGTTGGCTGTGATTTAATTACTGTGCATAGATATCAGTTATGATAACATATTGTTATCTATCTTATATTATATAATAGTAAACGAATATTGATCGAGAAATTAAAGATTAATAATTGAATTGAAATTAAGCAATTGAACGATCAAAATCGCGAGAGTTTTCAGTTATTATAATACATACATATATTTGCTATGCTTACCACGTTGCAAAAAAAATAGTTGTCACGGCAATCCAATTATTCAATAAAACAACGAACCTCTTTGGTCAAACATCAAAATAATATATTTCGCATTCAAAAATATAATAACATTGAGGTCGAAAAGATTTTGTCCCAAAAATGTTAGAACAAGGCACTTTTACGATAAAAAAATTCAGACTATTTCTTCAGTAAGTGGAATAGAAAAGTTGATTAACGGTCTGTCATGTAGCTAATAAACGGTAGTTATGTCTGAAAATAAAAGTGAATGATTCTATTGTCTCATTAATTCACTTAAGTTGAAAACTTTTGAACGTTTCTACTACATCGGAGATTTTCTTGGTAAAAATCAGTTTTAGTGACTCAATAACAAAGACATTTGTGATCGAAAATAGCTGGTCAGTAACCAACCTTCGATGTAAAATGGTTCCGAAACAAGGTTAATAGCTCTAACCAAGTGGAAATAAATCTGTAAAGAAATTACTTTTTCATAGTATATTAAATCTTGTGTGCATTGATTTTCAATAGAATAACGTCACAGTCAACTGTTAGGCATGTTTTATAGTTAAATAATGATTCGATCATAAACATTCAAGTCATTCAAATTTTATATTTACACGGCTTAAGATAGACTTTTATTGATTTTTCAGTTGATCTATTTCAGGTGATGTTTTGAACACTTCTCATCTACCATTTGTGTCAATATTGTTTGTTAGAAGTATATATGCTCTATATTGGGAACTGATATGGTTTATATTGTTCAGAAACGAATTGGTGATAATGCTATATTTCAAAATAATTGGTAATTTATTGGTCTATAATCATTTTGTCAATAAATAGCAACTCTTTTATAATAAATATCGTCCATGTAGATTGTAACGCAAAAAGTGGTTGGCGATTTTTTTTAATTGTTATTAAAAAAACGAAATTAAGAATCTGTTTTACTTCGCTCAGTATAAATATGCTGATATATTAAGAAATTGCGGACAAATAACTTGTTCAGTTTTCATTAACACTATCATTATCCAAACACTTTTTTTTACATCAATCTTTAGTTGTGTTATTTTAACCGTTGCCAATTGAAATAAAACAATCATTCGCATTCTTAATATTTTATTGTCTATTTTATACGAGGTTAATCTTCATTTACTAACAACTCAGATATATCATTTTGTCACTTTGTCACTTTTCGTATCACATGAACGATAATAACAGATTCGTTAAAAATGATGAATATCCAAGTCATGCCCTTAAATTTGTTTTTATCGAAGAGTAAACAGTCTAACCTGCTTTATTAAATAGTAATTTGATATAATAACGACAATGGATCCGATAAAGGTGAAGAGTTATCTTATGGTATTAGTTAAAATACCTTGATAAATGCGTCAATACCGCCCATAATAAATTCCCTTTACCGTTTACCTTAGATCTGCTGTTGAGTGAACGAACCACACAATTAAGTGAGAAAGTTTAACGATAGTTCCGGTAGAGATAGGGGTGTTTTATAAGTGGGGCAAGTGAGGCATCCCTCGCTGACGGGTCTTGTTGGTGACTCGATGACAGAGCACAGTGACAACTTACTCCCTCGCAACCCGTTTATTCGGAGCTTAATCTTCGTTTACGTACTCCCTGAGAGAGAGCATAAAATATACGGCCAATGTGGGTGCTACTTTATATATTATAAATACATATATTTTTTATTATCATAATATTTTCCCAACATTTTAACGATGTAATAATTTCACATGATACAGTTTCTTTGTTTGAAATCGTGAATGTTTCATTGTTTCATAAAAATCGATCGAACATATTATATTTAATTAATTAAATTATTTTATTAAACAACATTTCAAAAATTAGAAACAATTTTTTATAAATTTATAAAAATCGTAAATGTGGTCGACGCGACACATTTTCCACATTTCTTTTTTTAAAACACCTTTATTTGGTGTGCCGCCAAAAAAATCCCATTCACCAGTGTGCCGTGAAGTAAAATAGTTTGGCAGACACTGACTTAAAACAACGAATAAATCAAACTTTCTTTTAATATTCCATAGAGAAAATTAATGGAAATTTAATTTAAAAGCAATACAACATCTATTACATAATTTTAAATAGATGTTTTAATATTTATAAAAAAAAATCAATATTGTTCATCATTTAAGATATTGACAATTGACAATACAGTATAACTTTCCTGGTCATTATAAATATAGAATTTGATTTAGTATACAAATATTATACTAAAAACATCATTTCCCGATGTTTTATTAGTACAGAAAACAATACTTGACGTTCGGAATTGACAATCTAAAAAGGCATGGCATGCAAAATTTCGTATTTTAATTTAGATCAAGCTTAAAACTCTTATCTCCGGCACACTAGTTTGACTCGACAATCTTTTTAATTCTATTCATTGAAACGACTTTCCAACTCCGGAGCTCTAATTAAAGTTGCAACCATTGCACACTGTAAACAATTTCAATGTACCATCCGGCATGCAGCGAGAGAATGGTCCCAATAGAAGCGGAGCTTTTTGCTCGAAAAAGCTCTAGGATACAAGCGACTAATTGCAGTGATAATGGGAGGGCTCTTAGCGAGCAGTTGGGTCAAATGAATTCCTGGAAGTGTTTCCGCAAGGTTGGTCTTTAATTAAAGGACTAGTGGTAATAAGGACATTTTTCTTTGATTTGGACTCATTGGATGGCGATACGCGTGACCGGGACGTTTCATTAAGGACTGTCACTTGGAAGGATTCTCTGTTGAAGGTTCACTGTGGTAGAGTGTACAAGGAAATTCGTCACATATTTACTAAATATTTAATCACGTCGTTGTTTTAAGACTTCGACGGCAAAATAATATCCCTGACACCGTGTATTACAGTAAAACATGTTTAATATTATTCATTTTTCAAAATTGTGACAGTTTTTTTGCATAATGATACAAAACAAAAAGTACATCAGCTAACTTTAATTACAAGGCTTGTATAATGAGTATTAGTACATCTAAAATCGTCACTGATATTATAGAAATTATCTAATGAGACTTTCCGATTTAAGAATACACTTTTCCCGCAATTAAAAAAAAGTATTTTCGAAAAATTTAAATGATTCATTATAGTGTATGTTGTGCTTAAAATTTTCATTAAAAATAAAAAAAATATTGTTTTACGAAAAATATTTCCGTATTGAAAGATCAAAATATACGAAAAAATATAATTTGATATTATATAAAGTTCTAAAATGTAGATTCCTTTTCTATAAATATTTTACTTAATTATTTTTATTTAAACTTTCTATTTGTAAATGAGTTATTTCTACTTTATTTATTTTCATTATAACTATATTATTAGAAAAACTTTTTTTTAAATATTAAAAATATTAGATGAGTCCCCACAAATTTGAAAAACAAAAGAATTAATTTATGGATTATTGTGTTTTTTATTCAATTGACAATTTTTAATTGTAATATATAATACTTTTATTATTTCACAAAATAAAAATGACATTTTCAGAAATTTATATTTATTAATACACAAAACATTTAATGACTTCTGACTACTAATTTGCAGTGAACTCCATTTATTTAACTTTGATAACGTTTCGGTGACAGTCATAATAACTATCTGAACAACTTAACAATAAATGCTTTCAAAATAACATTTCAGGCACCTCAAATATATGCAGTTATGTGGGCTATAAAAATAAAACCTGTCAAACTCACTGAATTTATATTGCCGATTATTTCTATTCGACCGGAGCCTCTGCGCGGCGATAGAAAATAAATTCCCGATGCCACTTGCTTATGAAAAAATATCCAATAAACTCGAAGCAACAGCAATCGACAATATAAAGATCCGGGCCTGTGTCTCCGATCATTTTCATGATTAAGTGACCCTCCGCGACCCTTTCGGCCCTATTACCGACCCAAAAGTGTTTACTGTATAATGTATGAAGTGACCCGCGGCAGCATGATAAATGCCCCTGCGCCTGCTCCTGATAGATTGAACAGACCGCCCAGCGGAACTCTCTAGCAAAAAAGATTAGGACCCAAAGCCTTTAATGGTGTTTGCATTTCGGTTCAAATTTCACTATCGACACAGATTTTATAAATAATTGCTGCGATTTTTAATTTTATTTCTTGTGAAACATAATTTAGTCACTGTAACTAACAATTCTAGGATTGTCGGTGTATTTTAATTGCATAACAGGTGTCAAATCAATTCGTATAAACAAAACTAAAAAATAACTTTAAATAAAAAGATCAAAGCATTTAGTTTTTCAAAGAATTATATAACATGTTTGACAGCTATTTCAGCACCCAGCCGTCGTCAGAACTAGCCGTGGTAAACGATGAATTGGCTATTAACAACATTCAATACTTCTTGTACAACTAAATCATAAGTAAAAGCTTATTCAATCAATCATGTAAAACTGGAAGACTTTTAGGTTTTACTATTGTTGTCAATTTAGATCCAAACAACTTCTGTTCATTAGAGCCTTACCTAAACGAGCTTTGTTTTATATGGCCTTGACATCTGTCTAATGGAGAAGCAAAATGACGCCAGTCAAGTTTGTATATACAAATATACAGAATTTTAAAAAACCTAAAGCAATTCACCAGTATGTAGAATGGGCAATCAGAATTAAGTGTACAGATCAGTTGCTACATGTGAAAAATCTAGAGGGCTCAACAATATATAATACATGAAGAACTTCAGAATGCACTCGTCCCCTAAGTCACCCTGGAGTGGATAAGCGGACAACATCAAGAGAAGTTGGTTGTGAAAAACTGGGGAGAGAAGAGAATTCAAGACAGGTTTTTTTTTTGAATACGGACTTAAATGAATTGAAGCACCAGCCAAGTAAACAATAAAACATCTTTCAGGAAAAAGCAGGTGTTTTTTTATTCATAAAATATTACATTACTTGCGACGTCATTACTTTCAGCTAACGATAATCGTTGTTTTCGGATATATAAAAAAATAGCACGTGTGTATACCGTTTGATTACATTTTAAAACAGCAGGTAATATTTAAACAATTATTGATAAAATTACAAACATATCGATCAGTAATCGGCAGAACAGCGTGAGCGACAATTCATACGTTTTTTAAATAAATGTGCAGGATTTAATAATAAAAAAAATATATTTGCTTCCTCTTTAATAAGTTCGCAAAAATAATTCCTTAAATGTTTTATTTTTAAATTTAAGATTTCGACTGAAGGTGCTTGGTGGAATTTCAATATTAAATTTGAATCGTTCAAACTATGTACATTCTCTCATATTTTGTCACTAACGATTCGGGTTTCGCCTTTCGGCATCTTCAGGCTTTCGAGTGCACGGATGAACTTAAGCGTCAGGTCAGTCAGTACTTTACTAAGCGTCAGTTCAAGTTCATCCGTGCACTTGAACGCCTGAAGATGTCGAAAGGCGAAACCCATGTCGTTAATGACAAAATCTGTGAGAATGTACTACTTTGAACGATTAAAATTCCTTAAATGTTGTTAGTAATATTGTATCAATCATTGTGTTATTTTTGCGAGCTTATTATGAGGACTTATAAAGCAACCTTCTCCTTTAAAATTAATAAATTTTCGCTTACGATTTTCTGCCGATTACATGTCAATATTATCAAAGCTGGCGTAAAGTAATAATTAATTCCTAATTAAATTAATCAAATCTATCAATTTATTTTATACATAAAATTGACAATCTAATTTTTAAAATGTTCGCGTCTGTTTATTGAGCTCTTTGTAAAAAAAAATACATCAGTTTACTTACACCCGCTCTAGTCAGTCGTAAATCGTGATTTAATTATCACAATTCATTAATTTAAAAAAAAAACTAATAACTCATTCCAAACGTTTCCGAATTCCAAACAACGATAGAAGATATTGGTTGGAATAACCGTTTATATAACCGAGCATAGTTATTACATTTATACAAATCATTCACGCATAACGAGAGCGGGTATTATTGATATTCCGGTCTTTACTAATTCGGTGACCAAATCCAACGGCCGGGAAAATTATCCGATTGACCCAAACGAACGGCACGGCGCTCCGAGCTCTGGCTGATGACCGATTCACATTGAGGGGACACTTTGTGGAATAATTCATTTTAACTCATCTGGAATCCGACTTCAGAAATGATCCAGTAACGCGCAAGTCACATTAAAAATAATCTACCGTTTATTCATTGTGGGTATTAAGTCTGTATGAAATAAACATTTGGCACATTTGCTCTATCGAATTTATTGATTTTATATACATACTATGTACCTTAATTATGTAAACAAATTACAGTGGAGAGGTAAAGGATTTGCCACTAGAATTGATACCTATTTTTTATTAATCTAAATGTAAATAGTAAACAAAAATTGTATTACTTTTGTATACATCCATGTTCGCTTCCAGTGTGGAACATGTGGCCTCTTAATGGAGGTATATCAATATTTTTTTTCTCTATGAAAACTGTTTGTTACTCAGTCGCTCAACCCCTCTTATCCAAAGATATTAGTAAGGATAGAAGTGTAAGACTAGGGCAGTAATAGTGGTAAGCTAATCGCTCTCGCTACACCCAATTATTAAAAGATCGGAAAGGGTAAGAGGAAATTTTTAGACACTACAAAAACCGATGCTTTCGAACATAAATCGATAGATCGATCAGAAAAATGCTGTTCGTACTGGGACTCGAACCCATGAAGTCCGTCTGGCATGGAAGCCCACAACACTAACCGCTGCGCCATAGGACCCGGTCAAGAGAGTAGGACTTTTCAAATCGATCATGCTGTAAAATTTCCGTTCAATTAAGCATTTTACATTTTAAGAATTTGTGTATTTTCTCTTAGAGTTGATGGAGAGTAGTTTTGAAGATGTTTTTTTCCAGTAAGAAGAAGTAAAAAAGTGTATGCACTGAAATATTTAAAACAGTCTCGGTTACTGATATGTACGAGTTTATTATTAAATATTTTATTTTATCCGTTTTCTCAAGTCGATTTCAGTAAAGCACCACTCGAAAAAAACATTTTTCTTTTAAATTGGATTGAGTCCCTTCCCCAAAACGAGTTTAAAACCATATTGATTTTAATATTTTATTAGCATTGTTAGAAGTTCTGTCAGCTCTTGAAAGGAACATTGAAAAACAAAAGAAAGATATGCCATTTAAATTTGGAAGAACGTGCGCCGCTTACAAACCGGGCATCAAATTCGAAGAGGTAAATTTACCGGAAAGCAATGTTTGTCGAAAAATTTACTCTTATCCAGCTTAAATCAAATGAATTTAAATACCACCATTAAAAGGGCATAAAAATAAATCAACCCTTGTTTAAAAATGTTCCGTTGTTATTTTTATTGTTTTTGATTTCCCTATGCGAAATTAAAATATGACCTAAAAGCGTCGACAATTTTTCAGTTTTTTGTATAAGTGCGGTCCTATCATGTCTCATTGAAAACTGTTGCCTTCCGAATAATTTTTGATATAATCATTTGCGTTAATATTTTTACAAAAATTCTAACAAAAGTATTTGGATACCTTCAAGATTAATTGCCTATGAATACTGTATAAATTGAGTAAAAACATCCGAATATTTTTACAAAAATAATACATAATTACTTAATATATTATCAATCTGTAGTAAGTTTTTATCATACCAAAAAGTTGTTTTACTAGAATTGGTTGTCAATTCGTTGCATAACTTAACTTTTCAAACAACTTTACGACAATTGCATATGGAAGAGCTGGTTTTACTTCGCTAAATTTACAGCATCAGATATGTAAATGACTTACTGACGTTCAATTGTATATGGTTTTTTCTTATGTATTTGGCCTTAACAGAGGTGGTCAAACCATGTTAATTGATTGATTACAAGTGACGCAATACATCTTTGTTATTATTCTTTTAAAGTAGAAAAATTGTCGAATGACGAACAGTTGGCCAACACTGGGATATATATAATAGTTGTCAACATTATGAATTTCAGATGGATTCGTGTGTTTTAATGAATAATTTTCTGTTATCGAATAATCAATATTTGCGAATCAGCCAGAGAATAGGGGATTCGCAGAGCATTACGAAAACATCCACGCTCGGTATTTTTCGCAATAATTTAGACATTTATGAATTTCTATTTTCATTATATAAAAAGGTTATATTTACCATCAGCTTTTTGTATGATATATTTATGTAGCTTTGAGTTATATGCTAAAACAAAACTTTAGTTTTTTCGTTGATTCAATAAAAAAATCATTGACTAGCATGTCGGGTCCGTGGTGCAGTTATCATCGTCTTAGTACGAACAACATTTTTTCAATCGAGTTGTCGAATTCTCTTCGAATACAAGGGTGTTTGTGATGTATAAAAAATCTTTCCCCTCCCAATCTTAAAATAGTAGCGATAGCGATATATAGTTAACCACTAACCCTGTTATTGTTTTATTTTTTCTACCCTTACTCTCTTCTAAAAAGAAAGTTTGAGAAACTGAATAACAAACAGCTGTTGTAGGAAAAAAACCCTTCATTAGGATGACATATGTTCAAAATTTGTAACAGACATGAATTAAATATTATTAATTCACCTTATTTTTATTATAGAATTTGAATAACTTTGTTATTTCACGTTTTGTGTTACAACTTGTGACACATGTTTTGCTTCTTCGAGAAGCATTATCAAACTTTTTTTTTTACATGTCCGCTCCCAATCTGAAGCATATGGACTCCTAATGGAGTTGATCACAACATAAGTAATTCTACGAGAACTGCTTGTTACTCAGTTGCTCAACCTCTGTTTTTACAAAGAGAGTAGGAATAGAAGGATAGGGCTAGGACAGAACTAGTGGTTAGCTAATCGCTTTCGATACGCCTCGTTCATAGGATAAGATGGGTGGGAGGGGAGAATTCAAGACATCACATATATTCATGCCTTTGAACAGAAATTCATAAATCGATTGAAAAATCAATTTATAAAACTGCCCGTACTGGAATTTGAACCCGTGACCTCCGTAGCGGTAGACAACAACGTTGACCCCTCGACCACACAGGCGGCAAAAATCATCAAAGTATCAAACTACCATGACGTTTAAAATAAACTGAAAAATGATTAAAACCTTATGTTACAAATTGCAATAATTAAATTTTATATTCAAAATGAACTTCCACGAAGTAACGCAGAATTTATTAAAAAAACTTTTTTTAATCAAATAAATAAACATATGTTGGAATCTCGTAACATTTTTTTAATTACTTGCTCAATTGTTAATATAAATTTGATCCACAGTTAAGTGTAGATATATTATCTCTTTAAAATATTCGTTTCTGAGTCTTGATATAACATGTAAATATGTAATTCTAAGGCCACTATAAGGCAGAACCTTTCTGACTAAAAAAGATAAATTTATAAATATTGCAAGGCGATCCATTTCATTTAACCCTAGTTTCCACGTGAAGTTTCTTATTTGATACGCCCAATCAATACACCTTTATTTGACGAATGTGTCTGATAAACACGCAATATATTTCCCAGTTTAAGAGCGTCTCGCTGGATAACATTAGATACACTCCTTTAGATTTTGTCTTACATTCCATTCCGGTTGCTTAACTGCTCTGGAAAGCCACTTGAAAACCTTTTTAAACCACTGAACCGATATATTGGACCGCTTATTATCTGATAACTTGCTTATGATAAATCTTACAGGATATTTTCTTCGTTTTTGAACCCCTGTTTATAATCTCTAAGGTATTGTATTATATTATTCGGTTCAGTCGCCATTACGCTTTTCACGCAAAAAATGCACATTTTTTCGGTATTTAATATTAATCTCTTCAGTGAAATAAAACTCTGTTTTTTTATTTTAATTTAAATAATATTATTTGGTTAAATCTGTGTTGAAATGAGTCACATGCTGTGTACTGGTTGGTAAGAGTTTGTTCTGCCGATCAGGCGGGAAATTTAGAGTTTTTCAATTTAAATTTTAGACTGTGGGTTTTTGTGATATCGATTAACATACTGTTAACAAAAATTTATCAGCGAGCTTAACTTGTATGTTCTTTCAATTTTTTACCGAATATCTTTTGTAAATTAAATCTAAAATATTGTGATTATTGAGAAATTATATTAATATTAATTTTATATTTTACCCACAGAATGAATGCATATCTAAAATACATATACCTGTAGATATAAACACCATGCTAAAGGTGTACGGGCTCTCATATTTCTTTCAAGCTTTCCGTTGACCGCAACTTTCCAAGTCTAACAGATAACTTTTTCGATTTTATACCCTTTTTACCGACAGAAAACGTTTAGAGGATTTAGCCCAATCGTATAATATCCAGATCCTCATTTTGAAGTAATATATGCACTCCAGGGAACTATGTTTTACACATCACTGGCATTAAATCACCAGAATGGAGATGTTACAGGAGAAACGGTAAGTTCATCGGAACTTGGAACCTAGGGTACCCGAACATGTCGGCGACCAATTTTCAGTCGTATCTAACGTTATAATAAAAACCATTATCCCTCAGCATGAATGTGGATTCTTCAAGTATCAAATACATTGGCGTTTATCTTATATTAACTAAAGTACTCTAAGTCATTTCATTAATATCGAAAACCAAGTAGTAGCACCTTATATTAACTATGTTACACCAATATGTTATTGTACAGTTTGCTTTATTGTAATTGCACTATTTCAATTACATAATGTCTCTTTAATAATTTAATATATATTAGAATAAATATACTGCCTAATATATTAAAAAACATAATTTCATTTTCTAATGTATAAAAAACGACACTTTTTCTTATGGCTAGTTTAAAAACATCAAACTCACTGTAAAGGCCATAACATAATTAGTCATAACAAAATCAAAATATCTAAGTTATACGTATGAAAAAGTTTATTTTAGTGATGGAACACGTGTAAAAATAACAAATACAATTAATGGTTAAATACAACAATGAATTAAATTTGTTGTTTTATTTTTAATCATTCGTTATTGAAGACTATAACAATTTAAATATGTTATCCTTTCTTTTTCAATTATGTTCACCCGGATTTTTCAGAATCCATTAATTTATCCTACCACTTTTCTAAGACATGGAATTTTATTTAATGCCTCGAACAGAAAAGTCATAGTTTTGCATCTAATAATAATACGCAAAAAGAGCTTAATTATTCACACTCGGAAGAAAAAGATAAAATAGTAATATAAATAAAAATAAACCCAATAATTTAGAATTACAGACGTTCGTTGGTGCAGCATTATTATATATATGTATATTTCAATTAACTTTGATGATTTATGGCATAATATGGGATTTCATGATTGTATTTGAATCATTTATTTTTTACGCTTACTTATGCTTTCTCACACACGACACGAGTTACATTTTTTTTTCCAAACGCAACTGACAGCGAACAAATGAAACCTTTATTCCAAAAACATATTATGTCATCGAAGTCAAGTTTTGCAGGAGATAATAAAAACCGTAAAGCGAGAGTTAATTAATCAATGTGGAATTTAAAAAAAATAGTACGTCCTAAGAATATTACTTAAAATTTTCATACCAGATATTCCTTTTTAAGTTCACCGAATGCCATGAAAAATGACGGGGGAGTTGGATCTTCCCTGACATTGTCAGTTTTTGTTTTTCTAACGTGACATGTCATGTTATTGTAAATTTAAAATCAACAGTTCTGTAGCGTACTCAATAACAGGCGGCATTCATAACTCACTTTTCGATCTGGACTGACATAGCCAGTTTTTGAAAATAAAAAATACTTTAAATTTAATAACCGAAAATAATCATTTTTAACAACTTAAATAAAACACATACTTAACTGTTGTAAATTAGTTTTTATTCGTATTAGCAACATACCTATAATAGAAATCTTAAGCCTTTTATTACTGCCACGTGTCTTTTTGGCGAAAAAGTGCGCCACTGGCGACCACTGAGACACGGGGCCGGTTTATTGGCCTAATGGGTATTTTACCCTGCCAAATTACATTTGACCCTTATTCACATTTTACTCAACATATATTTACTTTTAACCTCATTAACATAATATGGACTTCGATAAATAATTATCTGAATTCTTAATCGACAGTCATTTTACATTTTAGTTAGATTAACAAACTAAGTGTTGGCTGAAGTATTTTGTAAGCCAAGTCTGAATATATCATGGTCTCGTTATGAAGCTCATTTCGACAAACACTCTCCACAAGAGCTACACTACTTTAGGAATTAACTGTTAACTAATCGCTCTCACTGTGCACCGTTTTTAGATCGGATGTGGTGGAAGTGAATTTTAGGCATCACAGAAGGCATGGGTGCTTGTCATGTCCCTCACACCATTTTCGATCCCTTACCGAACGGGCGTAGCGAGAGTGATTAGTTAACCACTAGTCCTATCTTAGCCTTATTCCTCTATCGCTACTACTCTCTTTGAAAAAGAGAGGTTGAACGACTGAGTAACTAGTTATTGTAGAATAAATCTGTCTCTCTCCATTAGGAGTGAACATGGATAAAAAAAATAGTAGAAACGAAATAGGTTTTAAAAAAAAGTTTAGTCAGGGAGATTTTTTTTATACCAAACAGAATCTTATTAGATTTTACTTTGTATAATAAAAATTTGAATAACATTATTCAGTACATCTCTATTAAAACGTAAAAGGTATTTTTTTTCTTTTTTAATATTTGTTTATACGTAAATATAGAAGTCTTCAAAACAAACTTAAAACCGTGCCGAATAATAATGTTTTCGTAAGTGATTTCACATTCCTTTACTGAACTCAAAATCACCGAAAACATTTCAAAATTTCGATTACCCGCAAATATTATTCAGAATTCTATGAATACTGTTTTATCAGTTCACTTAATAATACAATATATCAAATATTTGCACAACTCGAATTGTTATGCTCGGAATGAAAATTAGTAAACATAAATGAACAACTCAATCTGAAATGTATCGAGTTTACACGTCGCAGCCTTCGAAATTTGTAGACTTCGCCATTGTCATGATAAATTTAATATATATGAGCTCCTATGGATGGATATTAATTTTCTCATTCAGAGTATTATCGTAATTAATACATTATTTTCATTTAAAACACTCTAATTAATTATACACCGAACATTGAATAACAATAACAAATATTAAGATTACAAAATGAGGCATGTAGAGAAATTTCAAAATGAAAGTATTTTTAGGCTTCATGTTATTTGATATCATATTTTTAGAAAATCATACATACATACATGTAAAAGAGGTGGTTCGTTCAATTATTTACAAGCCACATTGTTAATAATTAAAACCAAATCACAACAAAACGTCTAACAGAATATATTCAAAAAAAATATATTAAATTAAAAATGATTTTAAATTAATTATGAGATTTTCTGCTCTGTATTGCGGTTATACTAGAATAAATACTGCACAAAACATATCCGTCAAAATTGAATAACGCAGGGTGAAAGTAAATCACAGACATGCCAGTCATAGTCTAATCAGGTCCCTTGGACCCAGCAAGGGATTGAAACTTGGTTCTCTGATCACTTTACTAATTGGTTACAGGTTATATAGATACTATTTTTTATCGATGCATACTCACGACTTAACAAATACAAAATAAACACGAACAACAAGGTACTAACAAGGTACCACGGGTTCCCAACCTATGGGTCGCCAAATTTTTTCGATTTTGGATTTGAACAACAAAACTAAAACTACAGTCAACTAAAATTACCTTATTGCAAATAAAAAACTTTTTCAATTTTATCGGGGCCGCGGGTCACATGGCTTTTATAAAAAGGGCTCGCCACCCGAAAAAGGTTTGGTACCTATGATCTAATATATAAAAATGAATGTTTGTTTGTTCGTACTTTATGCGTTGCCACACCGCTCATCCGATTGCAGTAAAACTTCAACAAACTTTTTGCTTACACTTCCGGGAAGGTTATAGGAATAGTAAAATTAACTTACAGTAGGTCTTATATATAAAAATCAATGTTTGTATGTATGCCATACACTTCGTTTTGACAACGTATGCTTGCACTTGCGCGAAGGTTATGGTACAATTAACTTACAATAAGTGGCGCGTATGCCGTGCAATCGTACAATCGGCAGCAAACATCGAACGTCAAACAGACAGAAAAAGAAAACATACACACTTTCTTTCTTTGAATGTCATTGCAAGGCTTGCCGGGAACCGGCTTGTAACGTTTAATGTTTAATTACTGTTTTTGAAAGTACATTAATAAACTAATTTTGCTCACAGATTTAAATGATGATAATGTAAGATAAATATATATTGTATTTTCATTTATAATGTTATCCATATGACCCTGAAAATATAATTTTCTGTCTTTGATAATGATTTTCTTAAGAAAACTTTTCTAAGCACAAATTTATAATTTATCGACACTATTTGAGTTGTAAAAGATATACGTTGATTGAACGACTGCATATTGATTAGTGACGGGTCAAAATACATTTTTAGGAAATAACCACAAGGAGTAAATTCTTTTTTACGTTATTTTAAGCGATAATAACTTGGGTTAATCTTCCTTTCTTAGCCTCGGGAGAGTGTGAGTTAATGAAGGAAAGTTAACAACAAATTTCCCATCCATTCTAAGTTACACAGCTAGAAGGGTTCCATGAATATTTACAAGAAATAATTAAGCCGATGAATAATATCAAATGGGGTAAGGGAAGACGGTTCGCGTGGATTCTCTCAGCTAAACAATTAAATTAATTGTAACTTTTGATTGGCGCCATTCACCCCACAACCCCTGCCTAACCTCGCGTATGCGAAGCTATTTAGTTAGCTAGATTATATTTTTTTGAAAAAGCTATGAAAATATTTTAATAAAATTATTTAAATTAAAATGCTCAAACATTTGGTTCTAGATAAAAAAAATATTTGAAAACAAAAACCTAAGATTAAGTAACGCGGTAAAAATATAGATTATGAAACAGAAAAATGATGATAGGATCAAAATCACAAGAGAGAAGACATGCAATAAATCTTCAACGATATAATGAAGAAGCGCAGCAAACTAACACAAAAGACTCAATTAATCAAATTGATATTGTGGCATGGTGAATTTGAACGTTAGGCCATAATTAATGCGTTGCAATATCAAAAAAATAAATAATCATTATATGGATTCTGTTATTATTTTCTTCGCGACAATAATTCATAAACTATTTGGTCATTAACTAAATACATAACGGGTCAGTTAACCCCGATTATTTTATCAATTATTTTTTTATAAAAATAATAAAAAAGCAATAAATTATTTTGTTAGAATAATGGTAACGTAAGCAAAGCTATAATTACTGTTTTAGTTATATTACTGACATTCGTACGAATCATTTGTATCCACATCCGCTGTGGAGCATATGGCCAGCTAATAGAGGTACATATATCAACAAAAGATTGTTCTACGTGAAACGTTTTTTACTCAGTTTCTCAACCTGTCTTTTTCGACGACAGTGAGGTTATAAAATAAGGCTAGGGCAAGGCTTGTAGTTAACTAATCAATGTTTCTAAACCTCGTTTTTATTAAATAAGAAGAGTCGGATTGTATTTTTAGACATCACAAATACAAAACAAAAATCGATTAATATTTTTAAAAAGCGCTGTTTGTCCTGAGAATCGAGCCCGTGAGATCCGTCCCGAAAGGCAACGGCGTTGGCCACTATGCCATGGACCCGACATTAAGGTAAAGCGTATGATGACACACAGGTGACGCAGTGCAGTGCAACCCAGGGCAGCACATATTTTGTATTACATGAAGAAGCATAGACCTCCGTATGCTGCAACGCAGTGATGTGAGACGAAGACATACGTCTGCCCTGCACTCCGTTGTAGTGCCAGAACAGATTCCTACGTGACGCGTGCTCGTTTGGACATGTTCTTTTGATTTTTGTGCGAAAATGACCGAGAAACTAATGAATTAGTGCAAACTGAATTTAGACATTTTTTTTATCCATATCCGCTCCTAATGTGAAGCATATGTCCTCCTAATGTAGGTATCTCAGCATAAGTTTTGTTAATCAGTTGCTCAACGTCTCTTTTCCAAAAACAGAAGGAATAAAAGGACAAGGCTAAGACAGTACTAGTGGTTAACTAATCGTTCTTGCTACGCCCATTTATTAAAGGATCGTAATGTATGGAAGGGTACTTTTAGACATCACAAACACCCATGCCTTCGAACAGAAATCGATAAGTCGAAAAATAAGCTGTTCGTACTGGGACTTGAACTCGTGAGATCCGGCACGGAAGCCCACACCGCTAACCGCTGCGACATAGAACCCGGCAACTTTGAGTACTATTTAAAAACATTAAAATAATTCTTGTGGGTCATTTATATAAGTCGCAGCTGTCACAGCATACGCTGGCCGCACGTGTCTAATTCACCTGCCTTGTCTCTAACTTTGCATACGCTTAGTCTTAACTATGGAATACCGACAAAAAGAAAATTATCACTAATTTTATAAATTGCAGTCTTATTTTATTGTGTATTTAAAACTAAAATAACATGTCTAATGCTTCATTGTATAAATTGTTATTGGAGTAAAACGTTATCCTTTATAAACTGTATTATTTCAATACATTTCTTTTAGGGGAACCTTTATGGTATCAAGTATGATAACATGCACTCTTGTTTACACTAAATTAAATTTAATACATCCAATCGTCTCGGGAACTTCAACAGGTGTGGAATTTCTTGAAACTAAACGTCTTGTAAGAAGATCGTGCATCTCTGCTCATAGAATAAAATGCATTTGTAGTACATACAACCAAAGCTTATAAGGAAATAATAATATGTTTTCCCTCCCTACAGAGCAAAGTTTACGAAAGTTCAATGATAAAAATAATCTTATTTTAATATTCATAGTTATGTACTGATATTTATAACAATACATCGTTTACTATATTTATTTCACATCGCTTAATAAAGTAAATTGGTTTTACTCAATGCAAGAATTGATAAAGTAGAATTATTTCAAAAAAAAACACAAACAATATTAACGGTATCAGTACAAAAAAAGTTATAATGGCGTTTCACAACAATATTAATAATCAACATAATTTTAACTGATAAACAATCTTTTATTTAAAAATCAAGAAGAGAAAATTGAAAGAAACTATGTGTCTTAAATAAACTTTAATATAAATAATAGTTCAATAATATAAGAGCAAGAAGTCTCGCAATACTTATTTGTATTCTGGGCCATCTGCAAAGTTCAGATTACGTTATAGTCTTTGACTTTTCTTAAAAGAAGCTGGATATCCAATTCTATAAATCTGACATTCAAATCATAAGCGAAAATTTACTATTCTGTCATTAAAAATGTACGTATCGACAGTCTAATATTAAATTTAGATGTATCTATACCTACTATATTTAGAATCGATTGCCGCCGTCGTGAACTCTCAGCACAAATAACCTTCTCGGACTTCTGTCCTGTAACGTAACAAGCAACGTTCTCTCTAACCTACGCGCGCGCGCGCGGCCGCGTAGCAGCTTGAAAGCTCCCACGCACTCATTCCGTGTTGACGCGCATTTCAAAACAACTATTCAATTAATATTTGATTGGCCCGCGCAGTTTTTGAAATTTCCGCAAAGCTAACCTCTTGTCTAAGAGGGAACGTTGGTTACAAGATCAAGTTTTCTAATTCTATAATCTTAAATTGATTATGTATGTATTTATAATCGTGTTGGCCATAAGTATTCTAAATCTTTTTTTAAACATCTAAACCTAAAAAAATATATGGGGTTAACGGCAAGCCGGCAAAAAATTGTCTTTAACACCATAGTCTAGGTTAGCGACTTCTTTTCAACTTACTATTTCCCAATAAAAACTTGAAAAGCTCTGTTAGAAGTCTACGATGTGAGAAATTAAATCCAATACATCATAATTATACATTAACATGAATTGTGATATTTTCTACTATTTAATGTATGTATGTATGTACATCCAGATATTATTTTTACGAAGACTTTCTTACATAAACGGTCAATATAAAATCGATCATCCCTCAGCATACAGACATGCATAAAGACAGATTCACTACCCCTATGTTCTATTTTTAAAATGAAATAAAATTATAGAGACAGTTTAGATAACAAATTCAACCAACCAAAGTGATAGAACGCAAATAATGATATTATTTAATAATTTACTACATCATAATGATTAAGGAACATACAGTTTTCAGTTCTTCTAGTTAATTGCTACAACGAACAGTTAGTTACACAAGAAATTCAGTGGGAAATGACTTCGCAGTCGATAATGCAGTCTTCGATTTGCATTTTCATACTTGATGATGTCGTTATTTTTTGTATTCGAAATCAAAAGATGCCCGAGATGTTTTCAATTCTTTGCCAACCGTCCGTCAAATGAAAATTGATGGAGAAAAGGTGACTTTCTAAGAAGCAGTAATTTATAAAACAATTCTTCAATATGTATATTGAAGAAAACGTGAAGTGATTAAATATGCTCTACTTGTAGGATGTGATATTTTGCATTTAAATTTTACTTCAAACCCTGTTAAAACCACTGCCAAAAATCACTATCAGTGTCTAAGCTCACATTTATAAATGAAAAAATATGATATGGTTAAAAAGAAGAAATCTTCGATCTGTATTTTTTATAGTGTAATAGTATATTTCTCATTTTAAGAAAGTGGCACTATTCACTTTTGAATTGTGATGAAAAATAATTTATAACTTTTTTTATGATTACAAAAAAAATGTGCTCTAATGGTTTTTTACGATCTTCTCAAAACTAGAATTTTTGAGAATGTGCGTTATGATACTAGGCCATTATATTCAAACGTTGAAAATTTACTATACAATGAGCTTCGTCGGGTCCCATGGCACAGCGGTTAACGTTGTAAGCTTCCGTGCCAGATCTCACGGGTTCGAGTCCTAGTACGAACAGCATTTTTTCGATTCTGTTCGATGGCATGGGCTTTTGTGATGTCTTAATTTCCTTCCTACCCTTTCGATCCTTCAATAACGGGACGTAGCGAGAGCGATTAGTTAACCACTACTTAGCCGTATGCTTCTATCCCTACTACTCTTCTTGGAAAATTCTGAGTAACAAATAGTTCTAGTAGAAAAACTTCTGTTAAGATACTTCCATTAGGAAGCCATATGCTCTACATTGGGAGCGGGCATGGATAAAAAATACTTTTAATATATTTATATTATCATTTCAAGATTATTTTATTGTAATTTCTTTGAAAGAAGGCATTAATAAAAAACTTAATATTTTGTTTTAATTTTACATCGTTTTATAATGAACTGGTTGGTACTGTTTCGGTCATTGCCAAGCATTGTAAAATGGGGACAAAAAAATATTTATTTTTATGGATATCTCACCACATATAAAACAACTTTCATGTTGATTTCATACAAAAATAAATACATTGCGAGAAGACTCATTTTTTTAGCGTAAGAGTTGTCTAACCGCTTCGTGCAAGAGTAAGTATCAATACGCATCAAAGTTGTTTAAGTATATAGTTTCATTTTCTTTAGCCTACATCAGCATTAATACAATTCAGTCTAGACTCTAGACTGATTCTACGTCAGACTGCAAATTGACCGTCATTCATGGTAATTGTAATACACAGACTAGGGTATCCAATCCCGGAGCCTTTTTCCGATCCCGGGATTGAGATAAATTTACCGAGGAATTTGAAATCTCCGATTTGGTATACTTTTTCCCCGGATTCTCACGAAACCTCGTTTTTTTTTTTTTTAGCTCACCGAGGAATTTGAAATCCTCAATTTGGTATACTTTTTCCCCGAATTCTCACGAAACCTCGTTTTTTTTTTTTTTTAGCTCACCGGGGAAATTAGAATCGACAATTCGCCAATTTCATCTCACTTTTCGAGATTTACTCAAAATTATTTCTCAATCCGATCAGAAAATTGAACGGGATCCCAGGATTACGGGATCCCGGATCCCGGGATTGGATGCCCTAACACAGACCAATAAATACAAATATAGCTCACCTTTTGTTAATTATTGCTTAATAGAAGAAGGACTCGTGCAGTAAATGCGGGAATTTTACCTGGAATAGTTACTTCTGAAACTCTCATGCATACCGTTCCACGCGATAAAATGAACATAACTACCTAAGCATTTGTGCTGTATGGCAAAATCTACAATAATGTATTTAGTAAACGGATTCAAAGAATTATTTCAGATATATAATATAACGAAAAGAATAACCAAAAAAAATACCTCTAAACTTATAAGACGAAAAGATTTATGCTTTTTGAAAATTACTGTCTTCACATTGGAATATAGAGATATCTAATATGAGATATCTCAGAAAGCATACTTTCATATTTTATATATTAGGTTATTTTATCATGTTTATTTTATATTATTTAAGGCACGGTTTCTCAACCGGAGGCCACAGAGAAAAAATAATGTGATGGGTGCCACCGCACAGTTTTAGGGGGTCACGAGCAAATCCATAAACTGCCAGGTTTTAAAAATCGGGCTGTGACAAAAAATTGTAAAAAAAAGTTCTCACATTTTTGGCAATTTCGAGTTTTTGATGTTGGATTTCCTTAAAGCGTTCTTTTATTTTGGGAATTCCTGGATTTTTTAAATTGGTGAGCGACATTTTTTTTATTTCGGTAAATAAGATAAAAATAGGTTTCGTGTCTTTTCATTGTAAGAAGTTTTTTTTAAATCGGCCAGTGACCACAAAATACGATAAAATTATTTTGGAATCTTTCAGTTTTTCACCTTTTCCCCAGTCATCAATCCCAAAAAAATAATAACTACGTGTATGCACGGAATAATAAAGACTCAAAGGCGGCCACGCACTGCAAAAAGTATAGGAACGCTGATTTAAGTTATTTGTTTCTTATACTGGCGGTTGAATTTACATCGTATTTCAAAGTCAAATAATTCTGAATTGACTGTCTCCAATTCACTCTACCAGTATTGATGCGGATGCCAGCTACTGAACAACGATTTTTCGTCCGGTTGTTCCACTTCATCGCGATCGATTTCTTAGAGAAACAGTGTGCACGAAAAATACATAATGCTTCTCATGTATACTTAAAAATAGTCATAGTGCGTCAAATAATAATATACTAACAAGAAATTGGATCTTTGTCTTGTGAGCTATATAAATAATTGCAAAATGATTTCTGTGAATCATTTTTAATCGGCCAATCGTGTAAATATTTTATGGTACTTCAGGAGATGACATTTTGCATCAATTTTCTTCTGTAGACATACGTCATTTTATTATTGAAATTTTACGATAAGTGTTCGTTGAATAAGAATATTTTACAGCGCGTACTGTTTGATGTTTGCCATCAAGATAATATAAGTAAAAGCAATATCATTTGTAGACGGGAATCCATCAAAATTTTTACTATCTTTGTCCTAAATTGACAGAAATGAAATATCCAATTTTCCATCACGTAAATTATAGCACTTCCAAATTTAACAATAAATTTAGATATGCAGTGTCATATTGGATTTCGTTTTTGATTATTATGAATATTAGTCAAATCAAAAGCGACATAACAATGTTATTTTTTAAGTTTTTAAACACTACAGACTTTGTGAACCTTTACACAATAATGACAGCCGTTTTTTATCACAACCAGAGTTGCCAGATGTTCAGATTTAAGCGGGTTCAACAGACAAATTCTATGTCCTGAATTTTTTATAAAAATTCCGACTTAATATGAACATAAAATGTACGTATATGTATAGTTAAAGAAGCTCGCTTATTTTTTGTTAGACAGTCTGACGTACTACCTTTTATATATTATTTTTATATTTGTTTATGCCAAAAAAGAATTTGATGATTACAATAGTAACGGCTTAAAAAATATATATCAAGCAAAGATGACGAATATATTTTGAAACAAGCAAAATGCTCGGGTTTTACTTTTAATGTAAATGTCATTATTGTATATTTTTGGCATTTAAATTAAATTACATCTTATCATTATATCTTAATAACTGTAAGCTTACGGGATTGGGTGCTCTATTCTAAACTGCAAAACACAACAGTACACGGTCAAGACAGGTGTCACTAAAAATAATCGCTGCTATATATAATACATAAATGCAGTTATTTTATCAGTTTTAAAATTGATTGATATCTCAATATTTCTGTCTTTTCCGATACGGAAATGCCACTCCAAAGCTTGCTGAATGTGATAATTTGTAAAAATATATTCCAAAAACTGACTATGTCATAAAATCGCTATATAAATTATCATTTTTTTGAGAAACAAAATTCAATAAACTTTACAATGGCAACAAAAATTATTATAATTTAAGATTTCGACTGAAGGTGCTTGGTGGAATTTCAATATTAAATTTGAATCGTTCAAATTATGTACACTCCCCTACTTCATGTACACTCCCCTACAAATTATGTACACTTCTATACCCTATATAAATAATATCATAAAACCTTTGCCGACAAACAAATAAATATAATTCTTAAAACCACTCACTACTCAAATCTTTGGGAATTCCCATGAGCTTATCCTTTTCGCCAGCGATGGCCTTAGACTCAGTGATACATTTATTTAATATATAAACACGAAACATCCATTTACTAAGCGTCAGTTCAAGTTCATCCGTGCGCTTGGACGCCTGAAGATGCCGAAAGGCGAAACCTGGGTCGTTAATGACAAAATCTGTGGGAGTGTAGATAATTTGAACGATTCAAATTTAAAAATCATTATGCCGAAAATACCTTTTCAAAATGTATTTTTATCTTTTTTTTAGTTTCAATTTTTTTTTGCTTACAACTTTTTTAAACTTTGAAGATTGATCGTTGTTTGCACAACTAGTTGGCATTGTAACCAATGTATCAAATATTAATATTGCATTTTCCGTGTCACGTAATGCAGGGCAAACGTAAAAATGGGAACGTGATCAAATATTCCTCACTGTGCGGACGACAAGGTAGATGATTTATACTCTATTCCAAAGTTCAAGGAAAGGTCCGCATTCAAAAAACAACTACAAGCACCTCTTCTGAGCGCCTTTTTTTATACTGCTTCGAATAGACAAAAGTATATAATGCGTACTATATTATTTTATCAATTTTATATTAAACAATACCTCAATATTCGTTTCTCAATCATATATCAGCCAAAAAAACTCATTGGTTTTCCTTCTTGGCATTTTAGGCATTTAAGTAAACGGACAAACTTCAACCGACCGAATTCAATATTGAAATTCTATCGAACACATTATGTTGAAATCTTAAATCATATATCATGCGTTGACATAAAAAAATGGTAATATATGTTTTAAAACACTGAAATTCAATACGTATGAATTGTTTAGATTGTATATATATTTAAAATTTTGTTTTTCGACTAAAGGTGATTGGTGGAATTTCAATTACAAATTTTTATTGATTGAATGGTGAAAAATTGAAAGACGAAACGCGGGTTTCGTTAGTGGCGAAAATGCATGGAAGTATGCAAAATTTTCCATGTTAAGTTGACCATCTATATATTAATAGTGGATAAAATATTCACTTTATATGTCCTGCCGCTGCCACCATTTTGGTTTTCTTCTTCTTCTTCTTCTTTATAAAGATATTTTATTTTCATTATAATTTACTGATGACATCTAGCAAGAAGGTCCTCCCTGCTGTCGCCATTTTGGTTTATTATAATGGTTAAACATGACAAAAATAAAATAAAGTAAGCCAAATAGTTTGATAGATTGTGGTCAACAATACTAAAATACCAAAATGTGAGCAAAGCGAGGATAATGGGAAAAGGTGAACTTACTTCACCACCTTTATTACATTATCACAATCAATTTTTCTCTACAATACTTTATTTATGCTTATTTATTTAATAAGCTTTCACTTAAAATTAAAAGTACTTGATAGTTGTCACAAAAAACAATTGAATATGTAATTGTGCTTAAAAGTCAAATAGACAAGTTTCACCATTTTGCTATTTGACTCACTTCACCTCTTAAAGTCTCATATATTCGTAAAACCAGGTTCCATTTGGCGAGTTAATAATTTTTATTCATTCTGTATAATTTGATAAGAAAGTATGCATTTGATTGTTCATGCCGGAAAATTTCTGATTTTATATAATGCGAAACAATTTTCACGTTGGGGGCAACGGGCTTACAGCTCGTTTCTTTCGATTAGACTAATCTATATATTTGTATTCACTTTATGTATACACATTTATGTATCACTGAAATAATAAAAACAAATTAAAACGTTTTTTCATGTATTTTTTACGCTTCCGTTGCTATGTGAACGCACGTGTATGTAATTTTCAGTTTCCAAGAAAGGAAGAGAAAAACTTTATCGAGATTTACAAATTTTAAACGAAAATGTATTATACAAATTTGTAATATGAAATATAAAACATAAACAAAGCAATTCAAAAGACTTTTTATTTCACTGTGTTTATTCAGAATCAGCATTCAGTGTTTTGAATCAGTCAAATTTTGATATTTTTATTGTTATACAATAGCTTTGATGCTACTTTTAAAGAATATTCATCAAAAAAAAAAAAAATTAGAAATCATTTCAGTACAAAATATAAATATTTTATGTTCGAGCACAGTACTTAATTTGTATATCGACCGTGAAAAGAAAAAATGACGTAACCCACATATAACAAATTTTACAGGAGACACAAAAAACGTGTTTTGGTGATTTTGGGCAAATTATAAAATATTCGCACACTTGAAGTGCACGAAGACTAAAAAACTGTTTTTTATTAGCTTTATCTGACATTAATTAAATAAATTGTTCAAAAATACCTCTTTTTTAAGCTCTTTTTCCTAATCGCAAATTTCACATGCCCTTATTTTTTAAACTTAAAAGCTAAATTTAGATACTCGTTCGGCATTTTCAGCTAACGTCGTTTTGATAGATTGTGTATCAAGTGGGTTACGTCCTTTTTTATTTCCTAAGTCGATATGTTTTTTTTAAATAATTACATCCGCTCCCAATATATAGACGAGCATATGGAATTGTGAAGGAAGTTGAGACTTCAAGAACTGCTGGTCACTCAGTTACTCAGCATCTTTTTTTGTATAGTAATAGTAGAAGGATACGGCTAAGGCAGGACTAGTAATCGCTCACGTTATGTTTATTCTCAATTATTAGATTATAATATTATTCATCCTAGTTTGTTGATTTATTTTTATTTAAAACATTTTAAATGTATAAATTTTCTTTTAATGTTTTATTTATTTATCGATCGAAAAAATACTGTTCGTACTGTGACTCGAACCAGTGAGATCTGGCACTTAAACCCACAACGCTAACCGCTGCGCGATAGGACTCGACGATTTCTGTTCGAAGGCGTGGGTATTTTTAATGTCCAAAAAAATCCCTCCCACCCTTTCCGATCCTTTAATAACTGAGCGTAGCGAGAGCGATTAGATAACCACTAGTTATGTACTAGCTTTATCCTTCTATCCCTACTACTTTGAAACAAACAGCTCTCGTAGAAAATCTTCTGTTGAAATTCCTCCATGAGAGGCCATATGCTCCACATTGAAAATGGATTTTTAAAAATCAGTCAAATAACTCACATAGCTGTGTTTTGAACTATATATTATAATTTGTTGTCTTTAATTCACATATGTTTTGAAATAACTTTGGTATATTAAAAAAAAATGGTTGAGGTGGGCATTGAGATCCTACATCATCATTACACATATCGACTGTGGTAAGGAAAAAGGACGTAACCCGCAGTTTTTTCAAAACAGCTTTTTTTTGATAATCACAATCTATACAACTTTATACACTTTCTATCACAAGGATGTAAGCAGAAAATCTCAAATTAGTATCTAAATTTTGCTTTTAGTTTTAAAAAGGAGGGCATTTTTTTATAATAAATATTTTATTAATTAATTACCAGTTTACTATCTGGTGACAAGAGTGTCTAAAAATTGTCACCTTATTTTACAAATATGTTGTAAACATTTCATTGTAATAAAAAAATTAAGGTTTTTTTCTAATTAAATTAGCACTTGATTTACAATGTTTAAAATTGTATGGAAATTTAAAAAAAAACTTTTCTTTTAACATTTTAGTATTATTTTTTCACATTTTATCAGAACCAATATGGAAGTTTACAATATTTTAAATTTTACGAAAATAATATATAATATTGTATTACGTTATCAATAAATAAAGTTTTATATTACGTCACGTCAGTCAAAACTAATAAAAAAACTGAGTGACATGTTGAAATATTATCTGCCCGAACGGGTCTCGTGTTAAACATTCTGGGCAAGTCGAAAATAAAAACGCCCGAGTGAGACTCGGGATTGTCAGTGTGCGAAGCAAATCTGCGCCCGAGTCACGCTCGGGAAAAACTGTCAAGTGGTTTATATTAGATAAAGTCAATTTGAAACCAGTTTATCAGTCTCCATGCAATAAAAGTTTGCGTATTTAGCATAATTTGAATTTGGCCCAAAATCATCAGAAAACAAAAAAATTGTTATGTGTGGATTACATACTTGTTTCTTTCCACAGTCGATATAATTATTGATTTATTGCTCTGAATTTCATGATACTGATTTTAATCTGCGTTTATTATACTTAATATTTCCGTTTCACTCAAATATATTAAACATTCAGTCGTGCTATTTTTATTTTTGGTTAAAAGTTCAAGCTTGAATGCTTTATAAAAACAAAAAAGCTCCGCAACAATGGCTTTTAAAGTCGGCACTGTTGTGTACGGAAAACTGTGATGCCGTTTCCATTATGAAGAATCACTCTCGGAGAGGAAAATTCTACAAACCGTAGGATACACGGGCTCGCTGCTTTCGTTAACAATACAGCGTGGTTTTGCGTTATTCTTTAAATTTAATGCTGAACTGTAGAACGGTATGCACGTGTATAAAATAGCAGACATGTATTCAAATGCATTTTGTGGGCAGTTCTCAGAGATCAAGCGAATTTTTATATATGTCGATAATCAAAGTCTAGCAAGATTCTAGTACAAGACATATTATATTAATGAATTTTGGCCAAGCTTAAATCACTAATCTGTGGGCATTCTCATGGGCTAATCCTTTTCGTCAGCAATGGCTTTAAGCTCATTGATACATTCATTTCTTATATAAGCACGATACATTCATTTACTAAGCGTCAGTTTAAGTTCATCCGTGCACTTGAACGCCTGAAGATGCTGAAAAGCAAAACCCGGGTCGTTAGTGGCAAAATTTGTGTGAATGTACTTAATTTTAACGATTCATATTTAAATCACTTGTCTTCTTCAACATAAAAGAAAAAAAAATACTTTTTTGTTCGATTGCTTTTACAGTACTAATTTATAATAATAAGAATACGTATAACAAACGCTTTTAACACTTCCCCTACAGTTCTAAAAAATACATTCGATATGTTACTTGCTCTTTAGGAACCAAGTGAAAAACATGTTTTTTTTTAAATATACGTTCTGGGTTTTTACTGTCCATCAACACTTTTTTATATTCTGTGCATTGGCGGATCCAAGGGGGGGCATGGGGGCCATGCCTCTCTCCCTGATGAGATTTTTTTTCTATTTTTCTAATTTATTAAAACTTTATTGTTAAATTCGATCTTTAATTGTTTTGTTTACTATATTTTATAGAATACATACTAAATTATGTATTGATTATTATTTTTAAACCATCTATTTTATAATGTATTATTTATGTATCATGTTTATTTTCAAACTTCACAATTTCTGGATCCGCCAATGATTCTGTGTTACAAAAAGAACGTGATTCATAATAAAAAATTGTGTAATTAATAGAAAGCTTTTAATCGATAGAGAGCTTCCATTGAAATTCTCAATTAGGAGTACTAAATATTATGTGTAACTAAAGATCAGAACATGTTTTTGTCAATGATTTATATCATGAAGCTTTAAATAGCTATGTAAATAATATGTTCACTTTAATACATTCGTAGTTTACGCGATGTTTACAGGTATGCTTTAAATTATTTTTTTATACTCAAATTTTACAACATTAAATGAATAAAGTGTATCCTGATGTACTAATACTTTATGATTATATTTAATAAATACAAATATTGGCCATTTCAACTAATTACCATCGAGACAGAAATTTTCAACGTTTCCAATTAATTAAAAATAATTCAAACAGAATTTAACAAAGACACTTAAGCTCAAAGCTATCACAAAGTCTTATGCTCAAGAGGTGAAATGTTATTTTGAAGAAATCAAAAATGGGCTTCGAAAGTATTGAAAATGTCTCATATAAAATAAAATCGTTTTTTGTTTGTTTTCTTTCAGAATCATGAGTAATATTTATAACGAAATATGAAAGTTTTCGAACACATTTTTTTTATAATCTTAAACATAACAAATAATGACTATTGACAACAATTCTTAGAAGAGTAAAATATTTATTTTTTTATTTTCTACGCGTCTGCTAGTTACTCAATTTCTCAACCTCTTTTTTAGAAGAGACATGTAAGAATAGAACAGAAATAGTGGTTTCTTAATCGCTTACGTTACTTGCTCTTTTTAGGATAGAATCGGTGGGGGGGAGGAATTTTTGAAAATCACAGCTAATTCACAGAAATCCATCAATCGATTGAAATTCATTTGAGAAACCACCAGAATCGATTTGAACCCGTGAGATCTTAATTGTGTTGTTTGTACCTTGTCTTAATTGTTCGTATTTTCTATGAATACTATAAAAATTCAAAATATTTTTTATTTCGTCAAAAATGAAAAGATGGCGGCTTATATATTTTAAAAATAGCAACGAGAGAAACTTTAATATTTAACTTTCCTAATGAATAGAATTTTTCTTTGATGCTTTAATACTACTTAAACTGCTAACGATGCCAATATTCAAATATATTGCTTTTCAGATTGTGCTCAAATGAAAATTCACACAATAAAGAAAAATTCAAACAGTATTGTTTGTAATTTGGGGAATAATATATATGTACATATATAATAAAAAGTCGTTAAAGGATTTTATCAAAGAATCAAAGTACTTTTAACTATTGAATATAAAATAATATTTTACTTCAGCCGCAGTGTAAGCCACGTATATAACCAATCAGTATTGTCTTTTGTTTTCCTTCTTGTTATAAGCTCTTTTTAATACTTTAAGAGTAAAGTTGTTTAATTCAAAAGTCTTTAAATAATTCATACGGCTAATAAGCAGTATGTTTTTGTTTCTTGTCATATATATGTATAATGTGTATAAATAAATTTTATATTAAAAATACTGCTCATTTGTGAGATAATGTGAGAGAGATTGAGAAAACTATGTATCGTATATATTATTTTTAACATATTTAAAACACAAGTACATTCTCCAAAAAAAAAATGTAAATACCAGTTAATTTTATTTATTTAAATCAAATTTATCTATCATAAACAATTTCACAGTAAAATCCTATATATGTATATATATAATATATATCTTTGTTCTAATTAAGATTTGAATGTAACATCAAAAATGCTGGCAAAAAACTAAAACATTATAATTAATATATAATAACATAATGCAAATACGAATGTTTATATATTTTTTGAATACCAGAACCGGTTAATCTAACTGGTAAGCAGGTTTAATTGAGCTCTTGAGAGGTGAAGTGAGCCAACTAGTAAAGCGGTTTTTTACGGTTAGCGACTTTTAAGTACAATCACGTCTATACTTGGTGTTTTGATGGATTGCATATTTTTATTTTACGGCGATAACACTATTGCAATGTACATTAACTGAGGTTACTTCACGTTTACGATACTTTAAGACGTGTAGAATTATACAACGCATCTAACTTATTTTTTTCTAAAATACCACTTGGCTCACTTCACCTCTAGTGGGCGCAATCGATTTTTTTACTATACTGAAATTGTATATTACAAACTGTTTCCACATGAGTTTTCTTTCTATTTTGGATATAAATTTAAAAGGCTCGTATTTTTCCTGTCAAAATTATATTACATTGGTCAGAATTTATATTAAATGGTTTTAATATATCGGTCAGTGTAAATTGTCATAATTTTAATGAAATTAAAAAAAGCCTACCCTAACCCAACCAAAATCGTTATAAAATATTCTGACCGTATAATATTTTTATTCTGACCAAAAATTTATTTAAATTCTGACCATTTAATTTGTTCCCAATTTAAAATAGGTCAGTCACTTTTAATCTTCAACATATTCTAAAGATTTACGGCACTTTTGAAAAAAAATATTCTTGCAAAAAAAAACCGAAAAAGACATCGCGAATTTCCGACGTTTTAATAACGAAGTGACGATATTGTGAAGAAGAAAAAAGTGTTGAATATTCTTTTTCCGGTCGCGAAAAATTCGCCTATTTTTATCGCCGGTTCGAATGTTAGCGCCGCCCAGCGGGAAAAAAAAGTAACAGTGATGTATTAAAAGCAGCCTCCGGGAACTGACATGCAATTACGCTGGAACACGTCGCGTCCTCCTCGCAGACCAGAATATATAGCGCACTATCGCTTACTACCTGTCACGCTTTGATATTTCTACGGCAATCATATTATTTCGATGCGGCATTAGGACACAGCCAGTGAGAGAGAAAATATACTTAAAAATATATGTCGTCATATCGAATTCGTTCTTAATTTGAATTTGAAATACACATCATTTAAAGGTTAACGTAGTGGTCTACAACGACACCTATAATCAATACAAATTAATAAATGCGTTATTTACAAAAAATCGTATAAAATATAATTGATAAAATCTAGCTTAATTTTTTAATGATTTTGAAAACATCTTAGTTGAGTTAAGTATTTCTTATTGTTATATTCAGTATTACGTACAAATAAAATATGAATATGGAACCAGTGGCGTGCTAAAGCAGTGACCTTTTAGTTTTTTGCATCTCAACCAATTGCATTTTTGAACATTTTATTAAACGTTCAAATACATTAATATTCACCAGGGCTGTGGAGTCCGTTTTCACAGCCCTGATATTAACAGTTATTTTTTTTCTTTTCTACTACTTCTTTAAATTAAACGTTGAAATAGTAACTGTTAAATGGAAAATAAAATGTAAAAATCAACAAAACAAAACATAATTTATTAGACATTTTTAGATAAAAAAAAATGTTGAAATAGTAACTTTTAAATTGTTTAAAAAGTCGATGTTAATAATAATGTATTTGATTTTGTTAACATATTTTAAAGCTAGATAACACACTTTTTTGTAAATAATTCACTTAATACTTTTCCCTTATTATAGGTGTCGCTTTAGACTGCTTCACTCACCCTTAAAGTTTTACGGTTGGCAAATTTAATCAATCCACGTAAATGATTAATAATATGATAACTATCAATTTAAAATTCCACCAATTTTATATGTCCATTATTGTTGTTTTCTTCGGTAATATGGAACGACATTTGTATGACTGTTTTTTTTTATTAATGCGGAGAGAATCTGAGCCAATATGATAATACGCTTCTAAATGTATATTGCTTTGACAGTCTTGAGTCTATTTCAGAAATCTTAATGTTATAAAACGAAAATATGAGTTTCCAATCGTTTTATAAAATGAGTAACTTGATAAGTTTAAAAATCATTTAGGGTTTTAATATTTACTCGGGAGTTCAGTGCTTCTTTTCTTTTTTAATAAATAGAAATAAATATTAAATTAATTAATATTTTTATTCAGCCGTCGACATTAACAGAATGAAAATAAAGTTGTCTGCATATAAACAACACATAAAGGTCAGACATCATATTGGTATATTATACAAAAACAACATTATTTACAGTACATCGAAATTTGCCATGTTTGAAACAAAAAAATCGAACTATGGATAGACCGCAGTTCTGCTGTCAATGATATAAAGGTATAATGTAAAGAATTATTGATATAAATAACATAGTATCTGTTATTTTAACGAAAGGAGGACAAATTTTCTCTTCAAAAGAATAAATATTTAAAAAACAAAACTCATTTCAGCTGAAATCGCTGATAATATTTAATTGTTCAGAATATGCCTCGTGCCGTTAGGTGTATTTTGACTTATGGAGGCAGTCAAGATATCTTTGACACATTATCTCGGAATTTTGCAACTGTAACATAAATCACTATGAAAATCACTAATTCGAATGTTCTTAGAGAAAAATGATCCATGCTTAATTTCAAACTAGCTGATAACAAAAGACTTAAATTCAAATCAAAACATGCACAACAACACATAAACAATGTCACCACAGCAAACAATCTATAAATTATTTAACGTTCTCTATCTAATATATAAAAATGAATGTTCGTACACTATGCGTTGCCACGCCGCTCATCTGATTGCAATAAAACTTTGGCAAACGTTTTGCTTGCACTTCCGGGAAGGTTATAGGCATAGAAAAATTTACTTACAGTGGGTCTTATATATAAAAATCGATGTTTCTATATCTGCCATACAGTTCATTTTGACAACGTATGCTTACACTTGCGCAAAGGTTATACAATTAACTTACAGTAAGTGGCGCGTGTGTCGTACCATAGACCAGTACTTTCCAACCTAAGTTCCGCAGGTTTTTCGCGGGGGTTTGCGAAAATGTTCATTATTTCAACATTCTTTGTGATAAAGTATGAAAAAAATTCGGGGGTCCACAGATTATTGTTTTCAGATTTAGGGGTACGTGGCATGAAAAAGGTTGGGAAGCACTGCCATAGAAAATCGACAGCAAACGTCAAACAGACAGAAAAAGAAAACATGTACTTCAGTAAACACAATTAATACACAAACACTTTCTTTGAGTGGCATTGCAACGTTTGCCGGGAACCGGCTAGTGTGTTTATTAAATTGAAATCGTTTAAATTTGGTGCACTTTTTATGTTTTGTCGCTAACGACCCGGGTTTCGCCTTTCGGCATATACAGACGATTAATTGCACGGTTGAATTTAAACTGACGCTTTTTAATGTATATTTAAGAAATAAATGTATTTATCACAAGCTATTTATGGTAATAAAATATGGATTTATTTTACTTATGGCTTGATTTTAATAACATTCAATAGTTGAGAAAATAACCACATAAACAAATTCAATATCTGTATGTCATTGAAATTACATGTGATTATCGTTTAAAGGTTATATTGTGGAAATGCTTACTGATTTAAATGGTAGGTGCTTTTAGGAACTCTATTATTTTACGGAAATTAATTATATTTACATACCTGTTATATTTTTAGTAATGACGTGTATATTGAAATAATTCCAATACATAACAAAAGTAATTATTATAATAAGCGGCAGAGTAATGTTTTTAATCGATGTACTGCATTTTTTTTATATAGTACAGTATACAACGTTGATTATAATATAACATTGAAGTTCTTTTTAGTATCAAAAAACAAAAAAGTTTCATATTTCAGTCACGTTGGTATGGCTCGGATTAACCCTTCAGTAGTTTAACGTTTTGCATACAAATGCATTTTAAAAATTAATTTGCGTACGCCTTCAGTAAGCAAAACACTGATTTAATCATTTCAAATAAAATAATTAAAAAATTCAAAATGAATTCGTGCACAACCGTTGTCCGTTTTATCAATATTCTACGGAACGAAAGCTGCTCAAGATTTAATAAAATTTTAAATTCAAATAAAAATAAGGCGGCTGAAAAGCTTGCCTGAATCAAAAAATATTTAAGTCGTATAATTTTGTATGTCGATAACGCAACTTCAATATTTAATCTATACTAGCATTCTGAAATAATTACATGACCTTAGATTGTCAATTTTTGATTTAACACTTGAATGAAGTTGACTGACACTGTAACATAATTTTAAAGTGAAAAAATATCAAAGTGTTTTAATTTTAAAAATATTATTGCAATAAAGTTCTCGTTTGACCATACCGTAATTGAACTCCATTTTTAGAGATACTTGTAACTAGGGCTTCCAATTAACCGGACTTTCCAACTAACCGGTTTTCGGTTTATTTCTGGCAATAAAACCGGTTAACCGGTTTAAACCGAAATATAACGTATTTTGATTAGGTAGGTATGCAAAAAAAAAAAATTCTGGATTTTTTAAAAATATTTGTCATAAATGCTCCAATTATAATGAAAAATCGATATTTATCTTATAGATGGAACACAGAAGGCATTTTATATATACATATATATATATATATATATATATATATATATATATATATACAACAATGACAATCAAATCTGGAAAAATATTTTATGATAAAATATGTCAAATAAAAAAATAGAACTTGATAATAAAACTCATCAAAAGAAAGATCTTTTAATAAATGCATTTATTTTTTTAAGCATATCGACTAGATAGGACATCCAATGCTTAGACAAAAATATAGTAGAATACAACAATATTAGCTTATATGTCTTCACTCCCACTTTGAAGCATATAGACTCAAACTATTATTTTTTAACGAGAACTGCTTGTTACTCAGTTGCTCAACCCCCTCTTTTTTCGAAGAGAGAAGAGATTGAAAGTTATGGCTAGAACATGGGTAGCTGATCATTCTCACTACATCATAGTAATTTAAGGGATAGTGGAATAGAATATTAGGCATCACAGACATCCATGCCATAGAAAAGAAATCTATGAACTGATTGCAAAAATCCGTCCGTACTGGGACTCGAGCTCGTTTGGTCCGCAACCTCAAAGAAACGACGTTGACCACTCGTCCATGGACTCGGCGTTATCATGTTCATCATGATAAGACCATAATACTTAAATTATAATTGAGGATAACAATCACAATAATAATTATATTTTATGATAACATCAATTATTTTTTGGGTATATGTTATTTTCTGAACAATTATTTATTTATACATATAGGTATTATACGATACTAAAATTTTTATTTACGTATCACGTTCAAAATTACTTACATAATATTATATTCAAAAAATCATAGTTCACAGTGTGTTTGTTTATCTATTGCTCAAGAAAATAATTCGTAAAAAAAAAATGCATCGAAAATGTTATATTTCACAAAACTACAAATTTGAATTCAAAAATTGTATCAATCAAAAATAGGCACCAAGCAAAGCTGTATTTGAATATATTTTTTATATTGTTCTAGTTAAGATAGATATTGTGCTATTTACCTGAAAAATATCAATGACTTCTTAATTTCCTACAACCTCATAGTCGCTGCGTATAAGCAATTTGTATATTACTGAGAAACTATCAATAATCTCATATTGTTTTATTAAAAAGAAACTTTTTTTCCGCATTAAAAAATACTTAAGTAAATGTATTGGGATTAAACTCTACTGGGTCATAAAACATCTACTAGGTTTGTCCGTTCTATTGTTGATTATTTAATTTACTTCCTCGACCTTGTGAGACTGTAAAATTCTAGCCACATCTGGTATCAATTTAATGACAACTGAGAAAGGATGAGTACCTACTTAGGTTATAAAAATACTACTGCATCTTTTGTGAACGTTTTGCAAACGGAAACGTTTGAAGTTGACAAAAACCAACCATATAATTGAACAATACAGTAAAAGTGACATGGGACAAAGTTCTTGGAATAATTTTGACCCCCCGTTAGGTAAAACTTTACAATTAACTCTTGTGTATTAGTTTTCACATATTGCATTATGATGCAGAATAAAAGGTTCGTACAATAATTTAAAATATCATATTTAAACAGCAATCTTTTGCATTGTTGATTTAAAGACAAAATCAAGTAATTATAATGCAATAATCATGCAAAGGAAGAATATATCTACACACAAAAAAATAACAGTGGGTAAGGAGATATATATTATTACTCATTAATTAAATTGTATACGTTTTAAAATGGTACAAAGTTATATATAGTATCCTTATTAATAGTTTTTTCAAGATTTATATGATTTGTCAAATTTACAATAAAGGTTATTGAGTGACGTGCATGTAAGAATCATTCCGTCTTTTGATAAATAATTGTCAATAATTACGAAAAAAATATTAAACTATTTAAAAAAGTCATTTCTGTTCACAACATGGACAACTTTGAGACATAATTAGATTTTTTTATACAATTCATTTGCATGTTTCTTGTGTTATGTAAATGGTTTCCGCTTCTACGCAGTAAATTCATTGTAAAAGATTTTTCTTTTTGAAAAAAAAATGAAAAATAAGAAAAGAGTATTATTGATAAAACGCGGTTAACCGCGTGAAATAAACCGGTTTTCGGTTTTTTTCAAAACATGCGATAAACCGGTTAACCCTACTTGTAACTTGATATATGAAACGAAAAGACACTAAACATGACAAAATGATTGACAACAGATTTGTCTAGATTTTCATATAATCCAAGGCATTTTTTTATCTGTCAGATGACAAGGTAAATGTAGACAACCATTTCAAGGTGAAACATTCTTCAACAAAATATGTTTTTAAATATTCCATACAAATTCACGCGAATAATACTTTTTTTTTAATCCGGAAAAGAAGTGCTGCGGCACGCCTCGGCCCCACCAACCACTGAGCTCTACCATCTCAATACCAATTCAATCATTTTACCGAAAACAAATGTAAATATTATTAATAAAATTTCTGCTTTGAATCAGAATAAAGAATATTTAAGTAGTGTCTCAACAGTTGGCATTGAAAAATAATACTATTCAATAAAACAATAAATAGTTTCCACAATCTCAGCCACTATTTTCAATGAGATTGTCACTTGAAAATCCGTCTCTTGTTGACCCATTTTCGAAGTTTGCATGATGAAAATGTCTTATTGACTTATTGCCATTATATTGACATATATCCGATTAAGTTTAAAGTGATACCACGTGACCGATTTTATTAAAAAAATACATCGTGCTCGTCAATTTTGTTATACAAAAATCCGTTAATATATTTGTGTGTAACAGATATCCATAGCTGAGTGGTGATCCCATTTTGAAATGAATGTTTCAAAATGACAAATAGAGAATCAACATACATAATAACGTATGATATTACTTCACGTATCTGCCCACTAGCATATCATGAAAAACAGGAGAAGAAAGAGTAATTATTTAACAACTAGTATTCTTATAACCACATATTTGTATATACATACATACAGTCTCTCTAAAATAAGTTTAAGCAACTGACTTGAATGTTTTCTATATTTTCGTCGTCTACATGCTTTATTGTGAATTTAATTATACATATTTACAAACAATAAACAAATTTAGACAGTTTTCTATAACCTCACTATATGACTTTTTAAAATATTCACATTTCACTTGTTCCTTTTTGTGATATTAGATGTTCACTGACCTGATTTTGAGCTTTAAATATAACCTTTGACAAAGCTTTCTTGAGTTTGAAAACTTTCTTTTACTTTGAGCTTAATCCGTAGTTTGGAGTCACTTGCAGCACCTGTTGTTTTTTAAGTCAAAATAATTAGGGAGCTTTGACTAAAGTCTCAAAATATTTCTACTCTACCTTAAACACCATACTGAAAACTTTGGAAAAGCCTTTAAGAAAGAACTTAAATAAAAACAAATAAATCTTGCCAAAAACACTGCAAATTTTTTTAATACCATACCCGCTCCAAATGTGAATCATATTTTATCAATATTTATTGTTATATGTTTAAAAACGAAATCTCTTTCAAGAAAAATGGTAAAAATAGAATGTTGGGATTGGGGAAAAATATTATTGACTATTTCTAATATCCCAATTATTTCAAAATCACCAATAATTACTTTTCATAACATTTTGCTCGTTTCTTACCATTCACATTTTCCTTTGAAATTTCATCAATGACCTTTTATCTGATAAATCTCAATAAAGCATGTGTTTGTTATAATCTTTTAATTAACGAACTGTTTACATGTTTTGCGGCAATCAAATAAAAAAGGTTTTAAATATGCCTTTAATACTACGATTCAAATATCTTACTAATTACATGACATGACCCCAAGTTATAATATAGATTTTTATTAGCTGATTAATTGTTACATTTTAAATTAACAAAATTTACCGTAGAATGGAAACTTATGATTAAATGTCAAAATACAACATTTTTTTTTTCATTCAAATCAATTGAAAAAATAGTAATAAAACTATTTTTATTTTAATACCAAAAGTTACCATAACGTTTCATCCGACAGAAATTTGAAAAGGAAAACAGACGTAACCCACAGTTTTTTCAAAACAGGTTTTTTCAATAATCACAATTTATCAAACTTGATACACGTTCTATCAAAAGGATGTAAGCTGCAAATGCCGAATTAGTATCTAAATTTAGCTTTTAAGTTTGAACAAAGATGAGCTTGTGAAAATTGTAATCAAGAAAAAAGACTGAAATATTTTTTTTCTTAGAAAATTTCTTTAATTAATATTAAATTATGTCAATTAAACACCAGTTTAGGATAAGTTAAAAATATTAAGGTATTTCTGTTCTACAGTTTTTTATATGTTATATGTTGATAGCTATTTCGGCTTTCGCCATCGTCAGAACTAGTTCTTTCACTAGTTTTCTTAGTTATTTGAAATCATGACCACTACCAATGTAGAGTTTATAGATTCTTTATTAAGCATATCTCAACAGAAGTTTTTCACGAAAATTGTTCGCTCAATCTCTCTTTTTCGGGAAGAATAAGAATAGATCGAGACAGCTAAGGCAGGACTAGTAGTTAGCTAATCCCTCTCAGTTCACCCCATTTTTTAGTATCACGTTGGTGGAAGGGATTTCTGACGTTACAGAGAATTTTTCACTAAAAAATTCACATTATAAATCGATCGAGCGATCAATTTATGAAGTTTTCCATAATGTGATAAAAAAATATAAACACTTCAACTCAAACCAGTTAAATCGACCACTTAAGCTATACGCTCGGTCTATAATTCCAGTTTATTTTGAAGTCTTCATATAAAGCTTTTGTACGGCGTCATGTGCATATACGTGCACGCTGAACACTCTGTGGCCACTTGGGACACTTTATTTGCCGAGCGCGTGTTTGATATACACGCTACTCGCGACGCTCCGCAAAACGCGGCCAATCAAGCCATACATCAAAAAGTAGATGAAATTTTTTTTATCAAATATTAATTTACATTAAAACTCACCCTTTTCTTTGGCTTCAAATAAATAAGGAATGTTGGATTTATTAAAATAACTCGTTTTCAAAATAATCTGAAAAAGGATTACCGTGAGAAATATTTAGATATTTAATTCGCATTTTAACATCAATTTAAGTGTCGATTTGAATATAGAAAATTATGTAGACTTTATATGGTACTATTCACCAATTATATTTAAATCTTTGAGATACCTTCGTTTTATAAACCAATCTATAAGCTCTCAGTTATTGATGCGAAAGGGCTAGTCAAAATTAACATTATTAACAACGCTTCATAGCTTTCAACAATATGTTATCCATTTTTGAAAAAGCTTTGCGTCCATGTATTAAATCTAATTTAAAGCACTCGGAAAGAGGTTGCTTCTTTTTACTTTTTAGTATTAAAAATCCTTTCCAAACATTTTATATTGAAAAAGTCTAGTCTACCGTATATACGAAGAACTTTTCAGGTGTCCCAAACCATTATTACGGGTAAATTAAAATTAAATTTTAATTTATTTTTGCGTAATTATATTTTTGGCGCTTTTAAGTGAAATCGCAATTCGGTCACAAATCGCAAACAACCACAGGAATACAAATTTACAAAAAATGTTAAAATTACTGTGAAGATCACCAACCATTTTTTTATATATCGACTTTGAAAAGAAAAAGGACGCAACCCCCACATAACAAATTTTACAGGAAACACAAAAAACGTGATTTGATCATTTTGAGCTAAAGGCAAATTACGAAATATACATAACATTGAAGTGCACGGAGACTGATAAACTGGTTTTTAATTTAAATTACCTAATGTTAATTTGATTAATTGTTCCAAAAAAATTTTCTTCTCGAAAAAAAAAGTCTTTTTTCGTGATTGTAATTTCCGCAGGCCCTTATTTTTTCAAACCTAAAATTTAAATTAAGAGACTCATTTGGCATTTTCAGCTCACATCCTTTTAATAAAATGTGTATCAAGTTATACAACTTTGTGAGTATCGAAAAAAAAGCTGTTTTGAAAAAAGTGTGGGCTACGTCCTTTTTCCGTTCCACAGTCGATATGTAGGGACGTATTTATTTTTTTTGTGCATACTCATCTAAAAAATATCAAATGGTTCATGAGTTTTGATAACATGACCTTCATTTGACTGTTACTCAGTTGAATGTTTGATAACGTTTAATATAATTTTCAAAAGTAAATAAGTTGTTTCGGTTGATAATCAACTGGGATATTTAAAACAAAATATTTAATAAATTTTATTTGTTACGGGAATTTGAATCGTTCAGACTATGTACATTCTCACAGACTTTGTCACTGACGACCTGGGTTTCGCCTTTCGGCATCTTCAGGCATTCAAGTGCACGGATGAACTTGAACTGACGCTTAATAAGAAAATCGTTAGTGAGAAAATCTGTGTGAATGTACATAATCTGAACGGTTCAAATTTCATATTGAAATTACATCATGCACCTTCTGTCGAAATCCTAAATTGTTACTGGAATGTTTTTCAATAAGTCTATTTTTTCTTGTTAATATGTGAAATGTCGATCGTTTTAGTCACTTTTAAATATAAATGTAATTATTTAATGACACCAGCGATTTTCTATCCATGACTAGAGAGCATAAACAGAGTTTGCTTAAAAATTAAAATATTCTCCGGTAGTGAGTATAATTATTTGACCAAACACGCAACGTCAGATAATGTTTATTTTTGACGCCGGCCAAAAAAAAATACCAACTTACGAAAATTCAGCAAGTAGGTAGATAAATCATTTAGACATAAAAAATACACATTATCCATACGAAATTAAATAAGCGCTTTTTAGAATATATGCTCTCAAAATATATATCGCATATTAACTCTTCATCCGAATTTAAATAGAAATATTGTTTTTTTTTTTTTATATCCAAAATTATTTACGTTTGAAAGGTCATTTCTTGTTGATAAGACGTTAAATAATAAAAAAAAATGTTTTTATCATAACTTTACAATATGATCAGGACTTTTAGTCGTGATAGTCCAAAAGTGGATATCTCAATTGAATACAAAAGAGATTTGAAATATTTTTTTAAAAATTAAAAATACGTCTTTGCTGAAGTTTTTAGTCATCGATTATTGCCATTATATAATTATTATTTTACCTCCTTATGGAAGTATCTCAACAGAAATTTTCATATGAGAACTTTTTGTTACTCAGTCGTTCAACCTAGAGTAGTGATAAGGCTAAGGCTAGGGCAAAACTAGTGGTTAACTTATTGCTCTCACTACACCAAATTATTAAAGGATAGGAAAGGTGGGAAGGAATTTTTAGACATCACTAACACTTATGCTTTCGAACAGAAATCGATAGAAAAAATGCTGTCTGTAATGGGTCTTGATCCCGTAAGATCTGGCACGGAAGCACACAACGCTAACCACTATGCCATTGGACCCGACTTGTCTAGTTTACCAAATAATTATTGTTTACTAAAATCATCATTGTAAGATTTATTCAGTTGTTATAAGATATATAAAAAGTAGTTTTTTTAAACATTTATTCCTACTATGCCTACTATATTACATGTCATCTTTCTTTCGTAATATTCTGACATTTGTACATCGGCAGTTATTGCTATGGACTACCTCACTTAGAATAAAAAATATTCTCTCTTCTGTGCCAGCTCGATTTAAAAAGCTAAATTAAAAATTAAACTATTCCGTAAATTGCAAAATTGTTAAATAAGTCAACTAATTTTGGTTTAATAAACTAATTTTGAATGTGTATACATTTACACAACGTCATAGAAGTATGTTACCTAAAATAACAATTAAAATTAATTATAATTAATATAATATAATATAAAACAAATTGGATATAACTGGTTAATTTTTTTTTTTATTAATTAAATGGCTGCCACAGACAAGATAACTAGTAAAAATTGTCGTGCTCAATTCTCCAGTTACGAGTTAACTCGTCAATAACTAATTGAATTAACAATTGCAAAATGTTACGTGCTAGGTAATTACGCACTTTTTTCTACGGCAGCTAAAAGGTTAAAAATCATTAAAAAATACTTTTAAAATATACATATTACATCTCGCACACTACATACGTAAATTTTTATAACTTGCCCAAGATCTATAGCAATATAATAATTTTAATTGAATATTTTATCTCATATGACACCTTTTGTTTTCAGAACTATAATAATATAATATAAGAAGGTATTCTTGTATCTTTATCCAACGTACGTATATCAGGGTATTACAATATTTCACGAGGCCTATTTTCTGTGAGAAATGAAATGCTTAGCAGTGATTTGCGACTCTCTAACCTTATCTTAATCGGCCGAGCGTGTTACCCTTCGATTATGGGAAATAGGTTTACATACCCTACTTAAATCAACGTTATGAAAATTAATACGCTTCAAGCCCAACAAACTTGATCGGTGAAATTATTAATCTATAATCGAATAGTGATTAAGTTCCAAATTACAATATTGCCTCCGATTAATTATGCGTTTTTTATTTATTCCGAGTTGAGTAATTGGATATTTTAATCTGAGTGAATTAATTAATCTCAATATTGATTTTGTCAACTCTATTTATCGGTTGGGTGACTGTTTTCATTTATAAATCGTTTTAGGCGAGTGATGGATTTTAATATCCGTTTTTTATAATAGATTTATTAGACAAGAAGACTGATACACTTTATTCATTAGGGTTGAATTTTTAAATCTGCCACAAACTATATGTATAAAAATTCCTATTAAATTGATAACATAAACAATTTATGCTTTGTTTTTAAGCAAACTTTATTGTTTAATTATTTAAATTTGCATATACTAAGGAAATAAAACTTAAAATAAAAGTAAGTTTTACTTTAGATAATATAAATTAAATAGTAATATTATATAAATGTATAATTATTTCCATTCACATTTCTATGTTATCAAGCTTTTTTTATGTATACACAATCTAGAACGTTTTTATTACTATTATAGAAAGTATTATAGAAAATGAACGTAACAAAAAATATTTGTTTGTGAAAAATACTTTAAAAGTTAACACAATTATAATAATCAAACTTTTATAAATACAATTTAAACTTAAATAAATAATGATTATTTGATAGTGGCTGACTGGTTAAAAATATGTTTTTATTTAAATTTCTAGGTTTTTGTCCTCTTCTTGTTGAAACGCGTCTTTTTAGTTAACAATTAGTTTTTAGAAATATTTTTAGCTTTATCAAATAACACAATGCTTAAAAACTATTCTTAAATTTAAGTAGCCAGTGCGATCAAAATTTTATGTCAAGGAAAGAGTTCTTTTTTGAATCTATCAAATAAACACCTTAAAAGTGCAATATGTAAAGCAAATTGTTTTTTTTTCATAATAAAATCAAATTTTAATGCATTTGTAAAGTTTCAAAAATTAGCATGGCCACGTTACAATAGTGCGTTGTAAAATTATATAATGGCATTCATCGATGACTTAAAACTTCCGCCTAGAAAGTTTTATTACTATTAAAAATATATTATAAAATCTCTATCTCTATCTTCTTTTGAACTATTTAAGCTAAAATGCTCATTAGTGAAAATGTGATCATATTTTACACGTTAAATATAATAATATTTCCTGTCCGATAATTCGTAAAAGTTGGAAATTTTCTTTTCTTTGTTGACTGTCATTAAAAATACGTATATCGATAAGGTAAAGAAATCACCACAAGTAAATATATTTTTGATCGGTTAGTTCGTTCCCTAACATTGAAAAATAATGTAAGGAAGTTCTGATTCAGTTATTCGATCCATTGACCACACAAACGGGCCTGTCAAGTGTTATTACTTTTCTGCTCCGATGACTGGCTAAATTTTATGAAATATTTCTATAGTCTCGTGTTAGCTGACATGCATGAAATTTTACATTTATGTTAATTCTATCTATATAATAAAATTCAACCAACGACTGTGAATTCTTTGTAAATTTATAATGCCATTGGTTCAAATGGGTGTATTTTTAAGGTTGCTTGCATACATTGCTTGCATGAATTGAAACAGTCCATGCATATGCACAGCAATCCACGAGAAAATTGAATCACGCTTTACAACGCTTAACTAGCATCCAAAGCGGAACCCGGTCTAGCTGCTGTTAGTCCGATGCGAGCTTTCAAAGCTGTATCGGTATACTTCTGCATCCGATTAAATCGATGTTCCATCTATTACTCGGCGTGAATGAAGCTTTTCAACGTGCCCCATCCATTTTCAACAATTTAATGGTCTTTCAGAGGATTTTTCTCACAACCATTTTGGCTTAAGGCTGTAAGGCTTAGCAACATTTACAAATGCATTGAGAGTATTGTATGTGCTGCTTCCGCGTGGAAATGAAGTTTCGTATATTTAAAATATGCCGCATTGTTTATTATACTTAAAATTTAATTATTATTTAATCTGTAATTTATGATTTCGACTGTAGGTGTTTGGTGGAATTTCAATATTAAATTTGAATCTGAACTTGAACTGTCAATTCAAGTTTATCCATGTTCTTAAACACGTGAATATTTTGAAATACAAAACCCGGGTCGTTAGTGTAAAAACATGCGGGAGTGTACAAAATTTGAACGATTCAAACATCAATATGTGTTAATAATAACATTCAAAAATCGTGCCGTTCTTGAAACATTTTAAATAAGTTAATTATTTACCGTTTTTATAAATCGTTTTCGAATCTTTTTGTTCCATACTTCATAACCAAGTCATATTCTAAACTGTCGGAAATGAAATGTGTAGGAAAAGTATTTTTTATCTAAAATTAATAAAAAAAAATGTAGCACCATGTTTTTTTTATATTCTCATTTGATCATGACCAGATTCACTCAGTCATTTAAACAACAAGAAAATAAATTAATTGACTTAAAAATAGTTGTAATTATATTACACCTTTACTATGATACTTTATTTTTTAAGTAAAACGCGGCTTAACTCTATTACTGTATTAAAATTTGACATCAACATTTCTGTTTATATATAATATTTTTATTGACAAAATTTTTGCTGAATTATAAAATTGAGGATATTTATTTATCGCTTTCACTATATTTTTTTAATATTAATCGTACATTTTATCTTCTAGTTAAAATAATTCCGTACTTTTCAATGAGAATTCTTCTAAGTACTTAATATTTTTTACTGTCTTTGACGATTTCTTTTTTAAATCATTTGTAATTCCACCAAGAGGGAAATTAGTTTCCCGGTAACAAGAAATAGAAATTCTACGTCCAGCAAAGAAGTAGGCTCACTTTTGAAAATAATCAAATTAGCTTTTTGAGAGGAAAATACTTTTATCGCTTAATGCGTTCTAATGGTCAATTTAGCTGCTAAGTAACAATTTCCAGTGAATTTTTTTTCCCTAAAAATTCACTTTCAATTTTTTTACATTTTCGTAATACGGGACACTTAGTTAAATGTCCATTAAGCAATCATTCATGTTTATGCAATTTCCTTTTTTGCGCAGTATTTTAAAAATAACTTTTCTTTTATACACTCGCATGAAAATATAAATTGTAACAGCATAAGCCATCGTTACCTTCGTTGGGACAAGAAAATATCTTTAATTTAGTAAGTCAATAATATTACAAAACCCTTTATAAAAATCGTATTTAAATATAAAATAATCGATTGGGCCTTTTTTGACTTCTCAATATTCAATTTGTTTTTAAAATACGTCGTTTTAATAAAATTATATATTTAATAAAATAAAAAGACATTATTTATTCACTTTTTGATAGAGTAAGAAGTTGTCAATATTTAAAATGAATTGACACAAAAATTTGCAAAACCACGTAATTAATTCGTAAAAATGAAACTCTATCACTCTACTTAATGCATAAGTTAAACAAGGATATCAAAGTAATTTGTTCTACCAGAATTATAGGAATCGATTCGTAGCTATTCCAGACTCACAACTTCAGATTATCCTAACACTATTTAACAGCGAATAATGTTTGTAGCTTCGTAAAACGTAACTAATATAGATTCCATACATATTTGAAAAAATAACAAAATCAAAATATATATGCGGCAACGAGTTCTGCTGATAACTAAATGACCGATAGTTCGATTTTGTTTTCATTTCATAAAGCATTTTTAGGGCGTTTATGATTTAAAAAAGTGCAAAAAAATACAAGCTTTAGTTAATAGTCATAATTATTAACATTAAGACTGAAAGAAAACGGTAAAAAAAGAATTCGGTATTGACTCCTGAATTTTGGTGATCGGATGAGGACTAGTGCTTTCAACGTGATATAGTTGTTGGTGAAAGCATGTATAGTAAAATAACGTTAAGTATGCATGTATAATCAATTTAAAAACCATCATATATATTCCTAAAAAAATTCCATTTGGAGAATTAGTAATGTTTATTATTTTGATTTATTTGATAAGTAAGTATGCATTTGATTGTTCATGTCGATAAATTTCTGATTTTTTTATAATGCTAAAAATCCTCCCATTGGCGGGAATGGGCTTACAGCTCGTATATATAAATTTAACACTATCACATGATTAACTGATTCGAAATATACATATTTTTAATCTTAAATTTAAATAAATGCAATTAGTAGAAAGTCAGAGACAATATCATCCAATTTCATTTTCTTTTTCAACATTTTTCAAATCGACGTTAAACTTATCCACTGTTATAGCACATACCGTAGGTCGTTCGGCCTTCAAATTTATCAATAAAACGGCGATGACGTCACTTGTAGGCATGTTCGAGAGAGTCCCTTTATTTGAATGGCTATAACTATCCCGTAAATGCACCGCAGTATGAGTGGAACTTATTGTATTAATGGGAGCGGCTAATACGAACAGAAATGAGACCCTTTCTTTGGCGTCGTGCAGTTGACAGATTCGCAATTAGTCCAGATATCTCAGACTAATCGGTTTTCAGGCATTCAGCGTACATAGATAGAGATATCAGTTCAACTGTAAGCTACGAGAACAATCACGATTCATAATAGTAAATACAATAAGCTTGCGTAATGTAAATACGATGTTTTTCAATCCATATGTCATGAAATGATAACGGTACTCAATACGTTCGGTGTATAGGATAATAATGTTTCAAACATTCATGTCGATGATTAATGAAAACAGGGTGAGAAATTTAGCGTTTTTTTTAAAGAATAATTTTGTATTTAGGTGAATTGGCGAATAAAACAACTTGGAGTAAAATGTTTTCTTAAATTAAATTCAATGAATAGGTCCACATGATGGGTGAACGGATTCTTCTGAACAAGATTCTTCTGAGCACATATTCTCTGAAAAGAATTCACAATTGACATAAGACATTACACATCACAATTTTACAATGTTTTTATATTTAAAATATTTAAGCGTACGTAATATTCTGTGTACGGGGTATTCTATGTTTTGAAGAATAAGTGTACCGAGTACTCTTTTACGGATAATTTCGTGTTTGAAAGAATCTTATTCGGAATAATCACAAAATCTTTATAATGAAATGATTTGATGCTCGATAGCTTATTATTGAGTCAATAATGTATTTTGTAAATCTAGGATAATAAATTAATAAACATTCATGTCAATGACTAATGAAAACAGTGTGGGTAATTTAGCATTTTCAGAAAACATATTCTGGTATGTATTGTGAATTGGCGAATCTACTTAGGGCAAAATGTTTTCTTAAATCTTATTCAATTAGGCAAATACATTGTAATTATTTGTAAATAATTTTGATACTCAATACTTTTTTTCTTGCGGTAATAAATTACTTTGTGATCATTTTTGTCCTCGAGCTTTTTTGATGTAACGTCACAAAAAAATGTACGTTTTGTTTATTTTATAGAGTTTGTTCATAATTTCATGAAAGACGACTAATAATTTGATGAGACGTTGTATAAGATAAAAAAAAGATGTTTGTTGATTTTTAAACTATTGAAACAAATAATCAACAATTATTATTATGAATATTCATCATAAATGAATTTTCTTAATTTGTAAGATTATTTAAGCAATTTATAGAAGTTGATAAAAATAACATAAACATTAAAACTTATAAATTTTACATCGGATATTGGGTGTAAAATAAAATGGCATAACCTTCATATAAAACTTAGTACAAACCAACTTAATGCAGCACTTTTGGTGCAATGGAAATTTGTATTAGATTCGATTCGAGATGTTGAACAATAAAATACTTAAGCACATTTTTAGCTTTTTAGCTTTCTCCAATCTATCTAGTATTTTTCATAAATCTCTTTTCCTGGCCCATTATAAAAGCAATACCTTTTGCGTTCATTTTAAGCGAGACAGGGTGGGTGTCAGTATTTCCCCTTTATATCATAATTCATTTATCTGCTAAAATAAAACACGCTGTTTATTCCTCCTATTTTTACGACGTAATATGAAAACAGATTTTATTATAATACTTCCATGTCGATACAGTAAAGGATTGAAACCAATTATAAAAAGAATTATATTTAATTGTCGTCTTTTAGGAGCATTTTATTTGTTTCAACATTTATTTTCTTTGAAAAGTTAGTAATACATTGTTGCTATAGCATTCAATTCCGGAATCCCGACCAGTTTGGCAATCCCGTACTCCCGGGATCGTCTTTATACCGATCCCGGGGTTTTGGCATTCATTATAATATGTAAAAAATCAAATTTAAAATCTTAATGCCTCCCGATTAATTGCAATCACTTTTAGCTTGTTCACTGTCTATACTTGGTGGAAAGGTATTATATTAATAAAAACACAATATTCCTTTATATTTATTTCCACCAAGATCGGGACTGGTTTCGCTCATGGTGAGCATTATCAAATGATGATTTACTACAATATATTTTAGATGGACTCAGCGGTAACTTAGTGAATGCTCATTTGAATACAAAATGTATATTAAATTCAAAATGACTTCGATAATTCCACGTATAGTACCGCCAACAGTGACACGTGTTTCGCCTCTTTCAGAGACATATTAAGATTAAAAATGGCACAATACGTGGAATTATCGAAGTCATTTTATATAAATTTTGTATTACTACCATTTTTTTAAAACCATTTCCACTCCCAATATAGGGCATATGGACTCCTAATGGAGTTTACCTCAACAGATGTGTTTCTACGAGAACTGCTTGTTACTCAGTTGCTCAACCTCTCTTTTACTTAAGAGAGTAGGAATAGAAGGACTACCATATATTTTAATAATTAAACAATAAGTAACAGTTTACTTTTATTTGTTTATATACATCTTGCTGTATAATATCTACAAATAAAATTAATTAATTGTGGTCTTACTAATTTATTTTGTACCAGTCGTAAATAGGAACAATTTTTTTTTCGTTCATAGTTTTATACAAAATTCAGTTGTTAGGTTGTTAGTTAGTTATTCTTTTTTAGTGTAATAAGTATATTTTTTTTTTCAAATTTTAATTTTAGATTTTGTACACAGGTTATTGTGATATCTCATCTACTTGAATTGATCTCAAATAACTGTAGATTAGAAAAAAAAACTTGCGTTGGCCGTTAACTGTAATGTCAGTTATTTTCGTATCAAAATTAGTAATATGTATAAAAAAAAAATGAAGCTATGGTAAATGATCAATCCCGGGATCACAATAAGAGTCCGGGATTGGACGCCCTGACTGCAGCCCGCTGATAATTTTTCGCAAAATATTATATATTTCGAATACTAATTGGGTAGAGTAATTTTGCGCTTATCAATTGAGAAAGTCTACTGGGAATTACCATATTTATATGTTCTATAGACACTCTTTACATGCAAATATTATTTTAAGCATAATTTTCATAAAATGTATTGGAATACAAGACGACCTTTGTTTGGAAAGTACGATATTCTTGTAAACAGAAAAGTGTAAATAATATACAATATGTGAAATAGAAATTTTGATTTTTTTTTAAATTATCACAATTATTTTTTATTATGAATACAATTATGAATCAATAGTCTATATTAAAAGTCCGTTTTCTTCTTTTTTTAACATCGTTTTATTTAACTGTAAAAGTATTATAAATTGAGCCAATCAATCAAAGTTATTGTGAATTAGTATGGTTGTCGAAAATAGTTTATTTACATTCCTGAAAAGAAGATTTTTAACTGATTTAAGCAACCAATCATCCTATTTTTTTGCTAAATCCTTCATTAGATGTTCGCACACTGTAAATAATAAACATAGTTTAATAGTTTAATAGATTCAATTTTTTTATATGAAACTACTGTCTATCTTCTATCTACTTAAAAAATATATTTTCATATCAATAAATGTCAATATCAACGTGTCGAATATGCCGATCATATGCTGAGAAAATATTATTTTTTTATAATTAGTTACTTGTTATGATTTTAATATATTTATTATAAAACATTTCAACTCTCTCATACAAAAAGTGATAATAAAAAAACTATGTTAAATAAAAGTTGTATTATGGTGCAAAGAAATTACGCTTTGTAATTTGATTGTATGCTTCAGAGAAAAGCGACCGCTTGGTGAATGACTCTCTACGGACAGTGGTATTCAAACCAAACGTTTCTCACTTATCTTACAAATAAAAAAAGCTTTATACACATAAAATTTACCAGAAGGTATTCATTTGTGGTTGATAAATTTATATAGAATGACTCAAACATTTATTTATATGAAAGAATAAAAAAAATTACCTTTCTTCGTTTAAAACAAACGCAATATGAATATTAAAAATATTTTTCGTTCCAAGTTGATTGTGTTCACTTAAATAACTTAATAAATTAAATAATAATATTGTGTGTTTAATAACCATTATTTACTTTAATATATATATGTTTATGGTTTCTTATTAAAGGACCCTGAAAATTTAAATTTCTGTTTAGCTTTTAAAAAAAAAAAATCTCTTTCGTTTACGTTCAAACAATACTTCAAACTTGCAGAGCTAACTATTCAATCTTAAAATAATGACACAAAGCTCATACGTAACAAAATATTTCTTCTAAAATAATACGTAATGCTTTATTGCAAAAGCTCTGCCTGAAGAGACATAATTTCTCATTAGTTTTTGAGAGCTTTCCCAGATACCTATGTCCCCTGTCAACACTCACTGGCGGTTCGTTGTGCTTTGTCAACTAAAAAAAACCTTTTATCAAGACGTATCTTTGCTCTGTTTGTACTGAATATTTCCCAAATGCACTATTATGTTATAACGATTTTTTTTTATAAAAAATGGTTACCTATAAAACTTGAAACAGAAATATTTATGGTCACAGAATAATATCAATAAATAAGCGTGATTGTTTAGCAATAAATTTATTAGTAGTCATTTTAAAAAAATAGATTATTTTAGTTGCAATAAAAGTCAAAAAAAGTTAATAAACACGTGATAATTGACATCACATTCGCCAAAAACAAAATTCAAATTGTTTATTCTTTCAACTAACGATAATTTTCGATGTTAATATATGTTTTAATCATTATTTTTAAATACGTTTAAAGCTAAAACAAAATATTCATTACAGTTATAATACTCGGTTGGTATTGGATAGTTTCAGCAAGTTTGCGTTACGGTTTTTTATTATTTTTCTAGCTGAAACCGCAATCTGCAACGCGAGATTACTTTTTCTATATGATTCCAATCAAAGAACCGTCAAACGTCATAAACTTTTATTGAGCATTTAGTTTTTCCTGAATATACTCTTCAGAGATTCAAACCCAACAATAAAATTGTTTCGAGTTAAGAAAAGTATTCCTAAAAAATTATGTATTATTCACCTCATTAATTAGAATATAACGCATTATCTTCTATAAAATCTGGGCCACTTTCTGTTCTACCTTTTCTTTATTACTATTCTTTATAAAGTTATTCGAAAGCCTGTGTGGTCGAGTGGTAAACGACGTTGGCTACCGCTACGGAGGTCACGGTTTCGAATCCCAGTACGGACAGTGTTATAAATGGATTTTTCAATCGATTTATGAATTTATTTTCAAATGCATGGATGTATGTAATGTCTTGAATTCCCCCTTCCCACTCATCCTATCATATGAACGGAGCGTATTGAGAGCGATTAGCTAACCACTAGTCTTATCTTAGCCCTTTCTTTCTAGTCCTACTTTCTTTGGAAAAAGTTGCTCAACCTCTCTAAAAAGAGAGGTTGAGCAACTGAGTAACAAGCAGTTCTTGTAGAAACACTTTTATTGAGATAAACTCCATTAGGAGTCCATATGCTCCACATTGGGAGCGGACATGGTAAATTTAAAATAATGTTATTTACTCAAAGAGTCTACAGCCTGAATATTGATAGTAAATTGATAGTTTTAAATAAGAAATGACTAGTGTTCTGCAAGTAATTTCTAAAGAAAAAAAATCTTTTTTCTCTTTTTGTTTAAAATAGTCTTTGTTGTAAATATTATCGGGTGTTTACGTTTACGATTGCAATTTCATATAATGTGTTTCTAGTTAATGCGACTTGCGTAACTTAAAGATGCAGTGAGGTTTTATCTATGTTGTCTTTCTCCTATATTGTCTCTTATCTTTTATGAGTTATTTGGTTTGCGAAAGGCGATTATATAAGACACAGAAATCCAGTTAACGTTTTAAAATAAAAAAACAAAACGCATGAGTTGGCGAAGAAACATGAAGAACAAGAGGTGCTTTATTGGAAGTTAGGGGACGGAAAATTTTAAACCAAACAATATGCATAAGTATTGTTGCTGATGTTATTCAGCTGTCAATTCTACGAGTCAGAACTAATCGCATAGCTAGTCAAGTATTTTTTTTAATTCCTAAGTGGGCAACTCTGTGTAAAATAATTATAGGCATTCGATAAATTTGCAACATCATATGGAGAACGGGATATTCTTGATTCCTCTTTAAATTCAACGCGGAGTAGATTAAACTCTTCCGCCACGGCGGATCCTCAGTATATGGATACACAGGATACTTAATATCACTTAAACTAAATGACTGAGCAAGTCGCATTCTCTTTTTTCTTTATATCTTTATCTTTTAAGCACAACAGTGCATGGTTAAAAGATAGGTCCCGTACAGCTCTGTATCGGGTCAATAATATGAGGAATAAATTATTTTCTTTTCTTGATCGCATTGCGTTATGGAAGGCGGCCGTGAAAATGCGGCCGCACACACATAACGGGTGGTGGTGGGGTACTCAACAACCAACTTGTATATTTAATTCAACCGCCTATCAATGAAAAAGTTATAAAACCTTAAAATATGGTTCTTATCCTTATGTTGTGAGATAGCAATAAACGTTTTAAGTCATACGGAACACAAGACATTCTCTCACGTCTTGGATATATTTAGAAAAAATATATACATACTTATCACTTACAAACAATTAAAAATTTGTCGTATTTCAAGTAGCTGATTTGTGCGAGAAGATTTTTTTGACCGCGTCAATTATAAAATCCAAACAAATTTATCGTATTGATGACACTGCATTCTCAATTATTTACTGTTTTGAAAAAAAATCGTAACAGATTTTTTGTTAACTTAAGTTGAAATTTAAAAATATATTCTATTATTAATTTGTTTTCTTGATCCATTTTAAAAAGTCTAAAGATTTTTGTATTACATCTTAAAATATTATTTTTCAAAAACTATCACATGATACGATTAGTAAAAACACAATATTCCTTTGTACTTCATTCCACTTTATTTAATATGTCAGGACCTGTTTCGCTCATTACGAGCATCGTCAACTGATAAGAAATATAATTTAACAATGCTATTTATACAAAAATGAACAGTTATAAACAATAATTGGCATTGAAAAGAAAATACCAATTACATTAAAAGTGATTCTAAAATAGCACAAAATTAAAATGTTTAACACATCTAACATATAATTAAAAAGTCATCTCAGATTAATAAATTTAGAATGGGGATTGAAAGTAATTACAAACATAATTAAAATTTGGGAATTCTTTGACAAAGTGATACAATGAAAATAATGACATGATTCGATCTAATTCATTGTCTGTATGCTAAAACATTATCTACGCCTATTACCTTGAACAACAATGAATGAAATTTTTTAAAAATCGATGTGATAAATAATTCAGCCCCTTAGAGATGAAGTGAGCCAAGTGATATTATAGAAAAACATGCGTTAAATGCGTTATGATAAGTCTTAAAGTATCTTAAAAGTTAAGTGAGCTCAGTAAATACACACTGTAATATTGTTATTTCCCGAAAATAAAAATACACAATTCACCTAAATACGAAGTGAAGAAGTGATTGTACTCCAATAGAAAATTTTGAGCATTTTACTAAGTGGCTCACTTCACTTCTCAATGGCTCAATTTTCCAGTTGAGTATCAAGCCAGTGAACTTAGTGAAACAGATTAGTTTTTTAGATCGATGTAAATTATATAAAATTTCCAATATCGATATTTGTAACTGATAAAACATACTCAAATTACTGAGCAATATTTGATTAATTTATAATGGCTGCCGATAGAACATTTATTTTTGAATATTTTATTCTAAGAAGTCGCAGGTGCGTTTTAAATTGAATTATAAAAACACCCAGCGCGTTAACTTTCTTTTCAAGAAAATCTATTTTATTTAAAACAACGGAAAAAGTTCTTCCATCATTAATACAAAAGTGCATTTTCCCTTGTTTTTCAGTCGTAAAGTTCTACCGAAGGCGATATTATTTCTTAATAGCATAATCCCAGGTGTCCTTACGTCCCACCTCGCCCTAAATACTTTCCAACTAGAAGATCAGTATATTGTGTCAAATAAACAATGTATATAATATTTACAGTAAAGAATCGAAATTATTTTACTTTATTTTTTACATTTTATCATTAAATTCAATTCTTAAGTTTTTGATTGTTGTTTTTATATCACATTCCATACTGCATTTCATATCAAAATTAAGATGAATTCACATATTATTAATTAATTATCTAAATCATGAATGACCAAACCTTAGACCACGAGCTACATTTGGCATTATTGAAGATTTTGAGTGGCCCTTTCGAGGTTTTAAAATTTCTATACATTTTTAAAAAACGTATTACTAAATTTGTGTCATTTTTTCAGAATTTTTGCCTAGGTGTCGCATTCCGCCGCCAGACATTCATTTTTAGTAGTGCTAATTTTTTAAGACCGCCAAAAAAGGTAGAACCATAAATTTTCAGAGCTAGTTATTTTATTGATTACTAAATAAGTTACGGGTTCGAGTCTCAGTGCGAACAGCATTTTTTCGTTCGATTTCTGTTCGAAGGAATGGATGTATAAAAATTTCTTCCTATCCTTTAATAACTGGGCGTAGCGATAACGATTAGCTAGCCATTAGTCCTGTTCTAACCTAATCCTTCTATCCCTACTACTCTCTCCGGAGAACTGTTTATTACTCAACTGAGTAATAAACAGTTCTTGTAGAAAAGGGTAAGGTGTTTGTTTATTATTAATATCAAAAATATAATATTATTAAAATATGGCCCATCAATGATTTCAGTTGGGCATCCCAGATCTAAATGTAGAATTCAGTCAGCATTATGTTAAATATGAACGATTCAAATTTAATATTGAAATTCCACCAAGCACCTTCAGTCGAAATCTTAAATTACAGCATTATGTTGATATTTAACATACTATTTTTATCAACGATTGATGACCAACAAATATATATCCATTCTGTCACTAGTTTTTTCAATTGTACAAAATTGATGGCCGATATGTATAATTAAAATAAAACGGGAAACGATGTGAAATAACTATAATGTTGAGTTATTCCATATAGCCTCTTGATTCGTTCCATTTTAACTCTTTCATACAAACAATAATAACACTTAATCCCAGAACTTTCAGATCTCGGTAGGAAAATAAACAATGTGCACAAAAAAGACCTAATGGAACAAAGGATTTTTATTTTCGCTGTTGCTATTTGAATTCAACTTTTTATACATATAAAGTTTACGAGCAATTCGTAGAGTATCAGTCTATTTTTTAATCTCTTTGAGATAGCCGTATCGGCTTTTTTTACATGCTGTTAATACTATTTCATTTTCCATCACAATTTTCACTCTTATATTTATCAATCACTTAAGCGAAATATCGACAACTATTTCTAAAATCATCATTCTATCTAAAGATCCACAATTTTATTTGTATGGAATGAAGGAAGTAAAGTATCTAAAATTATATGAACATATGATTTTTAGATTGCTTAATAAGATAACATATTGAAAATATGTTATTAATTAATTAATTAATTTGTTTGATATCTCATTCGACATTGCGGTATTTTATTTCAGAACATGATTGAATACATTAAAATAAATTTAAATCAATATAAATATAAAAGATCAAATAATTGCTATTCAGTTGCTCAGACTCATTGAGGGTGTATTATAAAAATAAGGCTATAAAATAACTAATTATTTAATCGCTCTTGCACTGTTTTTAGAAATGAATCCTCCTTTGGAATTGAAGTCTTCGAACATAAAATCAAAAAATCGAGTTACGAAAATGTTCGTATCCGTGAGTATCCCAAACCTTGGCACCGCAACCAAAGACGACGAAGTTCAGCGCTCGGTTACATGCCCTGAATAAATTGTGAAGTTATTATAATACATTAAAATTCTTTGAATGTTTACAAAAAATAATACGGTACTTAAAAAAAATATGTTAATAAATTCACATAAGTTTATATTTTACAATATCTAAAAATTAATCACAATGTGAAATAACCATTTTTAGTTCAAAGGTAACAGTAAACTAGACTACTAGTAATAGTTGAAATGGTATTTTCTTTTTAGAGTCTTCGAATGTTGCAAAACAATGCTTTGTTATCGCTGTAATTAATTAACGATATGATCGTATCTCAATCATTATATGCAACATTACTAGCAAATAATACAGATATCTAAAACAATCGTTCCCACATGTGTAGCATTTATGGAACAATGGCTGTAAATTAGACATGTTAGGCCTGAATTTTGACCATACTCCTACATAAAACACTTTACAAAGCACTCTAACCACATCCGGTTGCGCTGACGAGCTTCTTGTCTGATCGTGCTTTTAGAGACGACCGGAAGTCGAGTTCGTGCGGGAAGGCTTAGCCACAAGTATATGAGATATGCTCATGTGAAAATTAATACGAAAAGATGCGTCAGAATAACTTAACCATAAGCCCACATCAGCTTTGATCTAGATTTGGTTTCTTACCCTTTAGGACATAGATGAACTAACTCACAACTGCTTTTAGAATTAAATAAGTTTGATAAGGACCACTCTACAAACTTTCCGTATTGAATTAAGTTAATTAAAGCAAGAATATTTATTTTCAATGTTACATTATAAGTAATATTAAACATTATTTTTATTGCAGCATTCCATGGATCATAATTAACCAATAAATTGTTGTCTTCTTTGATGTTTTAAAAAACATTTACTTTTATTTTTACACAGTTTTTGGCATTTATGAAAGAGTAAAATAAAATAAACGTCACCATTAATTTCATTAAAATTAGGGCATCCAATACCGGACCTTTTTTGTGATCCTGGGATTTCGTGATTTACAATTTTTCAGTCCCATATTGATTTCATTCACCATAATATCATGCCACAATTGCTTGAGATCATTGCTGAAAAATTTGGATTTTTTGAGACTCCAGAATTTTTGTCAACTTGAAGTTGACAGATTCTACAATTATTCAAAAGTCGAGTTATTTGTTTTAGCTCCATCATCTGAAAAAGTTATTTTTACGTGTTATATTTAATCTCAAAATCTCTGGAGTAATGGGTTGGGTGCAAAAAAAACAACAATACGAATTCTAATATTTGAAACCAGATTTCCAAATTGATAATATAATATTTGAATAAATAAATAAATAAAGTTTACCAAATCAAAACAGTTTTTCTCCATACAGTGCTAGGTGTGACCCATTATTTACTTTAATATACATTCATACTTACTAGGGATTCTGTGTCGAGACGTCCCGGGACTTGTCGCGTTTTTTGCTGTCTTAAGTCCCGGGACTTTTTTGGAAAATGTCCCGGGAACTGTGACTGTGATTTATAATGTGCTAATAACATGTTTATTTTAATTTTGAAAAAAACAATTCTTGTCGTTAAGAAATCCTCAAAAGGACTAATGTATATTGAATTAAAACAGATATAAGAGGGGAGCCCCAAGAAAAACGGACACGATATGGTCGGGACGTGACACTAACCCAGAGTTTTAACAAAATTAAGTATGCATATATAAAAAGGATCTGATAGAAAACAGATGTTTGGGATTTATAATTTTGTAAATGTTTCATATACCGTGTGTAATATAACTGTATCTAAAGCAAATTACAAAATATTAAAACTAAATGTTTATACCTGATGTTGTTTTATGTGCAAATGTTATTTCATAAAGTTACCAATGTCTCAATAAGAAAAAAGATCTAAAAGCTGTATTGTGAAGTAACGGTCATAAAATTGACTTCTGACAGCGGCTTCATTGATATTTTTTCATTACATGAACCGTTATCATTCCTTCTTTATAAAAATTAACCCTAAGCATTGCACATAACCATTACATAATACAAATAATAATTATTTAACATTGTATTAAAAAAACGCGATTTTTTTTAGTGCGTACCTTCAAAAGTCGCCGAGTGTATGTAATACATACATACATGAAAATATTTAATTTTAATAAAATTATTATTTTATTGAAGGGAAAATAAAAGTCTCGAGTTCCGGGACTTTGAAAACCCCGAGACTTCGGAATCCCTAATACTTACTGACTAAGCACAATATATATGTATATGGTTAAAAATATTTTTAACAACCACTTTGTAATACTAATATCTTTCCAGTGTAAAAACATGCTCATTAAAGAGCTTGTTTGTGTCATATCTCTACCACGTCGCTTTAAGCCCTAAATTGGATACGTACAAAGTTTGTGTATAGTAGAAAACAATTTTTGATAGTGATCATAATTTACCAATTTATGTTAACATTAGGCATAGATGGAAGTAAACTTTACTCTGATAATAACTTTAAAGCGTCATCAATTTGATTATTACAGACAACTTAATGTTTATTATTTATACTCGTGCAAGCGTATAAAAGTGGAAAAGTTTTTTAAAGTAAAATAAAAAGGTCTTTGAAAAACCATTGAATATTAAGGGTAAAACTTTAAAGCTAAATAAAGTATAGCTAAATAATGAACGGCTTCTTTCATAAAAGATTCCTTCAAAAAGTATGTTGCTTTGATGCAAACTTTCTTTTCAGCTACCATCAAATAATGAAAATTCCACAAAAGCGTACCTTTTTCAATTGGATTTGATCATTTTTACGATATGAAAACTTCGCAGGGACTCATTCTTTTCAAGCTATAATTTCAAAATACTTTTTTCTTTTTATATAAATACTATGTTATTTATTACAACCACATGAAGTTTTTCGTTCGTAATGTATCATCATTTTTAACTCAGTCTTCTCCAAACATGAACAACATATATAATAGAGTAAAAATATCAAGGTATTTCAGTTCTACAGTTTTTTATATGTTATACTTTGATAGCTATTTCGGCTTTCGCCATCGTCAGAACTATGCTTTAAACGTAAATTTGCTCCGCTATATATACTGGCTAAGAAGAGATACAATAGCTATCAACTACCTACATATATCAACTACTACATATATCTACGAAATAGCTATCAACGTATAACATATAAAAAACTGTAGAACTGAAATACCTTGATATTTTTACCTTATTAAAATGGAGTTCTACCAAGTAAATGCCAAATCAATAAATAACAACATATATTCCCATTCATTTCACTTTATCAAAATGTACTAATTTTTATTATAAAATTATTGAAAGATATTGCTAAAAATACAACTGCAATAGTGTAACTTGTCTCCTTGGTTCGACATAATGGGTCGGCATATTGGTACAATTGCAATGCTTCTTCTTTATGTTAAATGTCCTACGAATATCGTGATTTTAGCAGTGAGTTTTAATGCTGTCTCATCTTGATAACAAATATCATACATCCAAAATTTTAAAAACACTAACAGGCAAAGCGAACTGCCATGAACAATGCGCAATTTTTAAAGAGTGAGACATTGCATTTTCTCATAAAGCAACCGCTTGGATGACATTATAGTGATTGTCTTCACACTGCTACATAACCCATCTACTGCTATCAGAATATTCGGCGAATGTATACTTAAGATTATTATTTTGCTGACATTCGATCGGAATAACTTCTTAATAATAATAAATGTAAAGTCTTCCCAAATTGAGATCCAATGCAACGGTAAATTAGGTAAGATGATTAATGAAAATCTTCTCAAAACATTTCTGTGCATTTTGGTTAAAATTTTGCATTAATATGAATTGTATTGCATACTTATTCCCAATATCGCTGTGGTCTAGTTGGGTAGAGCTTGCTTTACCAACTAGGTTGGTCTGGGTTTAATTCCTTGAAAGGCCAATCTCAAATTAAGTTATTTCAATTCAATTTTAAAACCAAAGAAGTGGGTGTTTGTGAAGTCAACTTACCTCTAGTTGATCTTGATTGACTTATAATAAATTCTAATATGAACCTTTAACATTAAAATATTTTGCGCATTGGCATTAGCTGTAATGCCAAATATTTAAAAAAAGATTTATTTAATTAAATTAACAATTATTTGGATCCAATAATATAAAGATGTATTACCTTATATTTTCATATTAATAAGCCAATTAAAATAATGAAACATTCTTAAATACAATAGCAATAAACATATTTTATGTATCGTAAAAGCTTCGCGTGAACTTTAAACATACAATAAAAGCATAACTTTTACACACACATTCGCGTTTACGAGGAAAGCGTTTAAATAATGACGTCATAATAATATATTATGTATGTTTATTTAAATGTACATTTAAATCGAGGTTTTATGTCAAAATAAAGCGAGGACTTCCAGTGGTGGCTGATAAATAGTTAATCTGTCTTCAGCTCTACAGTTTTATTTTGAATATTTTTGATTTATAGAAACTGTTAGAAATGAATTATATTGTCATTTTGTGTGAATGAATAGTGCACATGAATAACTTAACCAAAATACGGTAAATAAGAACATTTACTTACCAAATGGTTTCTGTTGGTGATATAAGATTCGACTCGAAAAAAATCTTGAAGATCGAACCAATAAACGAGATCGGATATTTTTTTTCAACTACGAATTATAGTCAATAAAACTAGTTTCAAATTATGCCCTGTAGGCCCGTTGCCATAATGAACGTAAGGCGCTGGCTGACTACAAAAATTGGAAGCCTTATTTCAAACATTTTCTAATAATTACCTTTACTAAGCTTTACTTTCACAAAACGCAAAGTGATATATTTTATTATTGACATTACATTAAGATAAAGGAATAAAAAGACTATCATTTTCAGGTGTAAACAAAATGACATGTTTTATTATAGCATAGCTACCGATTAACTAAAAGATTATTTATGTAATAAATACATAGATCAATTAAGGAGGCCATATTTGTTGTACATTTAGTGTTGATTTTTCATTTTACTTATAAATATTAATCTCGTGATTCGTATTTTATTTTATTCTTTCTTATCTAACATCACTAGAGAGAGAGAAAAAACATTATAATTATCATATGAATCGCATTTTTGTATTAATCGTACATTTTTTAATGAATACGTTGGTTTCGAAAAGTGAAACTAATCCTAAACTTTATTAAGAAATGTCGAATTAGTTTTTAAAAAAGTGCTTATTTATATACGTATCGTTCATTCTCATTCACCAGCTTATATTGAAAACACTTTATAAAAAACATAATATTTTCTGAACTATCAGGCTTAAAATAATACCAGTTTAATCATTCTTTATTCAATTGCATTTATAGTATTATATAAACATCAATAATTGACAAATGTTTTCAACGGTTTTTTTTTATTAATAAATCTTTCAATCCAGAAGCCAAACGTAAAGTTTGCTTTTAATATTCTGAGAAATGAAATATTTCCTCCGTGAAGGCTACAGCTTTCTTATTTTTAGATTCATCCTTTTTCCGCAAACTTATACCTAATATATTTTCAGAACACAAAATAATAGCGCAAAGGCTTTTTGAATAGAAATACTTGCCTGCTCCATCAAACTAACTTTTTTCGGCACTTATATTATTGCTATACGTATGTTGGAGTCGTACCTTAATAGTCTTTTTCACGAACTTTTTATATGTAAGTTTATACTTCGAGTATAATTATTTCCTTACATACGTCTGTTCTACTTGAATTGTAACAGTTGTTTTTGCGTATCCTTCTTTTTCATTTGGTTGGAAGTTGAATAATGTTCGTTTTATTTGAAGGAAAGCTACTTATTTGGAAATTGTGGGTTTTTGTTTATTACCGATTCGTTTATTCTCTCTTTTAAATTACTAAACAAAATAGTGGCAGTATGATTTTAAAAAGATACTAGCACCATTGTCGATCGACTATTTTCTGCTAAATTGATATTTTTTTAAATAGGCAAATTTAGTACTAATCTAGTGTTTGAATCTTGAAAGGATTTAACATATTGATAATGAAATTAATATAGACAGTTATTTTATAAAGACACGTGTACTTTTGTGATGATGTCTTTACGACCCACCTTGTTCCATTATCATCTTATTACAGGTAAACACGTAGATGACCGCTAGTCGTTTCCTCACTTTTTTCTAAAAAAGGAGCTTAACAAAAACACTTCCATTGAATTATCAATTTTAAACATTAGATTCTATAGTATCACGATTGGGTTACCGTCTGAAAAGAGACTGAACCATTGAAAAAAAAATTAAATAAAAAAAGTATTTTCTTTGAAATTCGAATCCTAGATCGCAGAATAGAAGCTTTGCATCTAGATTCTAGACGGTGGTCACGTCAAATTTGAAACGTAGGATCAAAAATTAAAAGATCAACATTTGTCGTCATTGTGAAAGTTTTACTTATCATTCCACTAGAGAAAATAGTGTACACAAAATAAAATCTATCTATTTAATTATACACTTACACAGTCATTTTTTTTCTTTATAGAGCAACTGTTCAGGAAATATTCAGTGATACATGTACAATTACTTTGATATTGAATTGCTTTATTTTAAAACGAAAGCATTCTACCAATCTCATTTCTAATCAGTCTAAGCAATAAATACTTTTGGTAGTATTGAATGATGATACTTACTTGTTTTGTTAAAACAATACGTCCGTTAAAATCATAATATTATATATTGTTCATAATACTTCTCTGTGTATTTACATAACGAGAAATGTAACGCTATTTGTATCGTACTTAATACAATTTCGTCGATTACCCATCGCGTATTTATTAAATACATAATACTCACAAACAACATTTAATTATACCACAATGCATTCATTTCGAATGCTTGTTCAAGTCCAAGGGCCTCTGATCCTCCTGATCTTCTTTCTATTGCCCAATATGCTCTTATTATCGGTCTCTATAGCTTTGGTACTCATTTCCCGGCCTTTTCACTTCAAATTACCATCCCGATCGCATTGGGCCCAGTAAAAGAAACACAAATGGCCAAGAATTGCTTTTATGTGGGGAATACATTCATATCGTATGTACATAATTCGGTTTGAATGGTGTATTGAAACAAGTAATGTATTTTGAGAGAGAAACCTTTTTAGGACTCCCTCCACGAAAAGGCGCGGAAATATTTAGTTTACGATATTTTTGTGTATAATATAACATAGTTATTTTTACATAATTTTAACACTGAATCTTTGGTGAAATAGAAATCCAAAATGATAAGTTATCTTGATTGTTTTCGTAAGTTTTTGAGTATTTCGCGCGCAAGATTAAATTAATATTATTTTCAGTGAATTAATATACTCTGTCCATCATTATCTATATCATTATGTCAGATTCAAACAACTTTTGACTTCAAACACTTAAGATAAGCAATAAATATCCATTAATATTGCACGTATCTAAAAAATATGCAAAGTCTTACGAGACAACTTAGATGTTGTATTAATAAATACTTACCAGCTTGATTTAACTTTTAGTTATATTGTCTTATAAATAAATTCGTCACAATGTTAAAAAAGATCAAATAATCAAATTAATATTTTACCATAACAATTAAATAAAATATTTATCACCACATAAATTTTGTTTATTTTCAAAGTGGTTTTTAACTAAATACATATGTGATATTTTTAGGGAAAACAATTGATTGACGTGTATATCTTTACAAGAATTGAATAAAAAGCTGCAGCAGTAAAGTAACCATTCTATCAGCAAAGGTTTTACAACTGCCGAAAAGGTGCACGAAGTGCGCGCCACAGAGAGAGATGACGTCAAAACTCATCAAATAAATTCCATATATCTTTACAAGAAAATAAGGAATGTTCAATATTTGGTGTAACAATGCAGTTTATAAATAATTTTATGCTTTAAGAAACCATGTTGATGTTTTAAGAATGACTTGAAAGCATTTAGATTCGAATGCGGTTCTAACATCGTCTGGTGGTTACATAAATAGCCTACGGATGTCGTGTTTTATCCACCATATATTGGGGTTGATATTTTTCAGTACATGTAACTCATTGGGAGGTAAACCACCCACTGAGGGCAAACATCGCGATAACGACTCTATTTCACACGGGGATGAATCAGGCAAAAAAAAATCGGGGTAACTGCTGCCTTTTGGAGGCTGAACGCATTCCAACCCGCTAAATAATTAATACGAAAACTGAAAAAAATATATAGTATTTCTCCTGGTGGTTAATATTAATCACTTGTATGTGTCAGTTCATGCTGGGCTCCATTGACTAAAAATTAGCTCAGTTATCAACTTTTGATGAAAAGGCAGAAAAATATTCAAAATCAATATTATTTACATTTTTATACCTGTATCGATTTTGGTCAAAGAATGAATGTTTAAATTTGTTGTTTAAATTTATAACTTATTATTATTTTATCATGTATTTAGTTACTCTATTTCAGGACTAATATAATATTTGGATATTTATATAGTATACCACTGTATTATATTTTCAAACAAGTACTAATAATTATAACATTTGCTTTTTTAAGCCATAAATTTTGGTTAACAACACGAAACTGCAACACTAATTTACTGTAAAGTTTGCTGTACTAGCAATGTTGATATAATTTTGAATTTTGAATGAAGGTGCTTGATGAAATTTCAATATCAAATTTGAATTGTCTGAATGCTGTACTCTTGCTGTATTTGCTTTTTTGTTTTTCTTTAGGTATTCAAACAATGTTTCAATTTTATTTACAGCGTCGGCCAGCGTTTATGTAACTTACTTAGGTACTTAAAAAAAAGTGTTGAATTCTTTTCCATCAAAAATAACATCTAATAATGAATTCACCTTTTAAAAAACTGTTAATCAATATACTATCTGTGTTTGTCTATGCTTACACATTAATTAATTAAATTTTATCATAATTGGATAGTAAATAATGTAGAATTTGAAGCACACAATATTTATGAAATAATAGACATACAGATAACACTTACTCAAACAAACAGGATGTCAGGTGATTCTGAAAAACAAAACAGACGAATTGAAAAATTATATTAGTAAGATATTCTTAAAACGGAAAAATATACTGAAATCTTGATTGGTTAACCGTCGAATGGCGATCTCAGAGTGTTAATATGGGCGGGTAAATAGGGCGGTCGCTTTTGGCTGGGGCGGTAAAGCATGATAGCCAATTTTTGGAGCGATCAATCGGAAAATTGTGAGATCTTATTCACTCCATCAAATATTTGAAATGAAAATAGTTATATCCGGGGGGAGAGATTTTCGATCATGAACGCGTTATGGGGATTAGGTAAGTTGGTTACATGATCCCAGGAACGATATAAAATTTATTCAATAAAATGAAAATCGCGCCTAAAAATAACGTTTTACTATGATGTTTGAAATTCAAGAATTTGAATAAACTTACCCACTGCAAATATTACATCATTAAATAAATTCAGAATATTTATTGTATTATTCCTGTCCATGTTTACTTATGACGACATAAATTCTGTACGCATTTGATGGTCAATTATAAAAAACATATTTTGACATAGATTTTTCCACCGAACATCATTATACGCCGATGTTGCTGTCATATTCGACAAATCTGATAAGGGCACCTAGGAGCTAATCGACGGGTTAGGAACTATCCTAAGTGGCATTGGCTTAATGAATACAAATATGACTATTGTGATGTGTAACCAAAGCTGTCATGACTCTGATAGGACCCAGACCAGCGCGGGATACATCATCAAAAATCTCGACAGCATAGGGATACCTCAACTTACATATCATAAAAATTTGTTCCTCGCGTAGGATGTATGAGTCGCCAGTTCTAAGGGCCGTTAGACTGATCAACTTATTACCTAGAGAACTGGACATTTTTAGTGACAGTATTTTTTTTGTGTTTAACTGTTTTTTAAGTTTTACTTTTTTATTTCATGATTTTGTATGTTGATTTTGATGTATTGTGTTAATTTATTTTTTCTCATTATATTAGTGCATGGCGAATTGGCGTCAGCTGTCATGTCATGTACTGTATTTTTAATTTTTAAATAATAAATAAATATCCTGGTAGCACATAGAAGAATAGCTGGAGCCATATTTATCTCAATCCGGACTAAGACACACACCAAAAAATATTTTTTCAACGCTGGCATTGTATCTCTGCTCCTTGACGCTAGCAAATAATGGCACCTGCCAAATATTAATAAAATCCGTTTACTGAGCTTCGAAAATATATGCTTGTGTCGGATAATGGGGCTGAGGTGGTTTGATTTCTAAGGGAAATCGAAGATTAGAGAACTCACAAGACAGCGCCTCATCACGTCAGTGGCTATGGAGAGACGTTGGAACTGGATAGGTCAGTACTGCAGACGCCTCCGAAAATCTTTAATCCTGTCCGCTTTTTCTTCCGATCAGTGGGATTCCGGCGTCCTGGATGACCGTCGGATACTATCCATAGGATGTACTCAGCAGAACTGAGGGATACTGGCATGTCATATGAGGAATTAAAGCAATTTGCGAAAGACAGGGAAATATGGAAATGTTATAATATCAAAGACAAGTTGATATATAACATTAATTTATCAATTACTTACTACTGTTTTTCGTCATGAACCCTAATTGCAAGTCAATCGGCAATCAAATATCTACTGACAAAAAAAAACACATTACAGAGCCCTCGAATAATATTTAAAAGCTTCAAATTTTACGAATTCTCTCAATTTTCCAGACATTTTGTGTAACGGTTTTCAGAATTAGAAATTACATCTTTTTCGGGGCGAAAACTCTAAGGGTGGGCGGGCTATCATTTAGAACGTTTCTGGGTCAAATAAAATGAGAAACCTTTCTTTTGTGAATGTAAATTTTTGATTGCACATCACAATTTTTAGATTTGAAAGGAATGAGTTTGCTTTTAAAAGGAGAATTCGAGGCGGTCAAGCATAAAAACTGATAACCCTATTAAATTATATATTCATAGCATTCCTTGCGCTAGGTAAATCAAAATATTACTCTGTAGTCTCAAAGTAAACGCATTTTAAAATACGAAAACATTGCCATTGGCTATTTATACACTTCGCGGTCTGATATGAAAATGTATTTTAGATAGTAGTCTAATATTTTTACACAATTGTTTATTATTCCGAGCAGGTAATGAATAATTCAAATAAGGTTTATTTTTCTTAGAAATATTTGGTTTTCTCCCCTGACTAGTTGGTCGACCGACTGCAAACCTGATATTACGTATACAAAGTTGTCTTTCATTATTCATAAAATATCAATAAAAGGCAAATGAATTTGCTCTTCATTGTATTTGTCCGATTTAAATATGTGCGATATTCATCATCATCATTGAGCAATTGAAAAATGAACAGAAAAGTGCTTGTGGTCTGTAATTTTTTCAGTCCAATTACCTATTTTACATATTACAACAAACCATTCACTTGCTTTATGATATCTACAATTGGTCAACTACATACTCTGGGACAAAATCGAATGTTTATTTTAATATAATTAAATTGTACTGTTCGTAGTTTCACAAAATCGAACACGTACTATTAATTGGTACGTCAGCCTGACGTTTATTGCGCAAATCCGCCGAATTTGACATGACAGGCGTCCGGCATTACGAACGTGATTCCCGTGATTCGACTATTTTGCTAACCAAATATTTAAGTAATGAAAAAAGCGATTGCTGTTGATTTAAGTGACTTTGAATAATTACGTCTGCCACAAAATTTAATTTTGTTTCACTGTCAAATTCCTAACATACATATATATATATCAGTTTCAAAACTTTATTCGAATATTACAACAAATTGACTGACGCAGCTTATCTTTTGTACATCAAAACATTTATAGTTAATGAAATAAATTCATACGCTGAAAAAATAACAAAATATTTTAGTTCTTCAAATGTTACAGATTTATGAATTTCTGTACGAAGGCATGGATGTATGTGATGCCTTGAATTCCCCCTCCCACCCATACTATCCTAAAAATCTAGTCCTGTCCTACCCCTATCTTTTTCCAAAGAGAGGTTGAGCAACCAAGTAGCAATCAGTTCTCGTAGAAACACTTCTGTTGAGATAAACTCCGTTAGGAGTCCATTGTGCCACAGTGGAAGCGGACATGGTAAAATATATATATATTATTTGTAGAACTAAAATACATTGTTATTTTTTCATCTCATTAAAATGGAGTTCTTTCACGTAAATGCCAATTCAATCAGTGAAATGAATTCAACTTTATCAACAAATCCGTTTCATTTAATTGTATGTGTTGAATAAATTAAAGATATTCCCGCATAAAATTAAACACAATTAATTTCGAAAGCTTATTGAACTTATCTTTAGAAAAATATGTTATTTTTTTCATTGTTGTAAAATATAAATAAATTTACATTAGTTTAAATAAATATATACAAGTACTTTTGTTCATTTTAATAATCAATAAATATTTTTTTTTTTTTGAAAAATACCCTTGAAGCTGAAATGGCTAAATGGTTCAATTCGTCCTCCAACTGAAACATCTTTTTTTTAATAGAATTATAAACTTGCTACGGGCAGAGAAAAACATCATTATCGATAATGTTGATAATTATAACGGTAGTATTGTGGAAATGTATGGCTTATTCAAAATTGTAATTGATATTTTTTGGCGAATAATACAGCTATTAATTTGTATGCTTTATTCATAATATACGGATTTCTAAAAGAGGTGGAAGATGTGTTGTAACGTTACCTCTAAGCTGTACGCATGCGCAGCCGCGCAGCAGTTAGGAAGCCTCCGCGCACTCATTCTGGGTTGGCGCGCACTACGAGACAGTTATTCAATTAATATTTGGTAAGTCAGCGCAGCCTTTAAAATTTCTGCGCAGTTTACCTCTTGTCTTAGAAGGGAGCATTGGTCACAACTATTTCATAAACACAATAAAATTAGTAAAATAAAAATCTATTTTTTATTCATAATTGTTGAATTAATATTTACTTTCGTCAACACGGAACTTCTTATTTCATTGATTTAAATGATGGTTCTCGAATTAGATCGATTGTTTTAATTTTAATAAAGCTTTTGTATTCAATGAATTTGCATTTTTGTATGAAACTAAAACTTCATTATGGTATAGTAAGGTAAAAATACCATACGTGTTTAATTATAATATTTCTGACAACGATGTGATCTCAAAGAAGCTATCAATTATTATGTGTATATCACATAATTCTTGTAGAACTTAACTTTCATCCACTGTATACAAATGTGCATTTTAATAGTTGTAATATTTATTTACCCACGCTGCTTTTCACTTTACTATACTCACATTGAGTTTAACTCCAAACCAATTTATTAAACGCTGATCAATTTAAATTAACTGAATAACTTTTCTTGTAAATATAATGCAGCACATACAATAATGATCGGAAAGTGATTGTTTCAATCTGAATGCGAAATCACAAGCGAAAATACTTTCATTTGTTTTCCAATTTCAAATTTGGAATACGATACGTGTCAAGCAATCTCAATTGAAATTAATTTTGTCATTGCCTTATAATAAATTTCATTACAATGGTACATCGTTGTCTATTCTTGTCACCCTCCGTCCACCCTCCCAGGCCCTCGTCAGTCTCTCCCTTCTGCTTCTCCGGTTAATTACCGCCAAGCTGCTTCGTTAGCTTAAGTAAGTTAACAAAAGGATTCCACTGAAGAGACGAGACCAACTACTGCCAACCAACACGTTGACATTCCGAGACAGGGTAGCCAATGTAACCAATTACACCACAGTAAAAATAGATGTGTGTAATAGAACTTCCTTGTTATTGTGTCATTTGAAATTATTATTCAATAAAAGGCTATCAACTACAACAAACAGCATAAACAAAAACACTCATTATTCAAATTTATTTCACAAACTGATCATAATTTTATTTACAATAATTCGTCTCTAAAATTAATTATTAACTTGAAACGAATTTAGTTTGTTGAGCTAACACAAATTAATGTCTGGATTTATTACGACTTTATTTATGAAACATGTTAATTGGTAAAATGTATTTTTAATTGTAAGAACATATAATAAAATTATATTTGCTAAAATATAATTTATGAAAGTTATTTTGTTCATTAAATACGCACTGCAAACTTTAAAGGAAATATTTTTTATTAAATTTTAAGAATGTTTTCAGTATTTTTTATTTTAATTTATTGTCTTTTTTGGATTATTTAATCTGACATTATTAATGTATTGCAGAGAAGATTTCTTGTAATTGTTTTTACTAAAATATGATGGCCATCGATGTACATATTATGTTGTTTTGCTTTTTTTTAATATTATCATTTTTTTAAATAAAAAAACCTTAAAATTATGGTCACTACAACATCATTTGTATAACTAAAGGCTTATAAAACATGACAATATTAATATCAGTGCAGTGATGCATTTTGAATCTATAAATGCAATTCTCTTTTGTATGGTATATACCATTTTCAAAATATTGTTTCAACTTGACACTGCAATCAGCCGTAAGTACCTATTAATTCATAGAGGCAGAAGTGAATTTGTTGTCCTGTTTATATCTACGCACCCTTCAAATTCTTAAAAAGTTTCAATAATTACAATTGGCATTTATATACATTATATTCATTATAAACATTATTATAACTACATGGAAAGAAAGTAATATTTCATTATTGCAGATGTATCTATTTCGGTATTATAAATAAAACTATTTAGTTCCGCAAAAAAATACGATGCGGACAGTATTTAAAGATTAATTTTTCAATTGATTTATGGATTTCTGCTTAGAGACATGGATTATGTAATAATTTTTCTCCTACCCATCATTTTCCAAAAAAACATGGCGTAGCGAAAGCGATAAGCTAACCACTAGTCTTGTTCTAGCCTTATCCTTCTATCACTACTCTCTTTGAGAGGTTGAGTAACTGAGAAACAAGCAATTTTTAAAGAAACATTTTTGTTGAAACAAACTTCATTAGAAATACATATATTTAATCTGAACTATATTTTTTTAATTAATTTTAAGATACTATTATATTAAAAAAAAAAAAAGATTTTTGTGTACTTTTTCCACTTAAAATTTATTTGATCAGGACCGGTTTCGCTCCTCACGAGCATTGTCAACTGATAAGGAAAATAAATTAAACAGTGCTATTTATACAAGTTAAATTGAAATAAGAAGTGGAAAAAGTACTAAAAATCTATTATTATTTTTAGTATACATAATGCCATTCCACCAAGTATTGACAGTGAACACCTTAAAATTGATACTATTATATGTTACATTTCTATAGCAGGTAATTAACTTTGATGTTTAGCAGGTAGAAATCTGATTTTGTTTTTTATGCTGTTATTTCATAATTTTCCACTAAAAGTACTCGAATATGTTGGTTTATATACCAATGTGATCAATCAATTAACGTTCCAAGAAAATCGACTATATTTTGCACTCGAATTATCTGAAATGTACTGTATAATTTGTATTTGATTATTATTGAATGACATCGCTATGACGACTTTTTTATTTAATAATTTAAATCATACTTTATTTCAAAACCTAATCAAAAGTCACCAAACAATTTCATGGTACAATAATATCGAATACGACCAAAAATTCTAATTATCCAGCAATAACAGAATCTAACACCAATGTAGCAGAATAATAGAAATAAAATGTGTACTTTTCAAAAGCAATATTCACTTTGTATTTATTAGTCCGAATACGTTTCCCAGAAAAAATAAATTGTTTGCTTTAAATTTCAATTAGTTTTTCACAGCTAAATATCCTTTCGACCATTATATAACTTTGATTAACGTTTCCGGAAAATATACCTTAATACAATGGACTTTTGAAAATACGTGAACGTTGATCAAATTATTTATTGGCAACTTATTAATTAAGTAGAAAAAGTTAACCTATTTTACATTTATTATTGAATATAATATCTCAATATTTCAAGACCTTTTTTTATTATTATAAGTTTAACACAATTTCATATTTAGCTAAGCTGTAAACAATTATATTTTTTCAAATGAATTTAAACCACATTTATTTAGTAAGTTTCTGTATAGCTATCTGTACATAACACAAAGAAACATTGTACCGTAACGCTGGCCTAGAAACGTGACAATTAATTTACATACGAATTGTGCAAGGCTATGTATTCTATTAATTGTCTTACTAAACAGAATTGAATTATTATTTAGGTGAGCATTAACAATTACGTCATATCAGCATAGAATTGATTAAACGATATTATAAACAACTTAATTACAAGATGTGGATTATCTGTTTCTATTCAAGATACCATAGAGATATTTAGGATTTTTAATTCGTTACCACCAATTTTTTATCCACGACCGCTCTTAATGTGGAACATATGGCCTCCTAATGGCGGTATCACAATATAAGTTTTTCTACGAGAACTGTTTGTTACTCAGTCGCTCGACCTCTCTTTTTCAAAGAGAGTATAAGGGACAGGAGGATAAGGCCAGGACATGACTAATGGTTAGTTTATCGCTCTGGCTATGTCCAGTTATTAACGAATTGTAAAGGGTGGAAGAGAATTTTTAGACATCACAAAAACCCATGCTTTTGAACAGAAATCGATAAATTAGTTTAAAAAATGCTTTGACTCGAACCCGTGACTGAAGCCCACAACGCTAAACGCTGCGCCATTGAAAACGTCTGGGTTGTGTTACTAGTAGTATTTAAATTTTAAGCATAATTCTAAAATTTTAAATTTTAAAATTTGAATTTAAATCCTTTAATTTGAAGCAGTTCAATGGTCATTACGTAAAATGTTTGATATATTTATGGATTCTGTGAAATAAGCCAAAACATTTTTCAAAATATAGCACCCCGTTTCGACTTTTTAATATTTTTTTTTAACATTTAAAAAAAAATAAGTGCAACATGGTTCTCAATTTTTCATCTTAACTTTTTATTGGATATTATGGCTGGAGTGAACAGTAAACTAATAGAAACAAAAAACAAGATTTGTCAGCAGAATTTTTGTTGTGAATAAGTGAAATTTGACAAAGTTTCTTAAGAGATAAGACCGTATGCGCTTTTTTACATTATTGTGATTTATGCGCTTACACAAAAATGTCTAAAATCAAGTCGATTAATAAAATTAGCAATAAAACAAAAGCCTGAACTCTATGACTTATGAAGACATTCACCTTGCCTGCACATATTTGATTTCCTAGTTCAGTAGTGCCTTTATTTATAATTAAGTATAACATAATGAATACAAACTCCTACTCATTTTATTTGAATACTAACTTAAAATATGTTTCATAGAAACTCTAAGATATCTTCTTAGAACCAGAATTTTTAACTAATCACAAAAAAAAACTTTTCGAATACACATATAAGCAATTCATACCTGAGGTATGCGGGCTCCAAAGGGTGCGTGAAATACTCTTGATGGATTGAGGAGATACGTGAAAGCTAAATCGATAACGGCAGACACACTGTAGTTGAGCATATATTTTAATTAGGGCTTCCGATCAAATTTGTGATACGTAATCCCGGGATCGTCTTAATACTGATACCGCGATTTCTAGATTTACTATAATATAGTCAAAATCTAAAAACTAAATACTTCCTGATTTACTACCTTATTGAAATATAAAACAATTTATTGAGAGTGTACTTCAGTTTATTTTTGTATATATTGTTGTTTAGTACAAACATAATAAATAAATGAATCGTGGTTTTACTCCCTTAGTAGAAATGAGACATTTTTTTCCATAATTGTATACAAAATTCAGTTTTTATCATAATATGTTGTTTTGAGATCTTGAAAACGGGTGTTTGTAATCTATCTTCTCTTCAAATTCATCTAAACAACTGTTGTCTAAGAAATCAAAATTTGTCACCATGGTCATTAGCTGTAGTCGTATATTAATAAAGTTATTAGGAACATTTAAAAAAAATCTCGGGAGTTTGAAAGATTGTTGATCCTAAAATCTCGGCATCACAAAAAGTGTTCGGTATTGGACGCCCCAATTATAATTACGTGTAAAACATTTTATTATTTGCTATAAAGTCAAACATGTATTGAATTATGCAGTAGATTTTACAGTGACCCCAATATAATTATTGTGCCTTAACGACAAGTTTTCTTTTCCCATAATTACACAAAAAACATTATATAGCAGCATCATACGAAAGTGAAACTTATTTAAACCCGCTAACAACATAAACTTATCGAATACCGTGAGTAATATGTCAGAACATTACATTGTTTACAATTACAATTTTGTATTACAAACACACCAAAATCTTCTCAATCACAATTCACCATTTGCATTTGTGTCATGTTCAGCAGAAGTCGTTAAGAAATATTACTTCTAAAACAGGTCAAAACAATAAAATTTTACAATGTATTTCATAAGGTTGCCTCACATCAGAAGCTATTTTAAAAGCTTCCTCGCTGTGAGGTTCGTATTATTATTATATTAAATAAATAGCAGCTAGATATGTATCTGGCGGGTAATGCATCCCGTTGCATCAGGGAATATTACAGCTAGGAGTCATATCGCATCACATGGTCGGAAGAGAAATGTTCCGGCGATGCAAGATAACAGAATCACCTTCAAATGTAACTATTGCAGCACCACTATACTTACTATACAGGGAATATCAGTAGCGTATGTCATATGAAAGTAAAACATTATGCCTCACTGTATCAAATATTACAAAATAAAACACTTGTTGTTCTAATTCAATATTGTTTTTAATAAGCACTAAGAATATGAGTGAAACCACTCTTCATCTCATTAAAACATACATAATATTTTAAATTAAGTGTTTTTGAAAAAAAAAACATTTTTTTAAACTGACTCAACATTTTTTATAGATATCACGACTTGTTTCGCTTATCACGAACATAACAACATGTTAAAATTGATTTCGGACTATTTTTAATAAGTGTATATAAAATAATTTAACAAGAAATATCACAATACTTTACAAATAATCATACAAATTATAAATAAAATATTAAGAATAAAAACCTTATTCGTACTTAACTTAATTGCTGTTTGGAATTATTGTTAATGACGTATTTGATATTATTTTTTTAAAGTTAATTGTGAAATTTTCTTGTGTATTTATCAATAGTGTTATTCTTCTTATTTATTTTCTTAATATTGTTTTTTTTTTTTATTCCAGATATGTCGTTACTCAATTTTTTAATTTTCTTATCAGAATTAGAAATTTTAATTTATTTATTTAAAAATTGTATCTGTAAATTCTTGTATCATATATTTTCGTGTATCAATTGTTTTATTTAGTTTCTTATTGTTCATAATCAATTGTATATAGATAGCCATATAAGGAATTATTTTTATGATCTTTATAAAAATGTGTTACCTACCAGCTTTACGAAAATTGTGTTTTTTTTTTTAATAATGTCTTTCCACCAAATTATTAATAGTTAACTTCTTAAAATTCGTACGACTGATTTGTTATACTTTGTTTAATATAAACTTAATTTGAAGAAGGATTGATTGAATTTGTTTTAATAAAATTTAAATTGAGAAAATATTTTCAATTAAAAATACGCTCTTTATTCTATATAGCTTCAATAATTTGTAATTAAAATGCTGAAGTTGTATTTGTAGCTTGTATAATATTTTAATAAACAGATACTGGCACGGTTATCACAAAATAAAATCTTTATTACACAACTAATAACTGTGTTGTGTTTATGAGTTAGCATCACATAAATTCTTTGCCTTTCAACTAACGATGAAAAGGCTTATAAACTAGTAATGAGAGATTGCCAGAGCAAAAGAGCTTTAGAAAATTTGTATTGCGCCAGAAACATGTCGTGTACGACCTTTCTATTCAGAAACAAATTGAAATTTGTTAATTCATTTATAAAACACAGCTTGCTTTAACATCTAACGAAACAATTTATCAAAATGTATCGTCGATAAACTATACTATAACCGTTCATGTATAGTGATTCACTGTCTACCATATTCTGTTTCAAAATAGAATCATAAAAAAAACATTAAAGGATTAAATATTTTTTAACAAATTGTGTTCTTAGTTCTATTAGTAATATGTAATATTGTCCATGGGTATTCTGGCATCGCAATATCGTCAGAGTTACTACATAAAAACTGTAGAATCGTTCTTAGAAGACGTGCTATCATTGTCATTTATAAAGTACGAAAAACTGTTTGCCAATTGAATAAATTAATAAGTAACATTTTGAAAATATTCTTCAATAACAAAAGAAAACAGATGAGAAAGAACATTGTTTTCATAATTTAAGACTTCGACTGAAGTTGTTTGGTGAAAGTTCAAATTATGTACATTCACACAAGTTTTGTCACTAGACACAGCACGATACATTTATTTACAGAGTCAGTTCAAGTTATTCCTTACACTTTAACGTCTAAAGATGACGAAAGGCGAAACCCGAGTCGATAGTGACAAAACTTGTGTGAATGTACATAATTTGAAAGATTCAAATTTAGTTGTTTTTATATTCAAAAATGAGCATTAAAATATACATTCCTAGAATGGTATTTCACCAAGAAATATATGTAATTCATCCAACGTCTATTAGCAGTCGTAGTAGTAGGAAAAGATTTTAATTTTATCACAATTTTTAGAATTGCAAGTAATAATGTATGTAAGGAATAGAGCTATTTTTTTTAATACACTTTCAAAAATCGTTTGAAAATTTGATGTGAGAAAACATTTGTAGTTGTGAGTAGTGAGAATATGTTTTTAAGAATGTTTTTTGAAAGCTGAACGGGAATTTACAGTTTCAGATGGAAGACACATACAACAAACTATATTTTTGTGTGAGCACGGAAGATAAATTGCGTTTACGCGAGTAAGAGAGATAAAAAGGTCTGAATTTTAAAGATTTTTGTAAACAATGATTTTCAAAATCGACTGTTCCAAATGCGTGCCTGAGATATTTTCCAATAACCAATCTCAAAAACTCCACGTTTCCTCTTTTAAAACATTGATCACTTTTAGGGTGTTCACTGTCAATACTTGGTGGAAAGGCATTATATTAGTAAAGGCAAAATTAAAATGTTTAACACTTTAATTTTGTATTATTTTAGAATCACTTTTAATGTAATTGGTATTTTCTTTTCAATGCCAATTGTTGTTTATAACTGTTCATTTTTGTATAAATAGCACTGTTAAATTATATTTCTTATCAGTTGACGATGCTCGTAATGAGCGAAACCGGTCCTGACATATTAAATAAAGTGGAATGAAGTACAAAGGAATATTGTGTTTTTACTCATTTTAAAACATTGATTGATTGATTGAGTTTATGTCAAACAACACTATCTACAAAATGTTTAATTGAAATCAGAGCTATAAAACGTTATTTACATTCTTCTAACATACGAAAGGAGATGTTTATTAAAAACTTTATGTTCATATTTTAAAACTTCTTATTAAATTTAATGTATTGATTGAATTGGCATTTACGTGGTAGAATTCTATTGTAATAAGTTGAAAAAAGTATTTTAGTTCTACAAATACTTCAGCGTATGCATTATAGTTTTGACAAAGGCTTAAATTTAAACTATAACATTATCTAAAATTACTAAAATGCTTCGATATTTTTTCGCCTTATTGCAGTCTGATGTAGTTAAACTTAACCGACAATTTACGAGGATACTAAAAAAATTTGACATAACATTGTTTGACCGAGAGTGTAAAATTTCGTTACCAAAAAAAACTTTGTTTTACTTTAAGCCCTCAAAATATTCAATGCAATCAGGATTAAAAGTAAAAACGGGCATGCCATGAGGAAAAAATATATCTATAGTATCTTTTAACCGAAAATACTATTATATGTAATATAACATGAGTGCATTTAAACTTCATCGTACATATTACTGTTCACTCCGAGTTTTGCTGAAATACCAAAGCAAATAATAAATAAGAGCTCATTTCAATGAGGCCGCATTGATAGGGGATATAAAGTATTTCGACGTGGCTCGTTTTCAGAAATTTTCACGGTGAAACGTAATATTCAGAGCTTACGCAAGTTCAATCAGCAACTTTGAATATTACGTAACCGTTCAATAGGCAAGTAAATACGAGATTTTTTCATTCGTCATTATATTATAGTATCCAATATGCGAGGACGTTTTGCGCATTTTGGATTATTAGATTAAATTCAATGACGGCTTACATACAAATAATTGATTTCAAACAATATCAATATTTCAAAGAATATTTTTATCAAATAGTGGGTTAAAATAGTTATTCCAAAAAAGATTTTACCAAACACGAATTTTCCGTACATTAAGTATCCGAACACAGAATTTTCCGTACGTAAAAAGTTTCGGTACAGAATTCTCCGTACATTTTAATATTTTAAATATAAAGATTATTGTTTTTTTTATAATGTGGTCAGTCTCAAAGGTAAGGTACCAAGAATTTTTCAGAGTGGAAAGAAACAAAAGTTTGAATTATAATATTTACGAACAGTTTATCACTTAAGGATTGTTTTGATATTTTACAAGACATTTATTGTATATTAGTTTTGTATTTATGTCCGCTCTAAATGTGGAGCATATGGCCTCCTTATAGAAGCATCTTAACAAAGGTTTTATGATAACAGGCAGAAAGAGTGACGTTAATAAGAGGAAAGGTTACAAAAATCGATAGATTCAAATCGAGGCAAATCACCTTCATTTAATAATAGCAATTGCAATATTTTTAAAAGATATTAAAGTATGAAAAGCGCGAAAGATGTCAATGGAAACTGTGTATATACCAAATCAAACTTTTCCGCATTATTTGATTGTGACAATTAGAAAGTTATCTTGAATTGTCTAAAACAGATCACAAGCCAAAATGGCTTAGATCTGAAATACAATTTCTCGGATGGGAACTAACTTTGTTCTCTTTTAAATGCTTTTATAGTCATATGATACACATAACACTAAAACGCATAGTATATTAACACAATCATGTTCTGTTTTGTTTTACAATTTATTTAATTGCATAGTAATAATATACTTCGCAGAAAAAAACATGTTTATCAAAATAGCAAACTCAGGAAGTAGCAAAGCAAATTACTCTCGCTATATTTCAAAAGGAACATTTTAAATGAAAAACGTTATTTACGTAGACAATAGGTCAATTCCAATGCTAATACATTATTAAGTTTCTACAGAGCTACAACAGACTACGGCCCGAGCGAAATTCAAGACGCCACTTATAAAATAAACAATCTTTGATGTCACTAACAATGACTTCACGATTTTTTTAAAACAGACATTCTTGGTATTCGATTCATCTTACTTTATCAAAATGAAAATAAACAACGCAATACAGAGAAAGGTCGAAAGGTTGATTGTTAAATCAGCCGAAAAAACAGATGGAAATTGTTTACCGAAGTATTATAAAAATAGGTCTACGTGACTGTAATAAAAAAATGACAAAATAGAGCAAATTCTTCATTTTTTCACACTTCGCCTCACAGAATTCAGTGCTTTGTTCATTATCGTTGTCCGAAATGTCTGATTTTCCAGCAGTGATGTCGGCGTTAACTGATTGTCGTCATAATCGTTTTGCCAATACAGATAGAGCGTGTTTCAATAGTTCAATTACATACATGCACAATGAATACTTTCAAAATTACTATTACGACATATTTAATGGAGATAATATATTTTTTTCATACATATTTAAAAGATTACTTACACACCTGTTATTAGTAATATTTTGACAAGCGATTTCAACTTATATGATTTGGGCCCATTAGAGGTGAAGTAAAACAAGTGGTATTTTATAAAAATAAAAATGAGATGCTTTGTAATATTCTACACGTCTTATAGCAGTGATGCACAACCTCTACCTTCTAGCGGGCCGCATAAAACAAATTTATCGTTGGTTCGGGCCGCAAAGAAAAAAATGATTTAAAGTACGCTCAATCCTTTTTTATACAGAAAATATGTATGTTCCATGTAAAACAGCCTTAAAAACGTGTAAAAAAGATTAAGTGAATTTAGATAAATGAGTAATAGGTTCCATTTTATTATTTTGACCGTGTTATTTAGAAAATAAATAAGCCATGCAAAAAAAGATCATGAGTACTTGCTAATTAAAAATCATTTCATTGTGAAATATTTATGTTTCATTTATATGCAATTCGTAAGTTAATGCGTTCATGGTCTTTGTTAATTTTTAACTATTTTTTTTTAATTTGACATAATATTTGTAAGCCTGTTTCTATGAACCGATTTATTATCCTTCATTGAAGAAAAAGCTTGCTTAAATTTCTTTAATACATGTTTTACGTGAAAAAAGTATGTTTGAGAAAGAGATTTAAGGGCCGCCACAAAATTCAAAAAGGGCCGCATACGGCCCGCGGGCCGCGTTTGTGCATCACTGTCTTTCATCACTTGAAAAGAAAATACCAATTACATTAAAAGTGATTCTAAAATAGCACAAAATTAAAATGTAATTTTGTGCTATTTTAAAATCACTTTTAATGTAATTGGTATTTTCTTTTCAATGCCAATTGTTGTTTATAACTGTTCATTTTTGTATAAATAGCACTGTTAAATTATATTTCTTATCAGTTGACGATGCTCGTAATGAGCGAAACCGGTCCTGACATATTAAATAAAGTGGAATGAAGTACAAAGGATTATTGTGTTTTTATTAATATAATGCCTTTCCACCAAGTATTGACAGTGAACATCCTAAAAGTGATCAATCATTAGAATGATTGGTACATATTAGAAATCCAAATTTGAACTCCAAAATTCTGAATATTTACATATTTATATGGAAATCTCTTACAGATTTCAGACTGCATATCTTTGATATGAGAACTCTTATGGCCTTATATATATAATGCTTTATTTGGGTAGTCGATAGCTGCTGATGACATAAACATCTAGGACATGGACGCCCTGTATGTGTCGTAGCGGGCATAAATCGTAACGACTTTGCTCGCCTTCTACGACGTGTATTACGGCTACGCCAAGTCCTTTATCTAAACGCTCTGCCGGGTAACATCACCGGATAGTGACCGTTCTAATGTACGTGGTCCATTAATACTTCACAGCGGTCAGCTGTTCCGGTATGCCGCTGTACGCTGATAACCAACACAGCTATCGTCTTTATCAGGAAACAACAAAAATAGATATATCCATGTCGTTCTATTATATTCTCGAGAATCTTGAATCAAGAGCCGTTTAATGAGCCGTTATTTTTTTTAATTTTATTCAGAATCGTAAACATGCTACTACTTGTCTTTTACCTAACACCTTTATCATATAAGATTCATATTTTACTTAAAAATACACAAGTTAAGTATCTATGGCAATGCGTAAATTATAGGTGAATTTAAACATATAATGTTGTCATTTTTAGTTATTTTCGTTATATAATTGTATAAAATTGTGACAGTACAAGAAATTTTAAGTAAAAAAGCGTTCAATCTAACTAATTTATTTTGCAGAACTGAGCCACATTCAAAAAAATTAACAGAAGGCAATGTCACCTGATATTTGTTTTCTTAATTATATTTATTATAGTACTGTTTTTTTTATGTCAGTACTTTTGACAGAATAAAATCATGACTGCGTCCGAAATTGAATATTACGTCATATTTTAGTATTTTTACCAATTTTAAATGTTACAATATTATCAAATATGTACGCCTGTGGAGTAGTGGTCAAAGATGTTGGCATCCGTAACAAATCTCACGGGCTCGAGTCATCGTATGAATATATTTTTTTTTATTAATGTTTGTGATGTCCTTTCTTACTATACTTTCATAAGCGGAGCGAAGTAGTGACAATTAGTTAACGTCTTAGCTTTATTCTTCCATTCTTAATTTATTTGAAAAAGAAAGATTGAGGAACTGAGTATCAAATGGTTCTCGTAGAAAAACTTCTGTTGAGATACCTCTATTAGAAGTTTATGTGATTCACAGTAGGAGCAGATATAGATACAAAAAACTTAATTTTTTCGTTTGCTTAATAATTATTCGTTAAATATGTTTAATCAATGAAACTAAAAAACGAGCGGCTCAGAGACGTTTATTAATTCATGCAAATCCATGGCTGACTTTTTGAATATACATATATTCTCAATCCCGAATTTATATATGCGATACCGGGATTGGAAATATTGTCAACCCCAAAATCTCGGGATCACAATAAGGGTTCGGGATTGAATGCCTTAGTATAAACTAACTATTTGATGATTTTATGATCGATTCCAAAGTAGAAAAAAAATATTGAGCATTCAAATCTTAACAAATGTAGAAAAAGATTTTAAAGAGTTTGTCATAGTAAAATACTAACGGTTCTTTTTGTAAGTGTTTTATGTAAGGTTCATAAATTGAAAAACGATAATACAACCCACGCCTCGACATAAAAAGGAAATAAAGTGACAGAACAGAGTCCACCCTTATGCGGGCACAATCTTGTTAGAAAGCAATTTCAATAATATTGGACGACAAAGGTGGACACGAAAAAATTACTTCTTTTGTAAGGGAAGTAATTTTACGACATCTGAAGCGTAATCAACTGTATCACGTCAATAAACCGACGGCAATATAATTGACATCCCAACATATGAACAAGCGTGTATCTTTCATCTTTTGTTCCTTTTATTCTTTGCGTAATATCCAAGGAAAAAAGGAAATCCCAATACGCTAGAAATGACATTTGATATTCCGTCGACGATCTCAAACATGCTATTGATTTGTTTGTTCCGACAGTATATTCTGAACGGACAATTTTATTGTGTCGAATTGATAATTTATTACATTTAAAAACAATACTTATAACATTAACTTGCAACTAATAAGATTTTTTTTAAATAATAAATCAACGCAGTTTTAATACTTAGATACATACAATTATGTAAATGATTAAATATCGTTGAATATAATTGGTAGAGCTTATTGTTACATTGATCGTTATTTGTAAATATTTATTTTCAAGGAAATTTTTATCAAAATAACGTAAACACATGACTCCATTTATTTAGAATCTAACAATAATCAAAGAAACATGCTTATAATTTGTTGTGCGTTGTGATTTTGTTTGAAGTACGAAGTCAAACAAAATCTAATCAATTTGAAAGCAGTTTTTCAATTCAAATAGTAAATTGTATTGTGGCGAACCAAAAAATACATTATTTTTACTGTATCCATGTCCAATCTCAATGTAGAACATAATATAGCCTCTTATGGAAATATTTCAACCAAAGTTTTAGAACGAGAACTAATTGTTATTCAGTTACTCAACCTCTCTTTTTACGAAAAGATTAGGGATAGAAAAGAACTAATTGTTCTCTAATCGCTCTCGCTACGCCATTATTTAAGGATTCAAAAAGTGGGAGTGAGTTTTCATACATTAAAAACATCTATGGATTCGAACAGTAATCGATAAATCGATTGAAAAAAAATATTTGCACTGAGATTTGAACCCGTGAGATCCATCACGGAAGCCAATGGAGTTACGAACATTCAGCAATTTTTTTGCAACGATTAATATCTGAATTATATTATTGTCAAAAAAATCTAATAATTATCTTATAATAAACTTCAAAAGAATTGACTCTTAATTTTTTTTTGAAATTACAGGCTTTAGGTTGGTGCATTAATTTTCCTGATCCTGATTTTCTGGATTCATATATAGTTATTCGGGAATATTGAGCTTTAAATATATCAACTGTGGAAAGGAAAAAGGACGTAACCCACAGTTTTTTCAAAACAGCCTTTTTTCGATAATCACAATGTATCAAACCTGACACACGTTCTATCAAAAGGATGCAAGCTACAATATTACAAGCTAGTATCTTCCGACAGACGGAAAGACGGACAGACGGACATTATCTATATATTAATAGTCAATAATGTCCGTCTGTCGGTCCCGTTTTCGATGACGTCAAGAAAGACGGTCCCCTCCCCCTCCCCCACCCCAGCCACGCTATCGCCATTTTTTTATTCATACTAAAGACACATTTTTTTAATACACTTACATATTAAATTTGTGTAGAGATTTGAAGAAGCACATTTCGTGTTGTTGAAAATCGCTGAAAAAAAATTCAACAATTTTACTTACAAATTTATAAATGTAAGTGTATTGAAAAAATGTGTCTTTAGTATGAATAAAAAAATGGTGACAGCGGAGCTGGGGGGGAGGGGGAGGGGACCGTCTTTCTTGACGTCATCGAAAATGGGACCGACAGACGGAAAGACGGACAGACGGACATTATCGACTATTAATATATAGATTATAAACACTCTTAGTCTTATATTTTCCACGCAGATTGATGGCGCAACTTTAAGATAGTTGTAAATGTGAATCAATTGATCTAATAATGATATATAAACAATAAACCAAGCTTACTGCAAAATTTCATACATTTATTGTTACTTTTAAAGTTCACTTGCGTCTTCTTTGCCTAGATCGTGAAAGATGAAGTTATTGTATGTGTGTGTGTGTGTGTGTGTGTCTACGGAATTAAATTGTTCTTAAAATGTATTTTATGGCACTATATGTTATGTTAGTCTGCCATTAAAATCGTTATTCACTAGCAGAAGGTGTTAAGTAAAAAACCGGCAGTTTTGAGTAATGAATACAGATAGATACACACTGTATCTTCTGGCAAAACAAGTTAGCAATTTTTAAATGTATTTTTACATATTTCAGACATAATATACATCAAGTCAACTCCGAGTAAAGTAATTTTTGGCAATGAAAAAGCAATCAATAACATAAAACTTTTGAAGATGTGAATCGAATTCGTGAATCATTATAAAGTTTCATTAAGTTTTTAAGCGATTAGTTATAGTTGTAGTCAGTGGCGGAATAATTACATGAGAAGCCTCAGGCGCAATAAAATTTGGAGGCCCTGTTTTCGGAAAACTTAAAAACATTAGGAAAATCCATATAAAATAATAGTTATAGTAAAATATGTACAAAAAGTATATGAGTCTGGAGATTCTAGCTATTTCTAAGGCCCCTGAAATTTGGAGGCCCCGAGCCTTCGCCTCATTCGCTTATTGGGTAATCCGTCACTAGTTGTAGTCCATGAATAGAAATATTAAAATTTCATGATTATCGAAAATGACGAATAAATAAATAAAACAGCTTAAGATAAAAGGAATAACAAAACAAAGGTGATTTCTACTCTAATGTTTTATTACAAAAACATTGTATCAATCAGTTCGGTTCAAGATAATATAGTTGAAATTTAAAAAATGTTAATACGGTATATACTTAGAAATACATTTTTAATATTCAATTCCAATCTGGGTTTTGCATTCGTGTTTCGCTTATTTGAACACTGTTTTCATTTGTGGGTTACGATTAATAATTCATTTGACATATGATAAATTAAAATTGGTAATGGTTACTTTACTTTTGAAGTGGGAATACTTTTTTTTCTTTATATGCCTCGTTCTATTAATGTGTGTGGATGGATGGAGAATAGTGATAGTATAATTAACGTTTTTTTATACAGAATCCATGAATCGATGAAAAAATCTACATCCTGCTAGAAAACACATTCGGGAATTGAACTCTTAATTTTGCACCCAAGTATGAATAAATCTCAAATAAAGCTAATATAAGCATTAATAGGTTTATTATTAAATCATCACAACATATACTTTATACTTAATTTTAAATTTAATTTTATGTCCATAATTCAAATATCACTCAATTATTTTGCGTTGTTCAAATACTCGACGATCCGTGATTAAAAATTCTCATTTTACATACCACGAACCAATTCTCGCCGGCTCCAGTCAAACACAGAATAATTTTCCGCTCGCGGAAAAAGTTTTAGCGAAAAGATTAGAGTTCATTTCAAACACACTACATTTCGAGAGCCTGCATATTGAATATTCATGCGTCAATAAACGGTTATATTCAAGTTGGTATCATAGTAACCTTTCGTTCACAGCATAAATTGAAAGGGCTCGGATAAGGATCAAGACGGGTGGAGACACTCGCCCAAGAGTTCTCCTCTGGGATATGAATGCACAAAATGGAAATTCGCCCGCAGAAACCTCTGTATCCGTTGAACACAATTCTGTGTTTCTAGTACTGTAATTTATGTACATTCCTATAAAATCCGACTAGAATAATTCGTACATCTTATACAATCGCACACTATAGATTTTTTTACATATATAATATTACATATTCTTTTTTATAGTTAAATATTAGTTTTTTAAGAAATAAAAATAAATATTTTTAAAATATAAAAGGTACATGTGGTCGAATGGTATTCCTTAATTTTTCAACCATGGAATCTTATATGTCGTACTGTCTTAGAAATGAATGTTTCAAATTATGTTTAATGTCCGCTTATATAATGGGTCTTTAATAAAGCATATCGACATAGGTTTTTCTTACGATAACTACTTAATATAAAATCGTTCAACTTCACTTTTTCTGAGAGGTAAAGAATAGAAAAATGGTGACGGGTAAGAACTAATAATAAGCTTAGTTTTCAGAATCGAATGGGTGGGAAAGAAATGTCAACATTATAGATAGTTATGATGCCTTCAAACGCAAATTGAATAATCAAATTATAAAAATGTGCATTCAGGGATTCGAAATGTACAAGTGTTCATGAATGTTTACCATTCAGCTACAAGTCTGGAAATATTGGCAATAAAAATTAATGATATCAATCACCATAAAAACATAAAAAGTGATGACGCAGTCCAATAAAAACTTATATTATGCAGTCGAAAACAAAGAAAATCCATACAGATATATTTTTGGTAAATTACTACCATGATAAATGTGCTTGTTTCTTTAATATCTGCCGATAACTTTGGATTTCCATATATATTTTCAATATCATCAAATCTTCAAAAAAATACGCTTTCCCTTAAGTTTGAAGTGTCAAAATATTTATTTGTTCACATTTTGTACACAAACTTAAATATGCTTTCGTTTTAAAAACACTTTTATATCACAAAGAATAACTTTTAAAAGTTTCCCCCACACTCCTTCAAAAACATCATATCGGAAAAAATAGCAACTAGCTTTAATAGAAAAGCTTTTTTGCGTTGAAAGCTAACTTCAGCATGAAAACCATTCAATCCGTGCTTGAATTGTAGAAAAAATACAGAATTTAACCATATTTAACGGAATTTAAATATGTTTTAAACATTTTTGTTGAAGCGGCCAAATAATTTTAACAATGGCAACTTTTTGAGTAAAATATTTATAAAATAATCACGTCACGTTCTCCTTTTTTAAAAAATGTAAGAAAAAAATAGCAAATACAAGAGTATTAAGAAATACTAGTTTAGGTAATCATCTTTACACCTCTTTTCAAAGATCTATGATAGCGTAATATAAGGCTGGTCGACATTTTGGGGTAAACTAGTGTCATATTGCACGCTGCTTGTGGTCTCTAGAGTTAACTAAAGTTGATTGTTATTGTAATTAAAGTAAAATGGCATGATAAAAATAATACAAATGCAATGAATACAATTAAAATAGCTTGGTTAACTGAATTATGTAATGAAATGACTTTATATATCACTTTGTTCTGAATTAATCACATATAAATTCTAAAATAAATATGTTCAAACTCGCCTAAAATAGTTATGGCATATTTTTACGCCAAATGAAGTGATTACTACTAGGTAGGGAGGCCAAAATATCGATTTTTAAATTCAAATATATCGGTAAGTAATTTGATCTGGAAAATTAAGCAAAATTAAAATCTAAATTAATGTTATGATTCCTCCACATATTTTATGAAGGTTGTTGACTTTGAATTTCCATATTTTTTTAATTCGTGGCATTTGTAACATATTCTTTTCAACTCTATTTTACAATCGAAAAAACTTGACGTTTCTGTCGAATCTGTTTTTTGCCTTTTAATTTAAGTTAATTTTATATAAATATCGAAATGCCGTTATTAATTTATTTTTTTAGTATAGTTTTCTCCATTTGACGTTTTTTTGTCATTTTTATCTATTTTTGTAAAACCGGTATTTTAACCCTTATCGGAAGACTCGAGAAGAGACTTATTTTTATTTATGTTTTTATTAATGCTGAAAATTTATTGATAACTATTTTTTGATAAAAGCATCGAGCTATCAGCCACATGAGATGATATCATGAGACTTACTTAGTAAAAGCTTTCATAGATAATAAGTATTTGTCTCTTTTGTGCCCACTAAATGACCGTTTCGCTAAATTATTAGAGCTATTCTTGAAGGGTGATGCATGCATTAGTGCCAAATTTCTCGTTGGGGCTAAGAGTGTGCCAAAGACTATGATAAAATTTTAATTGTGTAGCACTACGCCGTAGGCGTTATTGCCACGCGTCTACGGAATCCCGTCGTGTACCGTTTCCCGGTTTGCTACGCCACAAGTGGTAATGTAAACTTAAGTAACCGCATGCGGTATTCAGTAATTACCTTTTACTCGGATATATAAAGCTACGCGTCATGATATACTATGCAAATTAGGAATATGCGACTGACGTAAGCCTGGTAAATATTAAATAAATTTTATTTTAGCTCGACGTAAAAGGAAACACAACTCGACTTGACGTGTTTTAATTTAGTAAGCTACCCGTTCGTTTTATACTTTATTAAAATATGCAAATAAAAGGCAAAACTATTACATATATATAAAATTGTTATTTTACCCGCAAATTCTTGTATTATATGTACCCAGAATAATTAAGTTTTTTCACAAACTTTCGCATAACACAAAATTCATTAAATATATTATGAACCTTTTTGTGTATTCACGAGTGAGTTTAAGTAAAATATATTTCAATATAATACTAAAATTTATCGTATAACACAGCGTTTCCCAACTGATGGGTCGCAATCCGGTACCGGGTCGCAGAGAGCAAAATGCCGGGTCGCCAATTTCCTAATAAATCTGTAAATTTACTATATAATTTCGTAATAAGCGAACATGACGCAACGCTGTGTATGGTCAAAAATAGTCGTGTTGTAGTCAGATAGTGTAGCGGATTTAAGAATAAAGCTACCATCCTTTTCTTCAAGCCTTGAGCTGTTAATTAACAATAATCAACAGCACACCTCTCATTAATATATTATTGGTACATTTGACTTCTTTATAGGTTTATCACAGTAAATTATTTTGCATGTACATAAATATACTGTTTTATTTTACATATAGGCCGGTAGTATAGGCCATAACAAATTTAGTGGGTCACGAAGAAGAAATTTTAAAACAACCGGTTCGCGGAAAAAAAAAAGTTTGGGAAACGATGGCATAATACATGTCCCTGATGTTTGATAAACTTTTTCAGTCAATTTATCGTAAAAACTGCATCTTTTATTCCTGTATTGATCTTCACAAAGTCGCAAAATTTATTACCGAGAATTGATTCTGACGGAGTAATTCATTTTCACTTAAAATTTATTTGTATCTTTAAATTGCTGTAATCACTCGTAACTGCATGAAATACATGCGTATCAAATAATCTATTGCAGTTAATATTTTTTTACAAACGTATGTAAACTATTTAACAAATGTAAACACCAACGTTGGAACCTCATCTATTTTAATGCGATTCAGAATCAGAAAATATCCAGATTTGAGGTTTTTATAATGATATTTCGGAACAAGAATTCTTATCAAAGTTACAAATGAAACGATTTTGTGCGGGCGATTTATCACAATGAAGACAGTCAAAATAAATAATAAAAATTAATACTTCAACAAATTATAAAATATTCAGCTAAGGTACTTTGATAATAATCCCCTAAGTTAGCTTGTAAACAGAGAATTAAATACTTCATTCATCTGATTATATCCTAGAAACAAATGAAAATTACAAGAGCCAATTTTATTTAATAATTTTGTATTAATCGATACCCACCCATTAACTTTCTTTTGTTCTGCTGAATAAAAATTATCAATGTAATTAAGCATTGTAATTTGCAATATTTTTTTCAATTAAAATAATTGGACTCCATCGTAAAATTGTCAAAAGTATTAAGAACAAAAATTATAGCCAGCAAAAAATTCTTTATTTAAAATAAAATATTAAGTGCTTATATAATGAATGATCTATTTCAATTCTGACAAACGTTTTCTATCGAATATGGAATCATGTACATATTAGCGTAATATTATATACTTTAAAATCGTATTATTTTAGCTGATATTCGTTGTGGAAAATATGAATTTGATTTTTTCCTCGCATATTTTTAACACAGAGATAATATAATATTAACATCCTGTTATTCTTTATACATAATACAGTTTTTGTAGATTTGTTTTTCAAACATACCTCGTTTACATAGTTTATAACAAAACTATGTTGGTGAATTATAATTAATTGCCATTTTAGCACAATCGACACAAAAGCTAATAAAAGAGTATTATTTCTTTTTTGAGGATCGTATTCTTTGCCTTTCTCATTTATATTATTAAAAATTATAAAATATTGCAGGGAAATAACTGTTTATGTTCCGTACGTTTTAGATATCAATATTACATATAAATTCAATGGACAACCGAATATATTTAAAATTAATCAACCAATAAAATCAAAACAGGAATTCGTTTCAGGTATCCATCTTATTTATTCATTTTTTATTTCTCACTTATAACACACACGTATTTTTTTACTTTTTTCCTTTGTGTTATTAAAATGAAAATAATTTAGAAAACACAGTTTTACTAGCAAATATATATATTTGTAAAAACAAATTTGGAACTTCCGGGATGTGTATTTTTTGGTTCCATGGTGAATCGAAGTCGTAAATGTTTGGTGGTCGTACAAATAATGAAATGGGGTGGACCTCGTTCGGGTTCGGGTTCGGACCTTTCTATAATGGCCGCGAGACAATTCCGAAAAACCATTTGTCTTGTTGTCACGTGGAAAACGAGACTTTCTAACATTTTCTGGTGATCATTTAGGAACGCTTCTTTATTTTCAAACATTTTGAACCACACATTCGTATCAAACTCTTTTTTTTTCGATTTTAAAAAGCAGTTTTTCAAACATTCAGTTTTTAAGCTTAAGACTGAATTTATGTATTACATCAACATCAGAAAGTTGATATTCTTACATACTCTTTTTAATACCTTATTATCCGTTTTAGTATAGTGCTGAAGATGGCATGGTGCCAAAATAATAATTACCTATATTGCCCTTGATGATAAGATCTTTCCCCTAGCAATCAGACTGGTTTGGGCTCAATCCCTCTAACGCTATTTTTATTAAATTTGTAATCGTAGACATGTGTATTTGTGGTGTCTTTTCTCCTCGAGTTGATCTCGAGTGACCTATGAACGTCTTGACGATTTAATCTCGTATGATTTTTTCAATTAAAAAATATGTAGTATAAAATGATGTATTAAAGTGAAATTCTTTGCCCTTTTAAACCGAATAATAATCTATTTATTTAAACATGAATGAAATATTAGAATGAGTTTAACTTGAATACGGTAATTAATCCATAGACAAATAGTACATAACACAATATTTTTTATGACATAATATACTTTATATGTCAGTAAATAATTCTTTATCAATGTTTGAATGATACTGTATTAAATAAACATATTTTCAATTTTCTCAATCAACTTCACTCAATTCATATGCATTTTTAGCTCATCTTTCGAAAACCAGTAGTCAGTTTTGAATCACTTTTAATGTGTTGACTGTCAATTACCGTCGGAAAGGTATTATATCGAAAAATAAAACGTATTTTTAACTAATTATAATATTCAATAAAGATCAGTACCGGTCTCGTTATTAAGTGATATGACGAATCCAGTCTGAATAATAAAAATATTTTTTTTTTAATTTTCGTCATAAACCTTTTATGTATATTCAAAATCAGTGTTCCACTTTATATTGTACATATACCAAATATTTTTTTATTTTAGTCCTGCCTTTTTGTCGTGATATTTTTGTACCTACGTTCTAAATAGAGTCCATATTTTCCTTCATTCTATATTACAATGTTAATCGGAAACCTAACTATGCAGGGTACGGTCATAATTTAGAAAACTCGATCTCCTTCTAAAAGATAGAAAGGGTTTGGAGCATAGTATAATACATCGCTAATACCGACAAGCTACTTTATTTTATGACCTCTGGGATCAATTTCGTTGTTTGTTGTGGTCTCTCGTAGGAGTGGGAATTTGTAAGATACCCAATATATTGGTTGCTTTAAGAATTAGCATTTTATTTTGTTTGAAACAAGACTATGCCGTGCAAATACAAACTTAGCTATCGAAATCAATAATAAGAAACTTTACCAACCTCAGAAAAGATAAGACAAAGGAAATGCTAAAATTTGAAAATCATTGGCGCTTTGTTTCGTTTGTCTTATATCTATTGTTGTTCTTTTATTTTCACTGACTACCTAATTAAAAGCTGTATTCATTTAAACTTATGGGCGGGTAAAGTATCATTTACAATCGTTACTTGAATAACGATTCAGATTAAATCTATTTTTGACTATATTCATACAAAATATTTTAGTGTATAATCAGGGACGTCCCAAGGTCATAGGCGAGTAGTCAGCTGTCTAGAGGCGGCAAGTTCTAGGGAGCGGCAAATCATCACAGATTTTTTCAAATGACTAAATATTTGATTTCGAATAAACATGATGCCTCAATGTATTAGATCAGTGTCTGCCAAACTTTTTTACTTCGCGGCACACTGGTGAATGGGATTTATTCCGCGGCACACCAAATAAAAATGCTTTAAAAAACGGAAATGTGGAAAATGTGTCGAGTCGACCACTATATATATATATTGTATATGAGAACGTGACCAATATTTATTTGAATACGTAGATGTTGAATTAATTTAAAATTGAATAAAATTTAAATGAATAGGCGTTATTTAAAATGAAAAATCCTTCGCGGCACACCTGAGACTTTTTGCGGCACACAGTTTGGCAGACACTGTATTAGATAAACAAAATAACAAATCAAGAATCGATACGTATATAATGTAAGTGCATTTTGAATATTGATTATTTTTTATAGTGTGTAGTGAAGGTAATAGTTATTTTTTTATAATTATTGAACAATAATATGGGCTTTTTAATCATATTTATTCGTGAGGATCTTTGTCAATAAGGTACACATATATTATGAACCACCTGACAGCAAAACGGAATGACTGACAAGACATTTATTTGAGTTCGTAGTTGAGTGGAGAATTAGAACTTCTATATGTGCATATGTATTTCTAGAATACCTAATAGAAAATAATGAAAAAAAATGCGCCCTATATTATGGCTATGTCTAGGGTCGGTACATAGCCTAGGAACGTCACTGTGTATAATAATAGTACGACGTACTCTTCATAACTGTAGGTGGTTATCATTTCAGAACACTATAAAATAAAGCACAGATCAATTTTCTTTATTCCAACGCCCAGAAATGTTTGGCTTGATTGCTGCACTGACTAAAAGTCACCGGCGCGAACAAGGGGTGTACACTTGTGATTGAATTAGGTAGGTAAACTAGTTCATCAACAACAAAGCGGTCTCGGTTATTAATGATATCTTTAAAACCGCTAATTACTACAGATTTCAATACATCATAATTCAAAAAGATGAGAAATTTTCATAATTTTTCGACCAATAAATATCGAGCGAACTTTTTTGTCTAAAAAAGTCTTCTATACGATTGTAGTATAGACATCTATACATTTTAAAAGAAAGTTAACACATAAGTAGCTTAACTGTGAGTGAAACGTTCTACAAAAATTTGATGTTACTTATTTACAACCATTCGTGTTATTGATAGCATCCATTCTAATTATTTTTTTAAAAACATTGATTAAAAAAATCCTTATTTGTCTGTTTTATAAAAAATTCACTAAACAATAAATAATGACATCTATTTTTTTCAGGAAATTAATTCATCCAAAACGTACTATATATTTAAGTTCTAACGATAAGTAATAGATTAATATGACTGCACTTTTTTGGCATTTAACAATTCTCCATTGAACTTCTTTTTCATCTTTAATACAATTTTCAAAAGTCGAAAGATCGAAATGAATCAATTAATTGAAAAATAGTTACTGTTTAAGCACCTTGCTGGTTTTCCGTTCATTGTTTATAGTTAACTGTTAATAATGACTACCTTCATCAATTGAAATATTTTTTAAATTTTATTCAACTACATTTTGTTAATTACGTACACAAATGTTTATAAATAAGTACTTAACTGTTTCGTTATTAATAGATTTCGTCAGAGCTTTTTTTTGAAAAAAAAGGTGCCGGAACGCATTTTCTAATGTATATTATTTTGTATATATTCGAATATCATTTTGATAGAATTAAAGGCGGCTTTTCATATAATACATAGAAAATAAAACAAAATATACATATTTATTTAAGAAATTTCAAATGAAAATTAAACAAAAAACATACATTATGTAATTTATTAAAAACGCTATCCAAAATTACATTCCAATTTGCATTTGCAATCTCTTGCATGACATTAATTTATGGGTTCTATGATGCCCTATATATTCAAAAGGGATTAACAGTCAATGGCTTCCAAGAAAAGAAACGAAAGTTTTGAAATAGAAAAAATAAAATTTTACAAACATTTATTAAAATTTCGAGAGAAAAAAAAGGTGCCGGAACGCCGTTCCGCCGCGTTACAGGGTAAAAAAAGCCCTGGATTTCGTTGTAAGCCGTTTCATTAACTTTTAATACTTTATAAAATACATTAATGAATAAAGACATATTATTCAGCTAATTTATATTGTATGTAAGCAAATAGTTTAGAAGTTTCAAGAATTGTGCGCTAGACTGGAAATATTTGTAATTTTATAGTTTGCATATTGTGCAGTTTTATTAATATGCTATAATATAATCTCTGGTTGAAATATTCTTATTAGAAAGCTGTTATTACAAATGAAAATGGTCCCGAACTTAAAAAAATAAAAAACAAGAACATTTTTATTTTTTTGAATGTCCAGCAATAAAATATAATATTAATATTATTATTCAATATCCACAATTAAATATTTTTACTTCAAAAACTTATTTTATTACATTTTTACTAATCTTTTAAGACTTATGAACTCTATATTTATTGAATCTTTTTGGACATTTCAGCTGTGTCAAAATATCTATTTGTTATAGTTTTTTTTAATTTATTTTAAACTTGGTAGCTGTTTTATATAATTTTTTCAAATTAATGGAAAATTGTTAATCGCTTTAATACAAAAAAAATATTGTATTATAATAGCACTTTTGGCAAATAGCATTATTTTCAATAAATAAATCATATAAATTCAAATAAAAGTTTAGTAGTGGTTTTTTTACTATTCATATTTAATAATACTATTATAAAGATGATCTTATCTCTAAAAAAATTCTTCACACCAGCAAAAATAATCTCAAACCAGAACAAATTTAGCAAACTAAGTAAACATATTTGACACTCGTATCCAATTTCTTTTCAAGCTTTTACCGACGTGTAGATAAACCGTTATGATGGCACTACTTCATAAGTTGCAAAAATTGTCTATGATCTCTGATGTTCATTAGTTTGTGCAATAATAAAAAATATCTGTCACTTGTCTATGTGTTACAAGTAAAGTCAGTTGATGGATTGTAGAGTATTTTATGATAACGTTATCATAATAGCTTCTTACATACGCGCAATGTGTTAATTTCATTGAGGAATCTTCCTCTTGCTATATGCGTTTGCGTCGCTTGACAACTCTATTCAACGAATTAACAGCTTCCGAGTAGTGATGTCTCGTGTATTGTTATTGTAGGGCAGCTGAAGAAACTTGCTTAACGTTTTGGCAATGTTACAAATATGAGCTGGTTAAGGACTAGCCCCTTGAGGGCGAGTTTTTCTCGGCAATTTTCGAGACCTTTAGAAACCGGTGCTAAGTGTGATCCGAGTGCTTGTTATGAATCATTTTGTAAACATTGGCAACAGGCTGAGGAGATCATACAACGGTCCACGGTTCGTCTGTCAACATTTCTCCGAAATTCTTTTCTTGTATACATATATTTACATGGAAAATTAACTTTATATGTACAGATGTTTATAAATGTATTACAATTCTTTTGAATCGAACGTAGCATATTGAATTGCAATTGTTTGTTATTTAACCTTGCATCAACACTGTAACTCGATAGTTGATTTCCAATGAAACATGCATAGTTTATAATAATTCTTTATGACGTACAGTTATGTCAAGTTGATCCTATTTAAAGTTTTGAGTATGCCTACAGATCTTGCTAAAAAATTCATAGATAAATTTATTTGAGATAAGATATACTCAATAGAATATATATTCTATTCTACAAATTTTATTTACTACAATTATATCATTGAATGCCAGTTTTTTAAATAAATTATTGCTACTTTGCTGATAACTGAATGTCAGAGTGAATATCAATTTATAATATACTCCTTTTCTATAATAAATTACTGATAATCGGATTCTCAGTGCAGTGAAATTTGAAAATAAACCAGGGCTGTGGAGACATACAATAACCTAATAACTTACCGATTAGATCCTCCGTAATAAACCATTATATTCAATACCACAGTTATAAATTTAGATTGTGTATAGAAACGAACTCTTGTGTGATATCCTTTACCTTATATTTATATTCATATTTATATCCTATAACATATTCCTTTATTTTACTTTGCTGTGAACCAAAAAAAAATAATCATAATGAACAATAAAAATTACAATTATTTTAGGCAATTTACTAAATTTATATTAAAGCACTTTATTCTTAGCCTCTAGCAGAATATTTAAATTCAAACAAAGGGTATAAGTTATTTATGTGAATATAGCAGAAGATATACTTGAGTATTGCCATATTTCTTCTAATACATAATAGGGCATATACAATAACATCTACTTATTATATTTTTCATAATGACATTATACCTACATAATGTCTGTCTGGTCCACAAGAATAACGGATAATCGCATATCAAAAATTTGTACAAAGAAACAAATTTTAAAAAATCATTAAAATTTGTTGTGAAAAATTATCTAAACGCACACAATTTGATGATGAATTTGTATCTTATCTGTTACTCTTTTGCTAGGTACATGTAGCCATAATTTCATCACCTGCTGATATAAATAGCCATTTTTTAAATATGCATGTCACATTGATGGATCAGAATGGTAGTATAAATTTTAATTTTAAAGTAGTATGTGTATTATGTAAAAAATAACAAATAATCAAATTAATTATAATTCTTACGGAACATAGCTACGTAACCTACTTTTAATAAAGTTGTACCAAGCTATTGTCAATACAATCAATATGATATTCTGGTCAATATATATTTAATTTACTTGGCCTTAAATTTATAGTAACATAACTTCACTTTTGTAATAACTTACTTTTTTTTTGATTTGGTATCATAATTTTATTAAATTTAAACTTCTCATGATAAGTTTATTTTCCTGTGACTGGGTGGCCAAACTGCAGGACTTCATTAATAAAGTAATGTAAATTAATGTTTTTGTTGAAATACAAATTGATTAATATATATTTCTATCATCTTATTATTATTCAAAACATTCTCTTCTTATATTGTAGAATTATATGTCAGCAATGTTGGATTTAATATATTAACCAAATTCGATATTTTTACCACATTATATTAGCAATATAGACAATTTATGTTTTTCAATAATAAATTCCAGGTAACAACTGCGCCCACGCAAGATGATGTCCTAGGGGTTGTCAGTCATTTAGACCATCTGGTGACTCTTTTACTTCTGGAAATTCGACACAGCGGATCTTCATCAGCAGATAATGCCGACTCGTCCAGTTTATCTGGCGGAGCTTGCCTTGAGCACCTACTCAGTGAAAACCTGCTGAATAAGCTCTACGAATGGGGGAGCTGCACTGGACGGTGTGTAAAATAATCATAAATTCTTTTTTTATCTTCTTACGTCTAAATCTAATATTTTTCACGTGTTGATGTACATTTAAATGGTGGTATTGAATCAATTTCTCAGTTGTTCAATTACCAAATAGTTGATAATTACTAAATCCTTCTGAAATATTTCATTGCAAATAATGTTTTCTTGATACTGTTAAAATAAATATTATTTGTAATATTCAATTACAGGTTCAGCTTATGCTCTGATATCAATATGCTAATACCAAAGTTGATTTTTTTAGTTATTTTACGACATTTGTTTTTTCTTCTGTGAAAAATAAATCATAATGTACCCTATTACCACAGGTTTAGTTCAGGTAAAATAGTTTTCATAACGATAAATTCAAATGTATCATGAAAGGAGAAAAATTTAAAGAAAAAACTAATTTTTCCACTGTTGGGTAGTTTTTTGCTCAACTAAAAAAACATTTTTTTAGTTATAAATACTGTATCGCTCTGTTTGATTTTTTTTTTAAATTATTCATAATACAAAATATATCTATGACTGCATACATTTTAAAACACTTCTTTACCAGAGATACCCACATATTGTAATTATGATAAACATGCTAATTTTTTCTATACTTCATTTTTGCTTGTTATCTATTTTGTAAATTTAGGTCAATAACAATATACATTAATGTGTATTTAACCTGACACAAATCCATATAATCATTTGGTTTACGCATATTTATCTTCTTGTTCTTCTCTATAAGGTTAAAGAATATATGGCCCGGATACTGTCAAAAGTTAGTGATTATTTAAAATATATTATATTTATTCAAGGCGGATTTCAGAGATTATGTTTCAGACTAGTAATTAACCAACTTTGTTAATACCGATCTAGGTCAAACACAACTAACTTTTATTTTTCATTTACAAACTATTTTATAATCTATATCCTATATTAGAACCAATTGCAGGATTGAAATTAAATGAGTTAACATTGAAATTCACCAATGGAACCAAATATGAATAGAAGTCGATAAAAAAATAGTTTTTTTGCATGGGACTGTTCTCTAATATTACTAATATTTTCATGTAATTGCTAAATATCAGATTGTGAAACGGAAATTTAAATGCGTGAATTTGGTTACATCGTAAGCAAAACTTATGTGAGATAGCTTAAAAAATGATAAGAGTACTCAATTCATACTAACTTCATTTAATTAAAGGAATAAATTAAGCACGTTCAAACGAAATCTTAAATAATATCATTATTATTGATGTTTTTTAACAACATCATAAAGATGCAATCTTTATGATGGAATACATTTCAAGTAAAGGAGTGCGTTCTTAAATCAAATATTTTTGGCATTTGTATTTTTTTTTATCAAAATGTCAAATAAAAAGCCATCTGAATTTTCAAAGTGATTGCATTTCTTAATATTATAACCTATTTTGGTTCAACATTTCTATTTGTTTTAAGCAAAATTTATAGATTATATGATATTATTGTTATCATTCTCACGGTCTGATAAGAGAAATAATGAAATCAACGGATATTAATCAATACTATGAACAGTTTATTATTTTAATAACCATAAATGCTAAACAAACAGTATTCTTTTGTTATCATGTGATGAAATTAATAATAATATCACATCCTTCTGTACAGGATCTAACTGTTACTTACAAATATTTGTCATCTAACTGTATTTGTGAAATATATTATGCTGTATGTCATGGGTGGCCAAACTTTTGACCACTGCGGGTAAACATACTACTGAAATTATTGGAAGCGCTCCACTTACAGTACTTATACAGTATATGCTAATTGATCATATGAAAGGTAGTTACTTAAAACCAAAATAATTTGAAATCAAAAAATAAGCACAGGCAATGCCTATTCTATATTAAGAAGCTATTTTTATAACAGCAGCTGTTAATGACTTAAGATAAACATAATAAAGTAGTAAATACTGTGGTTCATATGTGGTTAACAGCATTGGCAACATTGGCAACAGTTTGCTATTCACAAACTTGCTGCCAAATTTATATCTCTCATATGAAAGAGTTGTGTTGTGTTGATTGCATACATAGTAGAGAATGTCGTTTCACACTTCTGTGTCATGTAAAAAGCTGCTAGATATGTCGCACATTTCCACAAACATGAATATTTTTCTTCACAAAGTTGTGTCCAATAAATATTTTAAAAAGAAGTTCTCTATTCCGAGAATATATCGCCGTTTAATTTAAAGATTTCATCCTCAACCAGTATTTGGTCCACATCAAAGAATTCTTTTAATTTTATTGATATGTATTCTATTTGGATTACATCATTGAATTTCCTCCTTTTCATAAAAAATAATTTCATAACAGAGCTATCTTATCAGCATATCAATCATATTCAGATTTGATTCTATCTTTAGATTCCGCTGCCATATTTAACCTTTAGAGGAGTGAATAGATGTATCTGTATACACCTTACTTTAATTTACTGGCTTTTCTTAACATGACAATTTTGTGACTTTTTCTCAATGAATATAAGTAATTCATACTTAGAGCATATATGTGCTTACAGGCAGACACTCCTATGTTGAGTTTAAAGTACTTCCTCACTCATTTACAGAAAAATGGCGCCAACGTACATGTTCGTCCATACTCCTCTGAAAGTTAAAAGGGACAGTTTCTTTTCGAATGTTTTCATGGTGCCAACCATGTCAACCAATGTCTTGTTCTTTCACTGAAGTTATAAATTCAATTCATTTAACTTTCCTATAACGTCGGACAGAAACACATGACCACGCACCCACTTAGCATAGCTAAGTCGCCTTATATCATTATGTTATAGTAATGCCTCAAGATCAGATTCACTTTATTGTAATAATGCTCTGAATTTGCGTATTTGCAAACTGTTTCCACAAATAGAATTAAATATTTTGTCGGTACAAATGCAAGGATGGACTAATTTACATTTCAGGACTGCAGTTTCTGTCAATGAGAAAAAAAATTTAACTCACTAAGTCTGTTGAAAAACAAAAAGGGGAACCAAACAGAAGTCACAAAATAAATTTTACTCCATTTAATGTGACAAACATGTTAATTCTTGTATCAAAGCATCAGGTGGCGACTAGAAATGGCTATACAGTCGACGTATTGGCCACGTTTATAAATACGTTTACAAACTTTTATATTAATCAATTTTATTTCTGTTTACTATACCATCTAATATAAATTTCCTATCTTAACTTTTTGCTGTCGTGCATTGTGTTCCAAACAAATATGGATCAACTTAATTCCTCAGATAATTTATCATGTATATCAGGGTTTCCCAAACTTATTGTGCAATGGAACACTTCACAAATTTGGAAATGCTACCGTAACGCAGATTGTTTTTAGGTCAGGTAATTCATCACCTATTAAAATCACTTATTAATTGTTTTTAAAACATGTTACATAAAAATACAAGTAAACAAAGCTCTTAGTGATCCAAAATGTACCCCGTGTACCTAGATATTTGCCGTTTTAAACATCAGTGGAGATTTACCAACACTTGATTTTTAATATGAAGTAGGAGATGTTTAAATGTGTTACAGAGTAATATTACCATTTCAAATTTTCGTGAAACACCTATGTAAGTGCCACGTTACACCAGTGTTCCGAGGAACATAGTTTGAGAAGTCCTGATGTAGATAATCGAACCTAAAATTTCGAATCATTTTTCTTCTAACTTATTGCAGCAGCAAATATGATAAAAACAATCTGCTCAAAATAAATGATACGCGCCATAAAAATCAAAGCTCGGAAGTAGATTAAACATTGTTCTCATATTTTGTGTAGAATAAATAAAGATAAACATGCAACTTGTTACATGAAAAGCAATAATATCAGTTACATTGCATTTACTATTTCACAGATATATGAATACTGTGCGGTTCGAGCAAATGAACCTATATTCATTACTCGTCACACATTCTGGTCAACAACTCTTGTGCGCTGAGCCATTTCTCCGTCCATTACTAAAACTTTTAAGTAGTTTCCGAGGTGAACTTTTACCTGTTGACATTGAAGGTAAACAAGCTTTTATTAATACTGTATAAGCACATAAAATATGATCTAAGGGGCCTTAAAACTTTGATATATATAGCTGAAGGCAAAAGTGTCCTCAGGTCAGCTTTAAAATTAATTTGTGTCACTGCAATCCTGCAATGTATTTGATAAGGGTTTTTTACTTAATACAATCATTATAGTCGAGGTTAGATGTTAATTTAACAACTATTTGTCAATCCTCGTCGTAATTACTGACAGTTGGAATACTTGTAGGATCCAAAAATTCAACTTGAAGAACTCAACCTGAAATTACTGCATAAAATATAAATTTAATTTAGTGTGTCACATCAAGAAGATATAACAAAATTGAAAATTGTCATTATGTTTTCAACAATCTCTCTTATGTCTTTCACCCTTACCCTCGCTGAAGAAATGGGTTTAGCGGATGACTTTTCGAGTACTTTTTTATAAAAATAAAGACAATACAGTATAATTTTCTTCTTGGGGTTTTTCAAACACTCATTCGAATGACCATTAATTATTTTTCATGTTCATCAGGTCGCCTTGTCTGTCTACTCGGTCAGCTGTGTGTTGTTTTGATGCAGCACACGAAATTTGTCGACCTCTTCTTTTTTACATCACCAAATGATCCTGATAAAAAAAATACCAAGTGAGTACCGTTATATAACATCAAAAAACCCCAACAACAACAACAACAAAAAAAAAGCATATTCTAAGTACAGCAATTAATATGCATTTAACTGGAAACAATTCAAATGTGCAAATTTATTCAGTAAATAGATTTAGGTTAAACAAACTTCTAGTGTCTCAGTTTGTAGAAATCATGATGTATCTTATCATTTCAATTCAAAATTATATCAGTGAAGAATGAACAGTATACTTCCTGTTACAGCTTATAAATCTTTATTTTCATAAGTACATATATTGTATATTTATTATACTTTTAAAATTAGTAGAATTACCTATTAATTAGAAGGTTTTTATTACAGCTTTGTTCCAGTAACGTTGTTACTGACGTTTGTCCATCACGAAGGTCCACTAGGTCAGCAAGCCAGAGCTGCTTTGTTACTTTGTGCCGCTCTGTCAAACAGGAATCAGGCTGTAGCTGAATTTATCGCAAACCGATCCAACGTTTGCCCTATCCTGGCCACAGGTAATTCATTGGTTTTGCTCCACAAACTTTTCTTTCTTTTTAAAAATTACCATGCCTTTTAATCATTGAAATATGTATTTTTTCAGGTCAAAGCGGTCTATACTCATCTCTGCCTCGTAATATTGATGTTTTACAACCAGACTGGCATCGCCTCACACCGGACGATGTCAATGATATAAATAAACTTGGCCTATTCATGAATTCTCTAGAATTTTGTAATGCTGTTGTTCAGGTTAATAATTGAAAATAACTGATTTTTCGCTAATTATCGTTCGGTGTTAATTAGACTTGTTAATTAATTAGTGTAATTATTCTCCACAATAGGTCGCTCACCCCATTATTCAGAAGCAGTTGATTGATTTTTTTTATCAAGGCTTTCTGTTGCCGGTCATGGGTTCCGCACTTTTACAGGTATTTACATGTTTATGATTTGTTTAATAAAAAAACATCTACTGCATTTATTATAGGTGTTCAAATTATTTTTAAATTCTTTAATTAAAGTTTAAATATACATTTTACAAGTGATTTTTATCTTGTTAAATCAATTCATATTTTAACGAAGTGCACTTTGTCTTCTACATGAAATCGTAACTATTTGTCATCTCACATGCACATTATGGTGTGGATTTTTTTGTGAATGTGTGTACATTTCTCATCCTTCCTTTGCAAAACCCTCCTACTAACTATAAACCCTCACTGCTTACAAACAATCCCACTCCGTGATAGATAGCTTGGGGATATTTAAAAGAATATTAATTGTATTTATTCTAAATAGAAACATACGTCACTATAAAATACTTCATTATTTACAGCTGGTGCATCAATGTTATATTGCGTCAATAGATTAATAAATAGATATAGGATTTTTTTTATTTTACACTTCAAAAAGAAGAGAAACGTCATTTTATATCGTTGACGTAATAATTCTCATGTGGAAGATACTTTTAATATTGACTTAAAACTGTTTTACTAGTAAAAAAAAACATGCGTCAACTAGAGCAAGTTACTTCATGTGCTTAAAATTTCAATCAAATAGCTATTCGATATAGGACAGGTTATGGTTCTCGTTTACAGTTTTGCATTGTAAGAAATATAAATAAAAAATTGGGTTCTTAAATCTGTAATAGCTTTTACACCACTGTCAAATCGTGTTGTTTCTTTTGTAAATATATTATGTACACCACAAAATGAATGTCTACGAGTATTCATAATTCACCTGCCTTCATTTGAATGCTGTATATACACATCAAGCAGAGTACGGTGTGGTGTTAAATCTACCGGCTGAAGTCTGAGCGCACCATTCATTCGCGAGGCTCTCGTCCGATGCGTTCTTACCTTGGTGATGGCTGTCGCTTGGGAGAAAATGTTGCTGACTACCGGTCTGGGTTATGTAATTAGGCAATTAGCGTTCCATACTAACCGTCCACATGTTCCCATTTCGACGACGTAGACCAAACGACCGGGATCATCCACCACGAGAGAACATTCCTTGCAGACGGGCGTGAACGAGCAGATCGCCGCCATAGCTTATTTTGAGCTCGCTCTGCGTTCTGTCACCGATCCGGGCCTGCTGAGAACGTTGGTAAGGTTCTTGCTGGACAACCGCTTCGACGGCTGTAATATACTGGACATGATTGTTCCCTTGATTGACTCAGAGCCCAGGGTGAGTATTTCATCATTTCTATTGGTATGAAATTCAACATATAATGATTTTCTTATTAGTAAATATTTAAAAAATAGTTCTGTGAGTGTTGCTATGAAACCCGTATGAGAAAAAAATATATGAATTAATTTCAATAGGATCTGCATTGAAGCTAAAAAATGTATGTATTCAACCGAGTGCCATATTTAATACAATGGAAAAATAAATATACTCCTGCATCTCAGTTAAAGAATAGCGATCGTTTACTATTTTTTCATTTTGACAGCTATCTTTAGTTACCATTTCACTTCTGGAAACATTGGTGGATTTGAATTGTGAAGATTTGATGATAGAACTCATATTGAAATACCTCATCGGAGGTAACCACCTCATGGTGTCTCATCGGAGGCGATCTCTCGGCTGCGACGTCCACTGCAGAGCGTCCAACATGTTTTTGACATTATCACCCGAGTGCTGCACGACGAAACCCTTGACGAAAGAGTCCTCGAGCTCGAGAAGAAACAGCAATGCCAGCAGCAGAAAACCGTCGCTGGGCAGTCTCGACCACAGCGTGAGCAGCTTGACCACAGTGTCTGAACAGGGCCCTTCCAGCATCACTCACAAAAATCATCCGCAGGCCTTCTATGCATACGGAGTAAATTACTATTCTTTTACACATTATTTTTAAATACCTACTTATATTGCTCTCGTATGTTGTGCATTTATTATATATGCCATATCGTTAACCATTTTTGTGTGATCCTAGTATTTCTAATACAGTAAAACCTTATTAGATTTTTCGTCAATGTATTATTTTCCCTCTTCAATTATTTGGTCCCAAAATATTTACATTTAGAAATGTAAAAAGTTATCAGTTTGATCGTAATAGGATCTATCATTTGATTGTTTCAAATTCATTAATTCTAAGTATTTTTTTCTCAATTGGTTGAATCAGAACCAGGCACAACTTTCTCACATTAAAAAGTTCTGAGATAATAAGGGCTTGCGGGAGAACTTGATTCTTCAATTATTATCCATTGATAATAACAACGAAATCAATTGAAATACAAGTGTAATATATACTGATTTTTTTAAACTTTTATAATGTAAGGAAAAAATGTTGTATTTAAAAAATGCTTTGAATATCGTCGGCTTAATTCTACATCACGTAAGTTAGTTTACCCTAAGTGTTCAGGAGACAGTTAAAACTGAATATTTCAAATAACAGAAACAAATTCTTATTCATTTATTTTTTGTAGTTGAATATTTTACTATTCTTAATTATGCCTTTAAAAAATATAAATATAATATAAATTTATATATATATTTAATGTAGAGAACTTACGTTATATAAGAATATACAAATATTAGAAGAGGTGCGTTATATTGTGTTGTTTGCTTTTGGACCCCCTTCCACTTGTTTGCAAATTTGGATATTAACCCTTTGAACTCATTAATTTTTTTCAAAAGTGTTCCAGCAACTCCAAGCCTTTTTAGCGATTTTTTTTATTAAATGTGTTATAGCTAAAAATATACATATAATAATTAAATAAAAAATGGTTTTAAGAATTTGTTTATGTTTATTATATATTTAGGCTACAAATTAATCTTTAAATTTTGATAAAGTATGGTATTTTTTGAAACAATCTCCCGGGTGAAGGCCAGGTTTTCTTTCGCACGTATCACAAAAGTAAGTGGTTTCATGCCTTCCTCCGGGAATTTTACGGTTAGAACATACCGTGCAGTCTTTATTTATGCTTGTTGGGATTATTATATATAAAATGGCCAGTACCATATAAGTTTCTTAAAAATTGATAAAACACACGCAATGTTGACCGGAACAATGCGAAACGCAAACTATTGTATTCAGCGGTGTTTTATACCTGCACCCACCAAACATGTGACCCTTGGCAAGTGTTTTATTACGTAATTCTGAGTTGCAAATAAATTGCATTAGTCATAAAATGAGAAATGTATGTTTCCTCTCTCAAACCGGTTCCTGCGGCGACCCACCGCCAACAATTCGCCGGAATAACGGCGAGCGTAAAAAATGTCGATGTAGCCTCGACGCGGGAGTTGCCGGTAAAAAACCAATGTCGATGTTACCTCGACATATGAGTTCAAAGGGTTAAACGAATGAAATAGATGGGTAGATATGCTTTTTAAACGAAATCACCAAAACATGCGATTCAAAAAATAATTACTTGCTTGATGTTAGAATTAATCCGACTGTATATTGCTTTCAATTATGTGCATCTGTATATTGACAGTTGGTTTATTAAAAAATTACAAAATCTTTTTATTATTTGGTTGTTAAGATACACAAATCAATTTATAAAAAAGTTTAATATGTTGACTGAAGTCTTGAAAAAAAATCATTTGTTATCTATCTTTAGAAGCATTATGTGTCCTGAGATTTATTCTTTTACAGAAATTATTTATCGCAGCCATTGCGTGTTCTAACTGCAATAAATTAACTTTCACTTTTCAGTTGAATACAAATGAGTCCTTGTATGGAAATTACCACGCCTATTTATGTGAAGCCCGTCGAAAGATATCATCGTGTAAAAACGCTTGTCATAAATGGAGTTCAAAATATGAAGGACACCCGTGCAATAATAGTCCATTGATAGCCAATACGGCTAACCCGGACAAGTCGATTCTTAACGTTGTAAAAGATTTTCAATACGAACATTTAAACTTAATCAAAGAAACAAGCTTCGTTCTTAATTCTAATGAAAACGATGAAGGAATCGGTGAATTACCTAGTAATAATTACACAACGGCCAATAAGGAAGAGGACAGTTTGCAATCGATAGGTGAAAGCAGCGGATATGAAAGTTTCAAATATAGAAACGACGATCATCACGGCACTCCTGATGACGAACAAACCCTCACAGAAATAGACGGCAAGGATTCCACTGAGAATTCATTCTGGAAGAGTTCAGAGATGTTCGAAAGAATATCGGATCCAACGCACATGGTTTCTAAAAAAGGCACGGCTAAAGATGGGAGTAATTCAGGACCAGTAGGAGATGTAAATATAGGTAAATACTAAATTTAATCTATTCTATATGAAATTAATAGATTAAATCTTTCATATTCTTTTAACTGGTTGATTATCATGTATGGAATCATAAAGACTCTTAAATTTATATTATAATATTCTGAAAGAAATGCTATAAATTTGACTTTTAAAATATTTCTTTGATAGTCAATAGATAAGTTCCACCATGGATGTAACATTCTTCCATCTAAATCTTTCAATTATTTTATCGAAAAATGTTGAAAGTTTTTATTTTAAATATTATCATTCTTCTACTTCGTCCTCATTCTGAAATTTAAAAAATAGCAATTTAAAGCTTATATTTTTTATCAATACAAACATAAAAATAAAATGTGCAGAAATTGTTCCCTTATTAAAATTACTACAATATACCGAATGCATTATTTAATATTATTTTTGCGTGAGGATAACTTTTATCATCATATCTGTGAAACAATTTTATCAAAACAAATATACCATATCAAATAGCTTGACATTTCACAAATGAATTATTTTAATAAATTGTCTCCAAATTATTCTTTATCCTGTTTTATCTTTACCGCCCATCATATTATATAGTAAAAACTCTCCTAAGTTTATATGTAATTTTAGGTCCCCTTTTACGAATTGCCCTCATAAAGCTGAATAAGATGCTCGAGAACGATATGTATGTCAATCTGAGACTGACCGGTCTCCTTACGAGACTAGCGACTTATCCTATGCCCCTCTTAAGGTCCTTCCTACTCTGTCCCTGGATTGTTTTGCAGCCCACAATCACTTCGCTTTACCAGGTAAGAGAAACGAACACATGCTGGCCCATACAACTTTTGGTTTCGTCCTGAATCAACTCAAATAAGTTAGTCAATTCCTCACTATGGCTGGCGACATGCCAAAAGTTCAGGCAAGAATAGCAAATGAAAACCTAAATTTATTTGCTACTATCTTTTAGCAATATCAGTGCCAGTATTTATAGTCCAAAGCCAATTTTCAAACACCTTTTTTTAACCACAAATATAATTATTATTTCTTGTTCATCATACATAAATAAATTGCATAAGAAGTTGAATGTCGTGTTAATTCATTTAGTATTGATTAATTTTATTTAATTATTTCACCTCACTACTTAAAAGACTCCCCATGTCTGCTTTCATAGCAAATGTTTAAATAATTGAATAATTAAAAAAACCCTTTTTCCCCAGCATCAGGGGTCATTTAAGTTTTCTCAACCTTATAAATTAATATTGGAATACGATGCATACTTTTCACCAAATAATCAAAATTGTATTTGGAAACATCTTTTACTAAACTGTCATCATGTTGAATAATACATACTTACAGATACTCGTTGATTTCAGATATTGGTTTCTTTGAAGCAAAGTATAGATGAAGGGATCCGTACCGAGTCGGATCGTTATAGACTCGTAGAGGAAGCTCAAATATTTCTTATCGATAGAGAAATCCGATTGACCAATGCTCGTAAAAATGCCATTGAATCGTCAAGCGCCAAAAACATAGATGCAGGAAGAAACAATGTACCGCTGGCTACGCAATTTACAAATCAGGGTGTACAGTATCACAATATCGCAGGTAAGGTTTGCTTTTCAATCGTCCAGCTTGATTTCACCCTCTTCTTTTTAAATTCTAAGATTACAAAATCACATTATTTTTTATCTTCTAAGTTTATCCAATTGTCGATAAATGAATGGAATTGGACCTTCCTATTCATTTTCTCTTTTATAATTTCAAACCGATACTGATAAATATTGATTTTGTCAAACACCACCGGGAGTTGCCTTTTAGGTTACTGAGAATAAATATCCTCCATGTTCTGGCGGACGGTTTCAAGTAACGAATATGTTGTGTCTCGGAAGCTTTACAGTCTTGTATTTCTTTCCCATTTCGAAAAACATGAAAACAGACAAATATGATACAACATGTTAAGGGAAATTTGATTTTTACAGCTAGATTCATTCCTCAACTGTAATTATTATTTATATGATATCAGAAAAATATATTTTTCTGTGAACACAAATTTTACCAAAATGTGGACGATATTTACTTTTACTGACATATTGGAAGTTGTCAAATATATTATGAGCAAAACCAATTTGTATATGTATTAAATTTATCTTCAATAGCATAATAATTATTGATCCTATTTATAATATACTTACGGTTAGAAGTGAATACCGCAGCTTTGCTGTAATCATTGCACTATGACTATAAACTAAATGTTTGTCTTTTTCACCTAAATAATTTTGTGCTTAAAAATAATACATCTTTCAATTGAAATCTTCCTCAAGTAATAGTTTCTTTGCTACGTGTAATATAACCCATGAAAAGTATCTTCCTACGTTTATCACGTAATTAAGTGCATTGAAGCTTATAATAAAATAATGTTTTTATCACTTACTACTAACCACCGATTGCGGAATGAGAATGCTATTGATCTGCATCATAATTATTACATTGTTGGTTAATTAATATCAATCAGCTTTTCTTTGCCGAAGTACATTATCATTAATGAATACCGAAAAACATCCGAAGCTCTCTGGGTATTACTTAAAATCATTATATCTAGATTCATTTTTGAAACATGCTTTATTTCTATATAAGATGTCTGTCTTATTGGCGTTCCACCATTGAACACATGTTTGAGCAGTGATTTTCGCTTTACTCATGTCGATGAATTCAATTTTGACTTAACAGATGTCCCAAGTCAACCAAATAGTGGAGCATGGGATCAACAGTCGTCTAACGCTCAACCGTTGTCAATAAACGAACAGCCGTTTAAAAGAAATGAACCCAAAAGAAAAAGTTTCTCTTCGAGCTTTACCTCAATGTTCTCCCGAAAGATCAATTCCGGAGGTACCAAGTTTTTCTTTACTCGTAATAAAATTTAATAACACAATTCGGTTTGCACATTTATCGCACCACACAACCTTAGGACCATCATTGAACCTGAATTCGTTTAAATCACACTCTACGCAATTTTAAAAACTCATAAATATCTTTACACACTAACCACAAATAAAAATCTTAAGACTTTCGCACTACATATTGCTTACTTATGTCTCACTAACAATTATATCAACATTATTATAAGCGCTTATGGGAAATATTGTTATTTTTAAAATTTCTATCAGTGCTTATGAAATTTACTGATTCTCATGACTACAAAATAATATAGCTATGTATTTTCCCGATTTCACATTGTGTGAATGCACCACATATTTTATTTCACATGGGCTTGATTTTGATATGACAAGAAGGAAACAAAATAATCAATAACAAATGCAAAATTATTAAAAAAAAAAAAATGTGCTTATGGATCCTTTGTGATTAGAGATGGTTATACCAATATTCATCGAAACCATCACATATTTTAAACAAATTGATCAAAATATTTTTAATCTGCTCAGTCATGTCAATATTGTCAGGCTCCAGAATTGGTGAGCCATTTAATGGTGTATTATCAGTTTAAGAAATCGTTAATGATTAAATATTTTGATATAATAATATTAAAGTCGCCCAGTATTGCGATGCCAATTGGCTGTATTTTTTGCTTTATTTGTAATTTTTTGGAATACGGGTATTGATATATTCGTCCAGTTTTGTAATACTTTGTGATTGCATTCAGTGTTCTTTGTAACCTGTTTTTTCGGTTTTTGTTTTAATTTAATAACATAACGCATTAAATTTGATTTTGATTTCACATTGCAAACATATTCCTAAAAACTTTGGCTTTCACAATCAAGTCATAGCTTATATTTTGTGAAATAGCTACTCATCTCGATAACTACTTTCTTTGGTCTATGCCGGTATAAAAATGTTCCCATTTCTTTTTACCAGCTTCGGGTATAGCGGCAATTTACGGGTTTATTACAAGCGGTAAATACATTTATATTATCAAAGCCTAGTATTTGGTTTGGCTAATTTTCCAAGCTATAAGTGTTTTATTCCTTCTATTTTTAGCATGCTGGCATGGTTTTTTGATTCAATAAAATATGTCTCAATCTATGTATATGAATTTGGTAATGATGCATGATTATAACACTGGTCTATTATTATTAAATTTATTTTAGGTGGTATTGTTAAATAATATTGATTTAAGGATGATAGAAATTTGAAATTATCCATAAACTCTGTTCTCAACATTATTTGTATGACGTTTAACAACACATTTTTTTCAGATGTTCTGATGTTAACATATTAGTTACTACTGCTTTTAACACATCTTTCATTTTTTGTTTTATTATTAAAATTACTGAATCGTAATAAAATATGTCTTTTAGTAAAAATTCACATACTTTTATCAATCAGGATTTGTTCCTTTTTTGTAAATAAAACAAATCATTATTATACATAGATTTGAAAACTCTTCTAAGTTTTCTTTTTTATCCGAAACAATTTTATAATTGGCAAGGAAATCATAACAACACTACCTTTGGTAGTTATCATTCCATATTAATTTATTGACTTCTTAAAACAATATAGTCGCATGGTATGGGTTGCCTGATTTTCAAACCAGCATATTCTGTGTTCATATTTCAAAATTATTTATTAATTTATCATTTTTGTGGTTTTCCTAACTCGGAACATAGATTTTTTTTTTTTTATTTCTTCCAACAATACGCAGGTATTGATTCATTGCCTTCTGCATACTCTTTTAAATTCAGTGATTTTGTATCAGTTCAAATCAATTATTGTGCAAATAATTTATGATAAAATAACGGAAGTATTAGATTAAAACTATTTAATGGTATTATTCTTTGTTAAATCTGAACATTTGGCTACCCATTTTCAACCCCAAAGAAGAAAAATTTTGTCTGCATGTTTAGCTGTAAAAAGCCTTCTCGGACATTAGATGTGGCAGACGAATGTATATTTAATTATGTCATCTACCTATATTTCCGACTTTTAATGTTAAAAGCTTTGAGTGTAAGGTGTTTAATGTTATTTTGTATTGACATAAATTGACATAAATTTATCTTTAATACTAATATATTACAGAAAAGAAACGATTAAAGGTATCGAATATAACGTTTGCAGGTATGTCCAGCTCACCGATGAACAATAGTTATCCTCAAATTGAATCCACAAATCACTCGCCGCGTCAATCCGAGTCGCAGCCATCGTACAACACATTTACAGAAGAAAATCTCTGGCAGTCGACCTTTTTGAGAAAAGTTATCATAAATGCCGTTATTTTGGATGAATGGCTGAGAGAACTCGGCGCTCTAGCCCAAGAGCACGTTGTCACCTCCATATCTGATTACATGACTAGCACAAATTGCGAACAATTAGAAACCGCCACCGCTCAAGCCAAAATCTTATGATTAATGTATTTGATTTGGAATGTTTCTTTTATATTGTAGAATTGTCTTTTACATTGACCGTATTGACTGTTTAAAAGTTTGTCAATAACATTCGTTCACCAGTTCAAACTTACTTAATAAAATATCATTTTCCTTTCAGGTTTTTCAAAACTTGTACTACCTGAACAAGTCATTTAAATGTGCCGATATATCCCAGTAAACTTTCAACGTCCTTAAAGGTGCTCGATTTTCCCATTCATGCCATTTAAGATAGTCATAATAGTCAATTTGACACTTTTATTATATTACTGTTCGATATGAATTATTTTCTAACTTACTGTGAAAACTATATTAAAGATACTTCTACAAAAAATTAAGATTTAACATTACGTTTGTACGTATTGGAAAAATTATCCACTCAAGGAAAACCGTTGTTTCCGCTGATTAGATTAAATCTTCAGTGATAACAGATTTTTTAACTTTTTCTGACATCAATGTGTCTTATGAAATCGTCCATGTTAACAAATCTAAACCCGACATCAATATTATAATGCATCTTCATCTTTCCACAAGATCAAAATAGTATTTTCCTACTTAAAAAGTACAATATGTATTTAGTTCTAACAAAGATGTCCATTCACATTGCATGTACTCTAATTTTAACATACTTTTATGTTGTTAACTGTTTAATAAGCCACACGGCAATCGTTGTATAACAAGTGTACAGTTCAAACTAATTTATTTCATTCATTGAAAAATTGCTCATGTGTAAATACATACCTATTACAATATTTGGCCTTAATGTGATAGATTTTTTATATCTTGGTAATTTTAACAGAAGTAGTTGTAATTTTGTCTTGTCATTTGTCAGTACTATACGTATAAAATAATAGTTTATTTCAATCACTACTTGCCAAACGAATGGAGTCTGTCCATTTTTATATTCTTATGCGCCTAAAAAAATATATATTCACACCATAAATAATATTCTGTGCAGTTAAATGAGTGATACTAGATTGTAAATAGAGCGGTTTTATATGAAGGAATATTTTCTTGTTGAAAAATAATAATTATTGTTGATTAATTTTATACTACTAATGCAATATTAATAAAATTCTTTTCTAACATTTTATAAATCGTTGACTCTATATTATTATTTAATGCTTTTTATATTTGTAAATGTAAAAAAAAATATTTGTCACAATATACTTTATTATAAGTATGAATATTTTATGACAGCCAATATATATAATTAAAAAAAAAATTACTTGTTTTATTTTTCATAACCATCTTTATACATTCTATAGGTAAAATATTATATATATCAAATAGATCACTGTGTTCTCTCCCTCCACTCCTTGTTCTCTCTTTTCTTTTATTTTATACTAGCTGACCCGACAAACTTCGTACCGCCTCAGAATCAATAAATGTTGTGTTAATTTATTAGCTGAATTAAATTCAGCTTAAATGAATACTCAAAATGAATTATGTTTAATAAATGTGCAAAATTCAAAATGAAAAGTATTTTAATATCATTAAAATGATGTAATACACGTCAATAGATTTAAAGGAATGCAGTGGACCAACTATTTGATTTTGAAGTTTAAATCATCCACATCTTTGTTCTTTGCTGCAAGAATTGCTCGTTCAATCAACCAATTGTGATTTTTGTGATTAGATGTTTGGGAACATTTTGTTGATGAAGCCGTCTTTCGTTGAGACGAAATTGCAAAAAATCGGCGGAAACGAAATCAATCCGTTCGATTCGTCGACAGGAACACGGCTGATACCGATAGTCAGCAATTGCTTGGAGAAATCTTCGGCAGATGGATCGTTCAGCAATGCAACTCGCATGTTTGTCGTCAGCAGAGGCAAGCGTTTATTTCATCGGCAGCGGTCAATCTTGGAATGACTGGTAGTGCTTGGCAGAAATCGCCAGATAGTAGAATCATTGCGCCTGCAAAACATCTTGAATCACTGCGCAGATCTTTCATAGTTCGGTCGAGTGCTTCCAATGCGCGTTTGTGCGCCATTGTGCATTCATCCCAGGTGATGATTTTACTCGCTTCCAAAACTTCGGCCATTGCTGAGTGTTTCGCAATATTGCATGCCGGTTTTCAGTTTTTTTTAACGGCAATTTCAACGCTGAATGAGCCGTTCGGCATGCTTCTATCAACGTAGCCTCTATTCCAGAAGAAGAAACTGCTATAACAATTTCAGATCTCGCATGAACAGTGGCCATAATCAATGACATGAGGAATATCTTCCCAGTTCCACCGGGCGCATCGAGGCAAAATAAGCCACCATTTCCATCATCAATTGCATTCATTCAATGTATCGTACACTTCCTTCTGTTGTGGGTTCTGCAGTGGTAAATTCGTTTGAACGATGCGACCAAAAGCATCAGTAGTCATTCGGGTGATCAGGAACCGCATCGCCTTGCTTTTGACGTTAAAATGTCTTTGATGGAGTGTCCAAGTGTAATAACGTGGTATCTCAGAGTAGAGCAACGTTCGTGCAAACATCGTAATATTGTTGTCAAAGAATGTATCATACCTAATTATAAACATAACCTTATTTCAATATTATCCGATTTTCTTTTGTTTTCATTTCATATCATCGATTTTTTTATTCTAATCCATACTCTAAATTTAAAATTATTTAAAAGTCAATCGTGTCAGTGCCATCTAGTGTCATCTATTTAAACCCAGCATAAAACAAAATGTTCATTATTTGAAGCTGTTCGTCATTTGAAAATCTTGTTCTGTATGAAAATATTATTTTCTTTATAATTTCTTTCCCGTGATATTTTTCCGATGTTTTAATGCTTATTCTGCTATTCTAGGCAAAGACGAAATTAATAAATCAAAGATCATTGAAATCCGTGCAGCAATTCTCGAGATATACGTGGTGTAAATAACCCCACTTTGTTTTATATATATAGATTGGTCTCATCGTTTAATGTAAATACACAGCAAGAATTAACTCGGACCCCACTTTCGCACAATTCGATATTTCAAACATTTGAAAAAAAACATATTTTAAAGATTTTTGTTTATAATTCAAAAGTCGTTCACTTTTATTTAGTTACTCATCCCTCACGCGCACATTGCTGCCTGGAGTAGCAGACTTCACAAATCGTTGTGATGTCACTAAGGTTATGAGCCATGAGGTGTTGTGTTTAAACTGATTGACATTGCCTCTTTGTGGAAACTTTGCTGGTGATTTAAGATTGAAGCCAATGTTTATTTATCAAGCAAAAAATCCTAGAAAAAGATAAGCTAAATAATTGCTTCCGGTAATTAATCAAATAAAAAAATAAGCATGGACGTCAACAACAAAGATGTCAATAAGATGATTGAATCTCACTCAGAACCTCTGTCAATTGAATACTTAATTGAACAACGATAATTAAATACACGAAAGTGAGGAATCGTCAAGACTTTGAAATCAAAAATATTAATGAAACCTTCGTGCATCTTGACACTGTTTTCGTGAACCACTGATCGTGGAAGAATGTGATCCCAATGGAGAATATATGTATATCTTAAGTACATAGAGCGATTGAGATAGACACAACATGTCATAGAACTTTTCATTGAGAAAAGAAAGAGATGGGTGGTATTCAACTAACACTTGACAAGTTTACGAAGAAAACACATGAAACCACTAACACAGGGCTGTGAAGTCAGGTAAAAAAAGACGACTTCGACTCCAAAGATTTTTTCAATAATTTCATTTTAGCTTATATATATGTATGCCGCCTGTGTGGTCGAGTGGTCAACGTTGTTGGCTTTGGTTACGGCGTTCATGGGTTCGAATCCCAGTACGGACAGTTTTATAAATTGATTTATGAATTTCTGTTCGAAGGCATGAATGTATGTGATGTATTGGATTGTTGTTTATAATTCTTATTGTTATTGTCTCTGTAGTTGGGTAAAATATGTAAGGATTGACTATTGAATAAAAATGCCAAATTCTAATATTCAAAATGCTTTAATAAATATGCATGTTATTGTCCATACTATAATCAATATACAAATAAATAATAATGGACTTACCCTACAACAGTATAAAATCCTGTACAAAAATATTTCATCTTTTAGATAAACAGGAAATTGCCCCATTGAAAATAACTATTCAGTGGTGGAATGTCGATAACAATTTACAAAGCACCACATTTTATTAAAATTTGAGTAGTACTATTCTTAAAATTACATTTAATGACGATTGAAAAGAAAGTGCTGACAATTATGTAACTCAACATTAATTACTGAACCGTTCTCGAAATAATAAATAGCTGAGAGCTTTTTTTTAAAAGAATATTACAGTATGTGGACTTTAAAATTATTCCTTAATTAAACAATAAACTTAATTATAATAAAACCTGTAACATCATATTCAAACGAGTCTTATGATCCAAACCAAAACTTAATATCACAATATTGTTAAAATGATTTAGGTAAATACATAAATTAAATTTATTTTATAATGCATTAACAGCAAAAAAAATCACTTTGGTTGTCATGAGTCGCTTTCATAAAACATGCGGAATCAGACATACATATATATTAAAATATGAGTTTTTTTGTTTGAGATTCATAACATAATATTTTGTTCTTGCCGCTGCACTTTAGGTCCAATATTATCATAATTTAAAGAGACTAAAATATGCTCATAATAACAATAAATTGACACTCAAACTAAGTATAAATTTCCCAGTTAAAAATAACATGCTTAAATGAGAATTAACTTATCTTGAAAAATAATATACACAATCTAAAGGAATGTTATGTTTCACATATTGTTATGATAAACTGATTTAAAAAATTCACCTAATCTTAAATTAAATTACATAATTAAGTAAAAGCTACAAAAATTCTGGTATGATCTTAAACAATGTCTTCGGAAAACACTTTCCATTTTTTTAAAAAAAACATGCTCCCGATGCAGACAAAATTACCAACATAGGAGTCTGTTGTCCGTCGATAGCTTTCCTTCCTCTCGGGGCATGTCAGTATTCTTTATCGCCATCAAACACACCACATGGACAGTATTCAACAGAATTAAGTGATGCCAAAATACCTTTGGTCAGCAAAAAGAGGCAGTCAAGGTAAAGACATAATTAACTATCCGCAATCAGAGAAAAATTAAAAACCTAGCAATTTTTCACAGAGTGAGAAACTTAATACTTTAAATCAGTGCTTCCCAACCTTTTTCATGCCACGGCCCCCTAAATCTGAAAAACTAATCTGCGGACCCCCGATTTTTTTTTTATTTCACATGTTTATATTTTATCACAAAGAATGTTCACAAATATATATTTGTACTTTCTACTGAAAATTTTCATGAAAAACCTGCAGACCCTAGATTGGGAAGCACTGTTTAAAACTACAACTTTAGTTGCTTAGAAGAAAGTGTAATAAGGTAATTGCTTTTCAATAAAATGTAAAAAAATAATTTTGGCATCACATTGTTTTTGTTTGTATGTAATAATCAATAATAGTAATGGAGTTTTGTTTTTATGAATTCAATATTTTTATATTTACAGGCGTTGCGCTCGAGTTTGATGATATATCTTTTATGAACAGTAATTTAATTATTGTAGAAATATAATAATCATTGACACAGACGTAAATATATATAAAGAATAATCTTAAAATAACTAAATTTTGATAATCACAGATATAACGGATAAAGGTAATAACGATAAAAAATCCCATATCGGGAGACTCTGTTTTATCCACGAAGTTTTTTTTTAAAACCAATCATACCTAATTGACTAATAAACAAAATTATTATAAACCGCTGCCTCCTTGTGCGGTGACTGTGGCAAAAATATGGTCATTGTTGTTAAAGAAGCTCGGTGCTTTTCCCTCCTTCACAATTCTCAACGCTTGCAACACTCTAGCGGTGTCCAACTCTTTTTCGGAAGGTTTTTCATTATCTAAACAGATATCTTGCATTCTGATATTGAATTGCTCGATCACCTTCACTCTGTAATCGACGACTGACGCCACAGGGTTTGCGGTCAATCTCAAATTTTCTAAGCAAGGAAGTTTGCAGATATGTTGCACTTCTTCAACGTCCACTATTCTGTTGCAGCTCACATCGAGGCTCTCGAGGGAATACAGTTTACTAAAACCGGCGAGGGAAGTTATCATGTTCTGCGATAGATTTATTGATATAATTTTTCCAATTTTCGAATGCCAGTCTGCGCATGTTGTGAATAGATTTTCACACAAACTCAGATGCGAGAGACGCGGCAAGCTGGACAAATTAGATATTTCACTTATCTTATTTTGATTGAGCGTTAGCTTTTGAATTTTAGGAAGAAGTTGAATACTTGAGTCGATCTCTTCTATACTATTACTGCTGAAATTTCCTTCTATTAATGTTTTCCATACCTGCAAAAAAAATGAAATGTATTTTTTGAATTCAATAAATCAGTAGTTGAAATCCAATAATAAGATTAAAAAGTGGTTTTAACATTCACCAAAGAATGTGGGATTTTTATCAGTGGTGAATTACCCATAAGCGCATGAGACGCTCGCTCGGGGACTGAATCTTAGGGGCCTCAAAAATAGCTTTTATAATATTGCTTTGAAGCGCTTAATTCACCACTATTCTTACATTATTTTATTTGCCTTGTCTTCAATGAATATCGCAAGAAGTAGTAAATAAAATAATTCATTTTTTTTAATTTTTACAGTTTTTGGTTAACATAAGAATTTATTTTAGATTTTCTTAACCACTTTATGTATTGAACATAGACTGACAGAAACCATATTATTAACAAAAATATTTCAATGCATAAACATACCAATAGCTTAGTTTCACTGTCTATATCCTTATGTATAATATCACATAGTAAAATATCACTTATTTTTCTCGCATTCGTTCTGTGAACTCTCAAAATTGCCAATGTATCCCTGAGGTTTCCTAGAAGTAAATTAACGATTTGTTAACTTTGCACAACATATTAATTTCAACTTAAATAATGAAAAAAAGTATGTAACCGTTGAAGAAAACAAATGTTTGGAAAATATGCATTGGCGGAGTATATATTTCGTACTGGATCTTTAATTTTATCTATAACATTATCAAATAAATTTTGATCATTAAAATTTGATGATTTATATTTGACATAATATGTATATAGTGGTTTTTTTTTTATCAAAATATGTAACTTAAATGTTCATAATTGTTCTATTTCAATGATAAATGAAATAATATATCAAATTACGGATAAATGAAATGCATTGACAACACATTCTAATGTCAAATTTGATTACTTTTATCACAGATTTGGAAATAGGTTCATACAAGAATGTGTTACAATCCCTTCGGGACCAAGCTGTAGCACGGGAACAGAAATCCAACAAATCCACACAAAGCAAGTACCATGACTGTAGTAAATAGTTCATTTAAGAACATATTTTTCATTGATATATTTGCACTAGAGCAGCGGTCGGCAAACTTAAGGACCGCACGGACCAGTAAATTTACCATTTTTAGTCTTGCGGACCACATTTAAGATTTTTTAAATTGTTAAATATATTTGGAAAAAAGTTATATAGCTTTGTCTTGCAAGATTGAGATGATTTCATGCATGATTTCTTGTATTGTTCATTCGTGTAAGTCATTAATTTTTTTGTTAGTTTGCTGTGGATTAAAAAATGTAAAAAAATTAACATTTTTCTGAGGACCACCTTTTTATCGAACATTGGTCTAGAGCAGGGATGGTGAACCTTTTTCGCAAGTGGGTCAAATTTGATTTAAAAAATTTTAAAAATCATGTCACGGGTCACATATAGGATCCCGGGATTGGGATTAGCTCTCCGAGGAATTTGAAATCCTCGATTAGGTATACTTTTTCCCAGATTGTCACAGACACTCGTTATTTTTTTTTTAGCTCACTGAGGAATTTGAAATCTTCGATTTGGTATACTTTTTCTCAGATTGTCACGGAAACTCGTTTTTTTTTTTTAGCTCATCGAGGAATTTGAAACCCTCGATTTAGTACATCGAGTACACCCTATAGATAGTACCCGACTGTCGTCGAGGATTCCAAAGTACTGCTGATCAGAATAAGATGCAAGCAGGATTGGGGCTCTCCAGAGGCATCCACAGCACTTGACTCAGCCAGCGTTGATGCCTCTTTATGGCCACTGTTGTAACGGAGGGTTCCCAATTGTATTCTCTAATCTCTGAATTACTTACGAAGTCAAACCACTTCACCCCCCAATAACCGAAGCAAGCATCTATTGTCAAAACTTCGTCGAAGTCTTCGTCGGGTGCCATGATTTGTTACCATAAATTAGCACTGTTAAAAGAACATATCTAAAAAAATATCAGAGAATTAAAAGTTCAGCGAAAAAGTATATCTAAACAAAATGTACCTGCATCACAAATATTTTGCATTGGAAAGTTTAAAACTAAAAGCTCTGACAGAGATTTAAATACAGTCATGCTGAACGATAGCTTCTGGGGAATAATATTGCTAGTCCCAATATTTTCATCGCTTCCTTTGATATGAAGGCTTTTGAGTTGAGAGCAGAAATCGTAAACATGACTGAAGTGGAACTTCAGATCGGAAAGCTCGAATGAGGAACAGGGAAGCTTAATACGTTCACTGATGGCGTACAACTGAAAAAAAGCAATAATAATATTAAATACTTATTTCCGACCGACTGAAATTCCTACACAATGAATTATTAACTCATTCGCATCGGGGCATTTTTGCGAAAGTTTGCGAAAAATTAGGTACTTTCGAAAAAAGGGTATAACTTTAAAACTATTTGATATTTTAAAAAATAATTTGGACACCAGTTTTACAACACTTTGTTGCATAATACTTTAAATATTTTAGCCTGCTTTTATTAGTGATACACAACTTTTGTATTTTTTAATATAGAAAATCGGGTATGTAAATTTCATCGAAAATGTAATAAATAACAAGCCTAATTAATATACATGTGCTCCTGTTTATTTTATTTCAAAACAAAATTACAAAACATAAAAGATTATTTTTTAACCTACAATTGCTTATATTTTGGTGGCCCATTTCTAAGTTATATTTTAACTGTCTGCTGATTTTTTATCGCCGAAATCACCGAATAAAAAAAATATTTGTGCATAAATTTTAATATTTTATTTTTTAAATGATGCATCAAACATTTGTTATGCTATCTCTGTACAGAATTTAAAACATTTGTCGCATTGGATGTATATAATTCAACGCGTCAGTCAGACCGGCGAAAAGACTCGTATACGAGTCATCCGTAACCAATGTGTTAATATATTGTTGTCTTACATTTAAAATATATTTTGCATAGTCACGAAAAAACGTTAAAAATGATCGATATTTTGATCTATCGATTTCCAGCACTAATCACGATATGATACCTATCATAGATATTTTTTATTTTACTACGTAACTCATCTATCAATCTTGCACCAAAATTAATGATTAGTATTTCCGTAGACGTAGGTTATCAAGGATTACTCAGTTAACTTTGAACATGTGTACTTTAACTTGTCCACAGCCATCCATTTAAAGTGGGAATTCTTATTGTAATTGTATATGGATGATGAATCCACAATAACTTATCTAAAATCAATCAATGCAAATACATATATATTAAATAAAAAATATTTTCTTTACCTCCAGAGGCGTAAACATAAAAATATTTGATCTTTCTAGCAGCCTATCTCCGTCAATGTATAGTTTTACAGCCAAATTTTGCAAGAGAAAAATGATATCATAATACTGGAAATTTAAAAACGTAGCGAATTCGCGAGGCATGGTGAGTTGTAAATAATTGAGGACATTTTTCAGGTACGAATCTAATCTTTCTCGTCTTTGTTCGACAAATTTAGGGCATTTATTTCGAATAGCCTTTTTGGGAGGCAGTAAATCTTTCGCTACGCCGTGATCGGTGACCAACTTAGTATGCAATTCGTCGAAATCTTTGTAACGATGTAATACCGTCCAATTTACATTACTTATTTTGACATTTATTTTATACAAGGTTATATTTTCTACTTCCTCGGAATCGTATACAGACACTATTGCTTCGTTTTTATACTGTGCGAAACAAGACATTTTGATTCAAATTGTGCTATCGATAGAATTAATAAATCGCTTCGTTTTTGGAGCATTTACAAATTGTTATACGTTTGATTTTATCAATTATATAATCAAAACAGAAAACAATAAACACTTTTAACAGACTTGACAAACGTCATCGACTAAACTAATGTGAACTGTCATTTTTAATAGTTTTCTGCTCTTTTATTTACGCATCAGTTACTATTTAGGTAGGTAAGTATAATAATTAATGAGAGTTTAAAAATCATACAGATATTAATCATCAAGGAATAACTGAGTAATCATTTAAATATAATAATGTTACCACGCCATATGCTGACACATTTCTAATGATTTCTGATTTTTATAATTATGAATAGTAATGTAATTTACTATCTTTGGTAATGTGAAATAGCAGCGTTAATTTTTAAAGTATCGACAACTAAATTATTTGGGTTTTTTTCAGAAATCGGCTCATAATAATTTTAATTCCATCTGCATCATTGTTATGTATTTTAATGAGAAAAAAAGTAAAACGGTTAATAAAAATGTATTGTGATTAATTGAATAAAAACAGTATCCCAGCTATAGTATAAAATATATAAATTATAGATAGAGTATCCATGAAATTTTCAGAATGTCTCAATAATAAAATAATCAATCAACATTTTATATTTTTTTGTATCATTCATGCCTGGCTGCGTGTTCATACGCCGCTTGGTATTTAAGCCATCGTAGTGGTAGGTGCAGGACTGTCAATTTGTCATTGACGAATTCACTTTTCTGCAGCTCAATTTGAATGAAATAATCGGTGTGGCTTCTGTAGTGTTTCTGAGGGAAATCATCGCCTGGTGTATTATAGGTAGGACGATACAAATGTCGGCATCGCTTTGATTCCGTCACCGGTGTAAAGTTAGAGGGAGGTTCCTTGATAATGATTAGTGCTTCGATTACAATTGTCATTTCTTACGTTTGTGTAACTTTGGCGATAAGCGTAAGACTAAAATCAATTCAAAAGGTAATGCTTCAATACCCTCAATGTCATTTTATCGCTTCAGTGAGATGTCGGGTTATCCGATCGAGGATTGCTAAAAAATACTTGCGTTCACTATGTTACAATGTTGGCTGATTTTGCTTATCTACTGAATGGCCAGACAATTCATGTGCTATTAATTGATAACGTTTTTTGATTCTCGTATTTGAATGTATATTCCAGTGGGCGTAGTGTATTATTTATTTGTTACATTTCGTTCTCAACTCATTGTGATAAAATTGTGTATTATTTGATAGGTCAGGGGGCATCATGCCAGCTGTGAGGGGTGATGGTATGAGAGGGTTGGCGGTGTTTATCGCGGATATTAGGAACTGTAAGTATTTTATTTTTTTCGCAACTCATATACAGTTGTGTAAATTATTGATCAAGCGTTATAAAATATTATTTCCCCATTGTGAACACTATGTAATTATCATTTTAGTATTAAGTTAATTAGAATAACAGCCATACTGTCAAAAGCTCTTTACCTAAATTACTCTACTGCTATATTACTAAAATGCACTGAATTTTTAATATTATATATTTAAATCAATTTCTAAACTATGAAAAAAATACTACTGAAACAATTTTGAGAAATTATTGCTTGTATATTTATTGCAAAAATCTGCTTTTATTAACCCCAAAATAAATTAATTGCTTGTGTTAGTTGGATTCCGATTCAATAAAATTAAAATTTATTAAGTCGCCAAAAAAAACAGAAAATACAACCCCAAAACGAGTTTTATCATTATTTAAGAGGTCATCATCCCTTCCCATTTAAAAACAGCTTCAGTTTAGGGCTCTATTAGATACATTGCAAAACAACTAAAACGCAGCTTAAGTGTGCCTTGACTCTCAAGAGTGTGTAGCTGGCAAGAATGCTGGAAGGTTTTATTTATTTATCTGAAATAAAACAAGGCGGGATTCAAGAAATTTCTTAAGAAGTTACTTTATATATATTTTTTTATTTTTGAAACAAGAGGGAATGAAAATTTTGATTCTCTCAAAAGTCTGTACAAGAAAATTTAGAATATCACAGGGTCCCTGCCTCTGTTATATATAATATTTTTACAGCCGTTACTTGATATTAAAAAAAAATACTTTTCCGGTAATATTAAAAATGTGACCCAAAAAAGATTAGCTATTGCCTTAAATACAGTAAGCGGAGATTATTTTTTTTACGAATATTCAGTACAGTCAAAGAATTTAGGTCACTAGAATTTCCTTATGGTGAAATTTACATAATTAAACATGTACAATGCACAATTATTAATCTTTGAACGAAAATTTAATTGGAAGATAATACATTTTCTAATCTAATAATTGAAGTTGAATGTTAAAAAAATGAATGTGAAAAACTTAAAAATAATAAAAATAATTATGGCTCTACTATCATACTCTTCAGGTACCTGTTTAAACTTTTAGGAGTACTTGTTATTTCATACTATATCCATTATGCATATTTGAATCTACAAATTTTAGGTTTAGCTTATCACTGTCACAATAGTCAAACTAGATAACAGTTGTGATAAAAAAATAATTACACTAATTGATTTTTTTCTGTGACTATTAGAATTCAATGCAAATTAAACCTATTCGTCACAAAGCTTGAATTTGTTAATAATTTTTGGGTGTACACTATTTATTTTATTTCACAGTTCATGTTTAATCTACAATATGCATCTATATTTTACATTCTGTAGAATAAAAAATTTGGTAATAATCCAGTTAAAACTGTTAATAATTGAAATCCAGGAACACATTCCTTAATTTTAAATAATTGATTATATCGTCGGCTTAATTCTAACATCACACAAGTCATTTTTTTACAATTTTACGTTTTGGTGATTTCAATTAAAAAGCATATCAAAGCATCTTTTTTATTTGTTTAATATACAAATTTGTTAGTGGTAGGCTTAATTCTAACATCAAAAAGCAAACACAATATAACATATCTCTTCTAATATAACGTAAGTTCTCTACATTAAGTAATATATATAAAAGTCGATGATTATTTTTTTAAAAGAATTAAGAATAGTAAAATATTCTACTAAAAAAACTAAATGAATTTGTGTCTGTAAGTTGAAAAATTCAGTTTTAATTGTCTCCTGAAAACTTAGGGTAAACTGACTTATGTGATGTTAGAATTAAGCCGAAGATATGATCATCAGTACATTTAGTTAGTCCTCCCAAAATATATGTGGTAAAATTTGGATTTTTGAGAAGTGTTTTTTGTGGTTATCTTTGTGGTGTTTTGTTTTAAAGAAAGTTTTCCTTAAAACAAAATTAATATGGTCACTGAAATGTTAGTTATTCAGTGCTTTTTAAATAGATAGCTGCCACAGACGAGATCTCTTGTAAAAAAATTCATGCACAACACACCAGTTACGAATTGACTTGTCAATAACTAATTAAGTTAATAAATGCAAATTATAGCCGGCGTGCTAATTACAAATGTACTTTTTTTCTACGGCAGCCAAAAGGTTAAGGTTAATGTTTTAAATACTGAAATAATCACAATCTGAAACTTATGTGTATTTTCACCATGTTTTTAGTAGAATAGTTTGTTATTATTTGAATATTTTCCAAAGATTATTTGACAGAAATGTGTTTAATCGAGCCTACTCTAAAAATCGGTAAAATGAAAAACTGAATTTTTCGACTTATTTAATTGTTCACCCAGTATGTAACATTAGTTTAAATTTATAAACAAAGTTTTTCTCTTAGTGTTGTCTATTTACAGCTTAACGACCGTGGACGCGTATTTAAGTCTTTGAAATCCAACGGTTGCGGGCCGTGGACGCATATACGCGTCCTACGTATTATATTGAAAAATCACTTGGTTAGGATCGAGTTTAATTTCAAATGTTAACGAGAGATGGTAGTATACATATTGACGCATTATTTGACAAAAAATAAATTATTTTTATGCAAAACTATTTCATGAAAAAATACCCCTAGACGGTAGACTTTTTTTTTTCGTATGTGATTTTTCATAATATTATTTTACGTTCTGTTTGAATATTTGATTTATAAATCGTGTCTGGTTTGTTTCCCCGATTAGCGACGATATACATACGTAATATTAGCATGGTATCCTGTCGTCCAGATGCATTTGTGGGGCGGGGCCTTTAGAGGTACGAATTGCTTAGTGATTTATTGCTTGGGCGTGCGATGCTGCATTTTTATGAAGGCCGAAAACAATTTTTGAAATTTTAAACGAGTGGTTGATAATATTATGACCTATTCAAATTTAGTGACAGGGGTTCTCAACTTATGTTTACGAAATAAATTAAAAAATATTCCTTTGAAATATATTCTTTTATGTTACATTACTATAGCAAATATAAATTTGCTATAGTAATGTAAATTTATAGTATTATTATTTGAAAATATAAATTTGCTATAGTATGTACACGTAAACAATGTGAAAAAAGTAGGTTTTGCATATTTTAAAAGAAGATCTTTTAGTAGATTTAGTTTTTTCAGTACACAACATAAATATGCAATATAAAGATGAAGAACCACTGCTCAAATAGCATTGATTTATGCGGCAAAGTATCTGGAAGTTAGAAAATTAAATTTGGTAAAGATATCTCAATTGGCTTACAAATTATAGTGAATTTAGTAAAATTACAATTGTTTGCGAATTTTTCGCAAAATTGTCTGGCCGCCAGGTGAAATTCTATAAAAAACGAGCGGGCGTTAAGCTGTTAATATTAAGTACAATCCATTTTCGATGTCTACAAATTGTTCCATCAAACTACTTTCTCTCTATATATTTTTGTGGCCAGTTGCCTGAGAGAGAATGAATCTTATTGTGATGGTTACAACTAATATATTAAATGAGCAAAGGTCACCAAATGCATAATTGGAAGCAATTAGTTGCACTCTCTTCTGCTTTAATACGGTTAGGACAGGAGGGAGTTTTATGAAGCAATGAAATTATTGTTTTATCAAATGCGGTTCACATAATACTTAACTACCATATTGCATAAAGTTGATTGTTTATTTGATTAAGGTATTAACGAGATTTCAAAATAATCTATTAACCAGCCACTAATATAATATTTTTTTGATATACAAAATACACAAACAGAAGATAAAACAAAAGAGCACATTTTCAGAAATCGTAATTGATGACAAGTAATATGAAACTCACCTAATTTAAAGGAACATTACTTCTATGTTCTTTTATGTATCTCTTATTTACGCATCATATTCACTTATTGATAAAATCACTGCCCAGACATTCACATTTTTGGTCCAATTTTTGTCGGGTATGTTTTATATGAAGTCAAAAAATGTTTAAATTTTTTCAGCTGCAGTAGCATATAAAACCATTCCAGGTTTACGCAGAACACTTATTCACATTCCCCAGAACATAGTTTGGAAAACCCTGCATTTGCCGATCGTTAAATGAATAAAATGATAACGTTGAAAACTCATTAATTTTCAGGTAAAAGCAAAGAGGCTGAGATAAAGCGTATCAACAAGGAGCTCGCTAACATTCGTAGCAAATTCAAAGGAGATAAAACCTTAGACGGATACCAGAAGAAAAAGTATGTTTGCAAGTTGCTTTTCATTTTCCTTCTCGGGCATGACATCGACTTCGGTCACATGGAGGCTGTCAACCTGCTTTCGTCAAACAAATATTCAGAGAAACAAATTGTAAGTCTGGCTTTTGTTTCCGTATTATGGAACTCGATGCATTCTCTTCTTCCGAATGGCTGTTCACTCGATTGCCATATTGTATCCATCAAAAATATGTCAAAATTACAATGACATATTATGTGATGTGAAACAATGCATCTCAATTGTGTTCTATGCTTCAATATAATGCTGCAGTATATTTTTTCAACAGGACTAACAAAATCTTAATTGTTTTCTTCAGTGCTTGTATGGCCAAACAATCTAAATCTGCTTAAAATTTTAATTGAAATGAAAAATTGAGTTTATTATCGTCGATATACTTACGTTATCACAGCATTTAATGTACTTCTAACTGTGATTTTTTTATTACAGGGCTATCTGTTCATATCCGTTCTCGTGAACACTAACAGTGATTTGATTAAGTTGATAATCCAAAGCATCAAGAATGATCTGCAGTCGCGTAATCCCATCCATGTCAACCTCGCTCTGCAGTGCATTGCCAACATCGGCAGCAAGGACATGGCTGAAGCTTTCGGAACTGAAATTCCGAAGCTGCTCGTCTCTGGGTATGTATTATCCACTAATCAAGTCCGACTAATCTTCACACTTATACTTGTACATTCAATTCATCTGTTACCAAATAAATTAATTAGGTCACCAATTACCATCACATTTTTTTATTTCTACAAGCAGAATTATAACTTTACTTCTTGTGATTGTGATGATACAGTAAGAGTTATATTATAGTTTGATGCATTGGCTTTTAACAACCAAGAGAGACTGCTATATTGATGTGTAGATGTATTTATAAAACACTGTCATGAAACCAATACTAAATGCTGACTAATAATGATAAATCTACCCAAAACGTATTTATTAAATGCATTATTTATCCAAAAATCTAGAAGGAATGTTAATACAATCGGTATATAGGTTCAACGCTACCCCGTTGGGTATGGATTTGTTATATCTCAATTGATTGCTAGCAATATATTTTGATAGGTTCATGCACCAGTCTTTGATGACCGTAATAAGGAATTTAAAAAGTAAATGGAAATGATGACCCATGCTAAATCGCTATACTTGTACTCAAATGGCGTAGTTGAAAGTATTTTAAGCCTATTTGTCAGAAATGTTTTTAAAATGAAAAACTCGGTTTGATAAACTGTCAAACCTTCAAATAGTTCAGTCATAACCAGCTAAAAAATATCCTTTGGTGTCCCTTATCATTCACAAAGAGGAAATTCTGTTATACTGATTATTGGTAAATTTCACATGATTCTGTTTTACTAAGTAATATTTTTCAATAACTTTTGTTAATGTATGACATTTATTTTCTTTAGTTTATTAATGAAGTGTTCTCGAACATAACATTAATTTTTGTTTACGACTGTGCCCAGAAAGCATCCCTCTGCGATAAACGGGGTTTACCTGTTTAATTGATTTTGTATCAAATTCATTCAGTGTATTCCTGAACATTGAATTAATATACAAGTTCTTTTTAGTGACACGATGGATGTGGTTAAGCAGTCTGCTGCTCTCTGTCTCCTGCGTTTGTTCCGAACTTCCCCAGAAATTATTCCCGGAGAAGAATGGACGTCGCGGATCATACATCTTCTCAACGATCAGCACATGGGCGTTGTGACCGCTGCCACATCTTTGATCGATGCTCTCGTCAAGAAGAACCCTGACGAATACAAAGGCTGCGTTAATTTGGCAGTTTCAAGATTGAGTCGGGTAAGAATTACCTCCATTCGGTATATGGGTCAAGTGATCAATGTTGTTGGCTTGGTCTTTGAAGCGGGTTCAAACCCCAGTACGAACAGTTTCATAAATTGGTTTTTCAATCGATTTATGGATATCTGTTGAAGACACGAAGGTCTGTGATGTGTAAAAATTCCCTTATAGCAAAAGCGATTAACTGACTGTTAGTCCAGTCGCAGCCCTGTTCTCCTATCCCTACTCTCGTTGAAAAATACATGTTAGACAATTGAGTAACAAGCTGTTCTCATGTATAGAAAAACTAGTGTTGAAATCTATAGAGTACATATGCTTCACATTGGAAGCCAGAAATGGTTTGAAAAAACACCCAAATAATCATATTTTGTTTAGAAATTCTCTCTTTTTCCTTCACTGTCAAAGCCATACATTTCACTTGAAATAATATAATTAAATTAACTGAACTCGTATGTTATCCAAATATAACTGATTATTTTTCTATTTGTTGAAATGTGTTGTCAAAAAATGATACAAGTAGTGATACAAATACTTATGATCTACATTAGTGTTACTTGGATAGTGTTACTTGTAACATAATTTTGTATTTCTTTTTCTTATGAAAAAATTATTAATTTGACATCTGATAAAGCATCTCAGAAGTTATTACAATACCTGTTTTTAAGTCGGTTATTTACCTCTTTTCAGAGCTAGAAGTGGTTCTATGAAGGCACCACATACATTCCTTTGGACAAAAATGGCTTTGGACAAAAATCAGTTGTATGAAAGTTATATTCCAAGACATAAATTTGTGACCCTATTACTGAATATGGCAAAGTTCAATACAATGGTATTGAACTTTGCATTCATGATCATTGTCTACTGGACTGATTTATATATGATGTGTATTACTCTGACATATTTTTAACTATATATTCAATAAATTTCACCATAACAAATCAGTATATTAATGACACTGCATCACCTTAAATATATTAGAATATAATTTTAAAAAAGGTTGCGGGTGTGTAAAATAATATTTTGGCAGCGGAATGTAGAAGAATTGTTATTTTTAGATTGTCACTGCTAGCTACACGGACCTCCAAGACTACACTTATTACTTTGTGCCGGCCCCATGGTTATCAGTGAAACTTCTGCGGTTACTCCAAAACTATTCCCCCCCTGCTGCCGATGAACCCGGAGTCAGAGGAAGACTCTCTGAGTGCTTGGAAACTATCCTCAACAAAGCTCAAGAACCGCCTAAGTCAAAGAAGGTCCAGCATAGCAATGCCAAAAATGCAGTACTCTTCGAAGCCATCAGTCTCATCATCCACAATGACAGGTAATATCCCATTTATATCATCAAACACCTGTACACTTTCATGACCCATGAGCAATTCCCTCCTCTTCTTGAGTACAATAATAATGCAGCTTCGCCAGCAAGAAAGAGAAAAGCAACATAGCTGTCTAAATCGATCATTTAACTGTAAACTGGATATTGGTTACAACACTATAGTGATGGTATAATTTTAATAAACTTCACCTGGCTCTGACATGTATATTATATCTATTTAAGTGCACAAAGACTAAATTATTATTTTTCTTATTAATTTTACAGTGAAGCCAATCTTTTGGTGCGCGCTTGCAACCAGTTGGGACAGTTCCTCAGCAACCGTGAGACAAACTTACGCTACCTGGCATTGGAATCTATGTGTCACCTTGCCACTTCGGAGTTCTCCCACGAAGCTGTGAAGAAGCATGAAGATGTTGTTATCCTTTCCATGAAAGTGAGTTTCGTTCATTTACCTAAGTTGCCATTTACCAAAGTAAATATATATAAAATATATATTTACTTATAGTAAATGCGTTATATATAGTTCATATAGTAAATCCGTTTCATTTATATAAATTCAATGGCTTTCCGGCAAGAATTTATAGTTTACACCTTAAAAGTGATTCATCACATATGTAGATAGTATTCTTTAAATGGACCTCTACTTATGCATAGCAATTTAACTTAATCATACCAATAACACGTTTGAAAATTATAATATGTATGTAAATTGCAATTATAGTCAAAATTCAAAGTATATTCTGTGCGATCACCCAAGTATGTCTTTTGAAGGAGATATCCTTTTCAGTGTAAAAATTATGATTCGTTAGCTAAAACTCAGTTTTAATAAAAAAAAATGCCTTCATTACCTTACCATGATCAAATTGATTCATTATTATATCTTATCCTTATTTATTGCAATACAATATTTTAGATTCTTATAAATTGTTTTAAAAAATGTGTGCTGAGCATTTCCATGAAGAGATATTCGGCATGATGCCTAAAAGATTTCCAATAATAATAAAATAAAATATGTACACCCAGAAACCACTTTTTACTTTCACCTAGTGGTAAATTCTAAAATCACTGTTTTGAAACATTTATTGTGGCACCACCCTCTCAGGCAATCATTGCATTCTTAAGTTCCGCTGAATACTTTGTATTAGTAGTAGTAGCCAATTCGCTTTCCGGGAAATCAACAAGCAATATATTATAATTATTACACATTTCTTTCTTTTCTTACAGATGGAAAAAGATGTATCGGTGAGACAGCAAGCCGTTGACTTATTGTATGCCATGTGCGATAAGTCGAATGCAGAAGAAATTGTGCAAGAAATGTTAGCTTATTTGGAAACTGCCGATTATTCCATCAGAGAAGAAATGGTCCTCAAGGTGGCCATTTTGGCCGAAAAATATGCAACCGACTTCACATGGTAAATATCATACTGCACCTGTAATGTCTAATTTATTAACACAGATTATATGGTTGTTTATGGATACAGTGTAAAAAAGATTCAAATAAACATGACAAGAGAGGAACTCACAAATTTTTATAACAAATCAAAAATTTAAACTTATATTTAAAGATGTCCTACTGTACTTTAACTCTCTCTGCCCAATATATTGTGTATATTATAATATATGAGGTCATCCATGCTGATACTATTGCCCGAAATTGTATTATTATTTCTTAGAGCAGTGCTTCTCAAAAAATTTCAATCCACGGCCTCCTAAATATGAAAAAAATAATCTCATCTGTGAGCAGTAAATTTTCAGCAAAATAAAAAAATTGTGAAACAAACTTATTTTTACAATATTTCTGTGTGCGGCCTTGTGCGGAGATGTAAAAATGTGTGCGGACACATTTTGGGAAGTGTGCGCGCGCACACCTTAGCGGGAACATTGTCTGCGGCCCCCCTCAATACAAAACATGTTCTGCGGCGGCCCCTGGAAAAATCCCCCAGTAGTCCGCGGTCCCCAATTTGGGAAGAACTGCTTTAGAGATCTTAGTAACTAACCCTATATTGATTTTAAGTTGATTTTTATATTTCCATTACCGTATGTTTTCAGGTATGTGGATGTCATATTGAATTTAATAAGAATAGCTGGAGATTATGTATCTGAAGAAGTTTGGTATAGAGTTATACAGATCGTCATTAACAGAGAAGAAGTCCAGGGATATGCAGCTAAAACTGTTTTTGAGGTAACGCAGTTCAATTTTAAAATCAGTTATGAATATGAACGGTTTAATTACAAATATTTAGCCCTAAGTTTGTCTAATTCTATGAACCCGTCGCTTTTCAGGCTCTTCAAGCTCCAGCGTGCCACGAAAACATGGTAAAAGTCGGAGGATATATTCTCGGAGAGTTTGGTAACCTGATTGCTGGCGATCAAAGATCTTCCCCATTAGTACAATTTCAACTACTTCATTCTAAGGTATTTTTTAATCTTAATTTATTTTTAATATTTTCGATGGATTTTATGGTAACTTTGTGGAACATTTTTATAATTGAGTTTGATAAAATTGTTATTCTACAGGCGGTGTAAAAAATGTTGACACGTGTTTAGCTTTTTTAAAAAGAATCTTCAAACAAACTATCGTAAGCTTCACAAATAAACCAAAAATTGACACGTCACAATTTGTTACACAACCTGTTGAATAACTAAGTTATCAAATTTATTTTATACATTATTTTCTTATCTAACTAAAAATATTTGTATGGAACTTTTCATACAATAACAATCATTTTTATACAATTTTTTTTCAGTATCATCTCTGTTCTCCAATGACTCGTGCTCTTCTATTGTCAACTTATGTCAAGTTTGTGAATCTATTTCCTGAAATCAAAACTCAAATCCAAGACGTTTTCCGACAACATTCAAACCTTCGCTCTGCTGATGCTGAACTTCAGCAGAGAGCTTCAGAGTATTTGCAACTAAGTATCATTGCCAGTTCTGATGTTTTGGTAAGTGTGACAGTCTCAATTTAAAATATTCATAAAACTTGGTATAAAACCAAACCATCTACCCGTCGTGCTGTTCGACATGTCAGTTGCCTGTTAAATTTCTAACGAAATAAAGATCATCTATTTTTGATTCAGAATTTCACCAATTTATTTTTTACCATAGGCAACAGTTCTCGAGGAAATGCCAGCATTTCCTGAGCGCGAGTCGTCTATCCTCGCAGTCCTGAAGAAAAAGAAACCGGGGAGAGTTCCTGACAACGAAATTCGCGTCTCAAAGAGTCCGCATCCTTTGCCCATTACCGGCACCAACAATCACAACGACTCCAACAATACAAGGTTTGTGAAGTTCCTTTTTTGTTATTCTTATTACAATAATCTTTCTGCCTCAGTATTTTTTTTTACAAGTTTCCTTCAGTCTAAATTCAGCTTCATAATTGATATTTTTGTCTGCAGTGGTGGAAATGCTGACTTATTGGGATTATCGACACCGCCAGCGTCTACTGCTAATAATTCTGGAGGACTACTCGATGTTTTGGGCGATTTGTACACTCGAAATAATACTACCGCAAACAATCAACAAAATAATGCTAAGAAGTGAGTTGTGCAAATAATTCATTCGATACATTTGATTGGTTATATATGTAAAATATTAATACTAAATTATTATATCTTTTCAGATTCATATTTAAAAACAATGGTGTACTTTTCGAAAATGATCTCATTCAGATCGGTGTCAAAAGTGAATACAGACAAAATCTGGGCCGCATTGGACTGTTTTATGGAAACAAAACTCAAAGTCCGTTGCACAGGTAATTAAGTTTTCCTATTGAGCCTATCCCACCAAACCGTGGATGTCTCCGTCTAATGTAAACTTGAAATAATTAATAAATAAAACTGCACAATGGTTGTGGAAATAATAAAACAATAATAGTTGATTTCTCTCTGTTTGCAATTGATAGCTATTAACTATATACTATGCCGCCTGTGTGGTCGAGTGTTCAACGTCGTTGACTACCACTACGGAGGTCCCGGGTTCGAATCCCAGTACGGGCAGTTTTATAAATTGATTTTTCAATCGATTTATAAATTTCTGTTCAAAGGCATGGATGCATGTGATGTCTTGAATCCCCCCCTCCCACCTATCCTATCCTATGAACGGAGCGTAGCGAAAGCGATTAGCTAACCACTAGTCCTGTCCTAATCCTTTCCTTCTATTCCTACTCTCTTTGGAAAAAGAGAGGTTGAGCAACTGAGTAACAAGCAGTTCTCATAGAAACACTTCTGTTGAGATAAACTCCTTTAGGAGTCCATATGCTCCACATTGGGAGCGGATATGGTAAAAAAAATTATATATATATATACTATAATTCTAGACATAGAATAAAAAGATCTCAATATTATATGAAATTCTTAATCCGTGGTTCGGGCCTTGTCGTCAGATAAGTCAGAAATTGTCATCAGAGGTGCAGCCAAAATAAATATCAAAAAACCTGACTGCAATCACACCCCATCAATTTAAAAATATCTTTCAGCCTTCTCAATACCATATCTTACGTCTTAATTGACTACACACAATGAAAGAGTTTTCTTTTAGTCGATCGGCATTGATATCTTACTTTCATTTTTTTGTGACTTATCTGACTACACACCCCTACCCAAGAATTGATTCATGAATTTTAATCTAAGCGCATCAGTGTTCCTGATCAGTTCAATTCTTTCTACCCCAACCATCATTGAACGTAGATTAATTGACTCGTACGCAGTCATAGATTTTATATTATAATTCATTCCTTCCTTTTAATTGGCAGCTTGGGCTATCGATTCACGATCAATCTGTACTCTTATTAATTTTTTTCGGGTACCTGATTGCTTCTTCTGGAAGCAAATATTTTTCAAGAATTTCATAGTCACCTTTGAAGATATTTCAATTCTCCAGATACCATATTTTTAATACTTTAGCGACATCAAATTTACTTTAATTTTTCCTAATATAGTTTACGCCTTGACCTTTTGTGGGACAATAATTCAAAATTGAGTGTACAAATGAAACCTGTAGAACCGCTGCTGGAAGCGGGCGCCCAAGTCCAACAAATGCTAACGGCCGAGTGCATGGATGACTACACTGGTAATTACTATACTTAATCTAAAAATTAAATATTTTTGTAAAGGTTATTTACCTATGTCCATTGTGTGCCATTTCATTATTAATTTATAGAAAATCTATATGGCGGGGAATAAATAAATGCCAGAGGGTGCAGTCCACTGACAAGCATAACAATTTAAAAATTGCTTAAGCCTTTCTGGCACGTTCATATTTTCAGTCATAATTTCAACAAGGAATAAATAAAATAACGTATATTTTATTGGACAGCAAAATTCTGCCTCACAAACATATGTTTGATGACTATGTACCAATATTGGATAATATTGCCATCTTAACACTCAAGCAACCGGCAGTTTCGCGATAAAGTTACGCGTAAACCCGCACATTTCGCACATGCAGCCGGATTCGCGCGTTTTTTTTTTAAAAAATCATATCTTTTTATTTAACCAACACATTTCTTTAAAACAAAAAGGGCTCGGAAGCAAAGAGCCGTAGCTATGAAAATAAACAATGAATGGTCTTGTGAATGTGTATGTGATGCCATAAAAATGCATAATTTAACTGACGATGGCATCATTGAAAAGAGCCGAAAATAATAAAAATTTGACACGCGTAATTAAAGTAAATGCCCATAACCATGTGAACCAATAAATTATGACACATAATAGTTTGATTTTTATGGCATCCAGGAAATCTCAAACTGTGTAACATTTGTTTTCGTTGACGTATTATATGTGCTTTTTAACGAAATCATTTTTCAAAATACATAAGATTAAAACTATATATTAACAACACTGTCACTTTTACTTATAAATTACGCAATAAATCAATTAAATTTTCATGTATGGCATGCATGACGCATTCACCCATCGTCTTGCAAGCCAACCCAATATTTAGCAAGTTACAATAAAAAACGTTTAAAATTTATTTTTGCCGATGAGTCTAACTTGGTGAACACAAAAAAAAATGATTAAACATAGCAAAAATAAGTAAAAAACGACACTTTCTTTTCGATTTTTCAGACAAAAAATATTTTTAAATAAAAAAATGCAAAAATTGAAATATTTTTTTATATTACCTCTTTAATCACATAACTTATACAACACAAACATTTTTTAAAAATTTTAAACTCTGAATGCAATAAAACAAGAGCAGAAAATATATCGCGATCACAGAAACGAGAATGTGTTGTATTCGACCAACACAAATGTACTAAAATTTATTTAAATAATATTACAAAATATAAAACAAACAGCAGTATGTTTTTTAAGTCTAATAAAAGTAAAAGTCAACTCGTAAAATATTTTAATTTTAAGTATTCTTAAGCAAAAAATATATTATTTCAAAAGTCATTTTCAATCATCAATAATAAAGTAAATCGACACAAAAAAAGATACACATACGCAACAAACCCTCTTGAGTAGCATAAAAAAACAAAAACCCGAAATAAATTAGTTTTGCCTTAACGGATACTGATTACACGCCCACGTGTGTAAACCCACGCTAGCGCGGGGCCGGGGTTTAACGGATAACGACCATTTCCGCGTTAGTGCGGGACCGGGGCCTTGAGTGTTAATACTCATAGGTAACTCTGATTTGATCATTGTCGGGAATATGAAATTCAACCTTTAGTTGAATTTTGTAGAATGAAATGTGAGATCATGCTCAATAGCTATCTCGAAAATAATCAATTTACCCAGCTGTAGTATTGAAGTGGCGATATGTTTTTTTATACAGCAAATGACATAATTTGTACGTTTTCATCTTCACAGATACTCCCAGCATGGTCGTTTCTTTTGTGTACAACAATGTTCCTCAAAAGATTACCGTTAAACTGCCTTTGACTTTGAACAAATTCTTCGAGCCTACAGAAATGAACGGCGAATCATTCTTTGCCAGATGGAAAAATTTGGGAGGGTAAATATACTAATCAAATTATTGTTACTTATACGAATTAAGTTATCCCATACTCTAATTTTTTTTATAATACAGTTCTATTTTAAAATTTCTAGCAACATTATCATCCTCTTTCTAACCTCAAGTTACTTTTTGTTAAAATGCAGGGCAAATACCTGATCCGTGATTTAATTATTGAATTGTATCATCGGTCATGGTATAATGTTTGATTAATTTTTCAGAGATCAACAGCGCGCTCAAAAGATTTTCAAGGCGTCCGGTCCCGGAATGGACTTGGCCGCCGCTCGAACCAAACTGCTGGGTTTCGGAATGCAACTCTTAGACGGAATAGATCCTAACCCAGACAATTTTGTTTGCGCAGGAATAATCCACACTCGTCTTCAGCAGGTCGGCTGCCTATTGCGGCTCGAGCCCAACAAACAAGCTCAGGTATATACTAATCGACATGCAGTCTTTAAATGTGCTTATCATTTACCCGATTTCTTATTTCAAACTTTATAAATACGGCCAAACTAATATTTATTTGTCGTAATTTCCAGATGTTCAGATTGACGGTGCGTTCGAGTAAAGAATCAGTGTCCATGGAGGTGTGTGATCTTCTCGGTGACCAATTTTAAACGTCGACTAGTCACCGCTCATAAATTAACTCAAACGACTGGACGAGGCTTGCTGTTTAATTATTTCGATCGTTACTTTTAAATGTTAATAACTAATAATTGTTCTCGTCATCCGCTTATGAAGTTTCCGTGCTTTTTTTATAAAAACATAGAGACGACTCGAATATTATTGCAATATCATCATGCTGCTGTTTGATACTACGGAAGGAGAAAAATTTTATCTCAACGTCTCCCTTCAATCGTCAGGGCCTCCGGGACTATTTCCTTATGGAATATCCGATACATCTCTCGACAGTTTCTTTTTATCGAGCAAGTCTGTCAAAAATATTTTTCATTTGTACATTGGGACAATGGAGTGTTTTATTTATAAGAAGTTTAAGATTTGGCACTCTATTTGAAGTCTTTCTAATCATCATAGCTGTATTGTTCATATGTAGTGTATATCAGGGATATACTGTTATTTCTTTTTATTGAACTTGTTACTTTGGATGACGTATTCGATAAATGTTAAATGAGATTCATAGCTATAAACAAATCACAGGTCCATTGTATCAAAGTAGATTATGCCACTGTATTTGGATGTTTAGTGACGTACACGTAAGATTTGGAATATTGGTATAATAAAAAAAACTTATAATCAAAATGTTTTTATGCAATGATAGTAATGTAATCATACTATAATTTTTAATGTTAGTTTTCTATACCAAAATTAATAAATGGCAATTCGGTGCGCTGTAAATTCTTGATTGAATTATTTATCTTATTTAATAACAAAATACAAAGCATGCGGACTCGAATTTCGGGTTAATGAATTGAATTATATTTTTTGTATTGTGGGAATGATCAATGACAGTTGATCAACGATTGTTATAAATAGTAAGAACAATCAAAAACACGAATGACATTTCTCATAATTTACAAATAAATCAGCAATTTTATGAAACAATAATCTAATGGGGACAGTTGATTAGATAATTCGTATTGAAATATATCAAACAAAGATTCTTTTCACCAATTGCGTGACATACGATGTTGATATGTCAACAAAGCGGTCCCTGAGTAATGAATGATAACAGAACGTATGTTTATAAGTCATTAATGTTAATTCAGAAAATGTAACAGAACAAGTTTCTTTTTTTTTTGCCACTCACCGAGGTCACTGTGTAGATAATAAATTCCTCATGTCGAGCGATTATTTTGTGTCGACATTTCATTAGAAATATTAATTTTTCAAATTTTTTTAATTGGATGCTAATTTTGAATACCGGTAACTCCGCTTACGGTATGCTATGCTGAGTGTTTGATACGTAAGGCGTAAATGAAGTACACTCTTTATTGAAGCACTGACCAGATATTTCAATCAATGAAGTAATGACAATATACAGTATGCTTACATTAGATAGATCCCGTCTATTTATTGTATTATTGAGATTCAATGGGTATGTTATTGTTCATGTAAGATGGCTTAGCTAGCCAAAAAAAAGCATACGGCTACAAAAATAGTGTAGCTATCGTTAATATATATCTTGTTTGCATACCATCGCTGAATAGACATTTTTCTGCATAAGCAGTTATTTTTGTAACAAATCCAATAGATTTTTAGCTATTCTTAGTCACGTTCTCAGGTAAATCTCTGTGAGGTGTCAAAACTTTTTGTAAATAGAATCAAAAACAAAAGTTACATAACAATTTATTCATTTGTGAATAATTTTCTTTCCTGTATTCTTATATTATTGGTTGAATTTAAAATGATTGTTTATGTAGAAATAAATCACTATGTCGATTCACGTATGTTTCATTTGTATATAATATAACGTTTGATTAGCCCTATCACATAGTATGATTGATATCTGAAAGTATTAATTAATTATTTTTAGGGAAACATCCATTCCATGTAGAATAATGTACACATATTTAGAATTGAGAAGTCATCACGAACTATGAATTTTTTATATGTTCTGTATATTTCAGGTATTCTTTAAGAAGTATGGAAACTTTAAAATTCCATCAATGATCATGTATTAACCCCACTTTCCACTATTTCATGAATACAGTTCTCGCTCACGATTATTTTTATTACAGTGAAATCAATACAGAAAAGGTTTTACACTTTTTTTCAATATCGAATTTATTATGCACTTTCGTTATAGTTTTAAAATATATTTTAGGAAATCTGGTCTTTTATTATAATTTACAATTAAATGTAAAATAATAGAAGATGCTAAATTGATTGCAGGTAAAAATTTAGTGTCCTTCAATACGGTGTATCTTCAATGTTTGGTATTATAAAGAAAGTTGATTGAATCTCTCATTGAATATTAAGATACTCTATTGCATGTTTAGAAATAAATATACATTAATGTTAATGTAGTCGTTTTGTGTATATGGGATCCTATTGCTGACTTTTATTTGACGTATCTAATAATATATTACATTACTTTAAGAGTTTTTTTTGAATTACTTCATTATTTAAAAAAAAACAATGTTTGGTTTGAAGGATTTATTTGCGATGCCTTAATGAAGACGTCATCGAAAATCAAATATGTACTGTCTTTGTAGTTTTAATGAAATAATTGATCCAACGCTAAAATGGTTTTTTTATAGTGCGAAACCTTCCAATTATTTCATTCAGCGCTTTTGATATAAGTAGATTGTGATTTTATTTTATTTCAGTTTTGTTTTCTTTTTTTTGTTTTCATAGATTTTATCTGTACACAAATTTATTTAAAAAAATATATTTTGCATACGAATCCTAGTTGACGTTTTCTTTAAATTAAAATTCATTCAAGTATTTTTTTTTAACTTACTTTGTATATGAAAAATATAACAAAATGCTTAGTATGTATATGATAATGCAATAGGTAAACGAAGAAACGAGCACACTATTATGTAGTTAATGATATTTCCAGCGGACAAATATGTGGTTTCTGATGATGCGTAAATAAATAGCACCCGAATCTTTGGAATTGTATGATATATTATAATGTAACTAAAATGTTAACCAACAATAATGGAAAAATTTATTTGTCATCTTAGAAATGATTGCAAAATGTTAACGCTTTATATTGTATATCAAGAATATTCAACAAGTTATTATATTGTAATACACGGTATTGAATAAGAAATCAAAACACTTAATGTTTCATTGTATTATAAATTTCTCTACAAGCGATGACTTCATGCAAAATATTTGAAATGTTATGTTGGAAATCATTTAAAACTTTCTGACTGCTAGATTATTTCCATATATTTCCTGAACATAAATGTCACACGAAATCTGTAGATTAAGAGTGTAAGGAAATATTAAATGAGTTCTATAATATTTTGTATAGCTTTTTTTTAAAAATAAAATACCTTTAGTATATTTTGTATGAAGTTGCATTGTCAAACTATCATAGATCATAAAATATGATACACACAACAGTGAATTAATCTAAGGAGTAATAAATGTTATTCGGAAGCTGCTGAGTTTTTTATTTGGTGTACTTTTTCAATACCGTCTAATTTTTATCAGTCTCTTGACTATCCATATTATTATACAAATGTGTAAATACATTAAACTATTAGGCTGAATATTGTCTGCTGTTTTCGGAGTTATACCGTACAAATAAAATATTCATGCGCAAATTGAATGCCTTCTTTATTTAAATATACATGTACAGTGTCAACGTTAGAACTGGCCAGGTCACGTGCTGCGGATGCCTCCAGAAAACTTAATCCTGCTTGCCTCTTCTTCCGACCGGTGAAATTTCAGCATCCTGGACGACCTTTAGATACTATCCATAGAATGTATTCGTCGGAACTGAGAGTGCTGGCATGTCATGGAAGGAAGCAAAGCAACTGGTCAGAGACTGATACATCGAGGTGCCGCGTAGCGGCCATATGCCCTACACAGGGAGTGAATATGGCCAAAGAAGAAGAGATACAGTACACCTCTCAAAATAACAAAATTAACCAGGGCTGTGGAGTCGGAGTCGCGGTATTTTAGCCGGAGTTGGAGCCGTGAAAAATGAGCGGCTCGATTTTTTTTGAAAAATATATTTAATGTGTATTTAAATAAAATAGTCAAAAGTGTTAACATTTCATACTTGGCTGACTAAAGATGTTCTGATGGTATATATATATATATAAGTTGAAATGAAATTATTGTAAAATTTCCTCGGAGTCGTTAATTATTTTAAAGCTGGAGTCGGAGTCGTCTTTTTTCACGCGACTCCACAGCCCTGAAATTAACGTAAAAATCTTCAAACTAGTGATAAAAATAACAGTGAGATGCAAAAATACATAATTTCTGTAGTAAATAAATCATGAAATGAACATTATTATTAACGATGGGTACAGCTTTATCTCTCATATGTTAAAGAATTTATCTCTCGTCGGTGATTTCTAGTTGCCCAAACAATTTTATCTCCAGATATCTACTAATCACCAGAATGGTAAGAATAGAGACAATATCAGCTATAATGAATGTTGTTAATGTTTTCTTGCATCAGGACCGATTTCACTTGAATGTGATGGATAAAAATAAGTATTTACATAAACTTTCAGTGAAGAAATTAGGAAGCTTTATTTTATACATATTTTCTGTGTTATTTTGTTAAATGATCTTAATTATATGGGTACCAACTAACTTTCACATACCTTATACACAACCCTTTTTTATCCATGTTCACTCCCAATGTGAAGCACATGGACTCCTAATAAAGGTATCGAAACAGAAACTTTTTTATAAGAACTGTTAGTTACTCAGTCACTTAACCTCTGTATCAAAGAGAGTAGTAGGGATAGAAGGATAAGGCTAGGAAAGGACTTGTGGGTAAAAAATCACTCGCTACGCCCAGTTACTAAAGAATAGGAAGGGTAAGAGGAAATTTTTAGACATTACAAACACCCATGCCTTCAAACAGAAATCAGTCAAAAAAATGCTGTTTGTACTGGGACTCAAACCCGTGAGGTCCGGCTAGGAAGCCAACAACGCTAACTGCTGTGCCATAGACCCAACAAACACGACTCTTAGCATTATGAAAATGACTTCTATTTAATTCCTTGTGTATATGGGGAGGTATATATAATATGATTTGCATATGAACACATATGGTGTCCACATGAACTGGCTTCACTGAGGATTTCTCAACTCTGTAAAAATCATGCCCATCCATCGGCAACAATGGTAAAGGAATGCAAATGACAAAAACATTAACAATGAAGGAGACTCGAAGAACTTTGAAGTTAACGCGCTGCGCTCTAGGACTTAGAGCTCCGCGAATTCGACAAACATTTTTTTTATATTCAACCAAAGAACTGCATTTAATGTATCAATAAATAAAGACAAGCTTTACACTGGCGCGAAGTCGTCCACGATTTGGTGACTTGTGTTCCTTGTGCACGTTGGATATAAGGAACAGACGTCACCTAATTGTAGATGACTGCGCCCCAGTGTAAATCTTGCTGTGTATTATACAAACCTTTATTTTTTTTATTATAATAATTTCATTCCACCAATAATAAACAATTTTATAACATTGAGTCAATACCATCTCAATAATAGCTTTCCAGATTATATTACACGTAATTTTTTTCTAAATTTGATTTTTTGTAAGGACAAGGACATTTACAAAACAATTTTGGTAAATCGCTATTTCTTATTATAGATTCTCTTTCATTGACCTCTGCATTAACTGATGTGCTCTCAAAACTGTGATGTTTTCTTTTTCCTAAAGTCTTAGTAGATTGAAAGATAGGTTTGATATTTTTCTTTCTATACTCGGTAAATGTACTCTCTTCATTTTTCTGTCGTTTAGGTTTTTGATATTTTTTTTTTATCGGATCATCATCAGTTACGCAGGTTACAATAGACAATATATTATATTTTCTGTTCCGCACTCTCAGTGGGATATTTTTATAAAAACATACGTTATGTTTGCAGTTATAACATTTACTATTTTGCTCACCATTTCTTAATCCAATCCCTGAAACCAAAAACAACATATGAAAATAACTTTTAAGGTGTTCACTGTCAATACTTGGTGGAATGGCATTATAATAAAAATAATAATAAAAGATTTTTGGATTTCAATTTAACTTGTATAAATAGCACTGTTTAATTTGTTTTCCTTATCAGTTGATAATGCTCGTGAGGAGCGAAACCGGTCCTGATCAAATAAATTTTTAAGTGGAAAAAGTACTAAAAATCTTTTATTATTATTTTTATTATATGAAAATAAATTCAAAATAGTTCTGTAATTAGTCCATTTTTTTCATTCAGGTGCTAGCTATTTCGCCATTACGTACTTGTCATACTTCATAACTATGGTTCTGACGAGGGCATAAAGCTGAAATAACTATAAATTAAAACCAGGGCTGTGAAGTCGCGCGAAAAAAAGACGACTCCGGCATTAAAATAATGACTCCGAGGAAACTTTTCAATAATTTCATTTTATCTTATATATAAGCAGGGCTTTTTTTACCCAGTAACGCGGCGGAACGGCGTTCCGGCACCTTTTTTCTCGAAATTTTAATAAATGTTTGTAAATTTTTTTTTTTTTAAATTTTCTATTTTAAAACTTTCGTTTCTTTTCTTGCAAGCCATTGACTGTTAATCCCCTTTGAATATATAGGGTATCATAGAACCCATAAATAAATGTCGTGCAAAAGATTATCAGGTATGTACTTTCTTGGAAAGGGCTTGTTGTACATTAATTCTATCAAAATGATATTCGAATTTATAATAAATAATATACCTTCTTAGAAAATGCTCGAAAAAAGTGCGTTCAGGCACCTTTTTTTTCAAAAAAAAGCACCATATATGTATACCATCAGATCATCATCTTTAGTCAGCCAAGCATGAAATGTTAACACTTTTGACTATTTTGTTTGAATACATATCATTAACCCTTTGATTAGTGAGTTGATTTTATACGGTAAACGTCTCGGGAGTGAGTTAATTTTGAAGTATTTATTAATTTTTATTTGATTGATTTAATCAATTAAATTATGATTTTTTTTTTTTTCACTAGGATAATTAACTTTGTACCTTTTCTGATTACATTATAAATTATATTTGGAAAAATCAGCGGTTCTCAACATTTTACATAAAGAAAATTGTTCAAGACATATTTAAAAAAAATTATAAGTGCTAGATTATAAGAAGAAATGCATTGTAAATTATAATTGGACAAAGTCAGTGGTTTTCAACATTTTCCAAACAAAATTTTTCAAGAAAATATTTTCTTTAATTTATTAATAGCGCTAGATTATAAAAAGAATCGTTCAATTATAATTTTTGGTCGGACAAAGTCAGTGGTTCTCAACATTTTACAAAATGTTATACAAGAAAATGTTTTTTTAAATTTATTAGTGCGACATTATAAAAAGATTTTTTTAAATATTTTAAATTATAGTTGAACAAAGTCAGTGATTCTCAACATTTCACAAAATGTTTTCCAATAAAATATTTTCAAAGATTTATTAGTGATTGATCATAAAAATAAATGTACCTTATAAAAAGATAATATAAGTAAAGTGTCATTGTATAAACTTACCCAAAACATAAAAAAATAATTTTACACTGCGTTTATACTCACACTATTGATTTATAAACACCTATGTTTATGCTTATACACACACTATGTGTTTATATATACACTATAATTTGAATAAATAATAGGGAAAATTGATTTTTCGATAATTGAAAATTATTACGAGTAATCGGAAAAATAAAATTGTTTATGAAGTAAGTAAGACATGATAAGTTTATACAAAGATAATAGAAAAATAGGACGCTAAAATTTTCTTTTCGTGTGATATTCCTCAAAACACGGAAAACAAGACACAGTGGAACATCACATCCAACACACATAAATTTTGTGTCTTTCCTTTTTACTGGACGAATTTCGGAATGAATGCATACAAAGCATTTCCTCCGTGTGTTCAAACCTTGAGCCATCGTTTCCAGTACAGGGTGAATAAAATGTCTCGCTGATAGTTTTTTAGGTGTCTCCTTAACTCTTCTGCCTCCGGAAGACGATGGTCTTGGTTTATGGTATTTTTCAATAATTTGTTTTATTACTCTCATACGAAAATCACTGAATTTTACATTTTCCCCTGATTTAACTCCGTATAAACGATAAGCATTTAGAGTCGATACATCCAACAGTCGAAAGATTTTTTTTTATACCACTTTAGCGATTTCCTTGAACAATCCATGAAACTAATCATCATATCCGTTTTGTCAACAATTCCCATGTTTAGATTATAATCAAGAACAGCTTCTGGCTTACTAATGTTTTCCCTTGTTGAATAATTGATTGCATTAGAAATAACCATTTTCGGTTCATGGATATTTGTGAGCATATACACCTCCCGTTTGTCCTTCCATTTTATAGCTAATAGACTATCCGAATGCGAATGTTTCACATAGCTACGAGTTTGCTTTCCTACTGGAAATTTCGGAAAACTTTTACGATTAGGTCGGACAGTACCACAAGCGTGAGTTTGATTATCTAAGAAGTAATCAAATAATGCTGGACTCGTGTACCAATTATCAATAAATAATCTATGTCCTTTTCTTAAATTATCACGAAGCATCGTTTTTACAACCGATCCAGATATACCTATATTTGTATCTATTTCCATGTCTGTTGTGCCTCCCGTGTAGACAATTATATCACATAGCCCGTCTCAACATCGCAAAAAACAAATATTTTTATTCCGAACCGATGCCTTTTGGATGGAATATAAATTCTGAAAGACAATCGCCCTTTCTAAAGTAAAAGACTTTCATCGATGCATAAATTTCGGAACGGATGAAAGACAGCTTTATATAATGATTTTTTTGGATCTAGTAGTGGTCTAATTTTTTGTAATCGATCAGGGCTGCGGACGGTGTTATCTGCAAAGTGAAGTGCTCGCAGTAATAGAAAAAAACGATCTTGGGAGAAGAGAACTCTAAAAAATGGGGTTGCAATTAATTGATTTGTTGACCAATAATCTTTCATGGAATTTTTTCCGACCAAACCTGTCAACATGATACACATGTCACATGGTGGCTAAAAAAACATACATCTCCGAAATATCCGTATCAACCCATTTTTGTAATTTAGATTTTGAAGTAATGCCGGTTCTCATTTGACTTGCATATCGATTTGTTTCCGTCACCATATTGTTCATAACATCATCATTGAAGAAAAGTGTGAAAAAGCTCAATTCAGTGTCCCTTTGATACGCTGGCTGAATTCCGGATGTTGCACTGGTAAAAAAAATATAGAGACGTATTGAGCAATAAATACTTTGATACTTATGTTTACTACCATTATTTATCAATCTATTTACATTAATTTATATATGTATATAATACATCTAGGACGCCATTTGAACCGCTGACAAAATCTTTATACATTTTAGAAAAAATATATTTTACTAATAATTTTGCAAAATTTTGAACACTACTATCTCTAATTCAGGCCTGGAATTTTTGATAGAACATCTGTTTGTGGAGCATACATAATTGACGATGTTTCTCAGAAGAACATAAAAAGGAAAAATAAGAATTTTACGCAATTCGATTTTGTTCGTAATATTTGCATTTATTTCAAGCATTTTTTTTTTCGCTAAAATCGATTATTTTGTTATACAACGATGAAAAATGATCGACAAATATATTTGTGTTATCTATAAACCAAATTTTAATTGAAATTAGAAACGCGGCGCAGAAAAATTGTATGAAACCGCGCGGACGCACATACGCGGCGATACTCTATCTGGATCTATAGAGTGCCGCCGCATACGTGCGGCGATACTCGTCAAAGGGTTAAGCGTATTTTTCAAAAAAAAATCGAGCCGCTCATTTTTCACGACTCCGACTCCACAACCCTGATTAAAACTGAATGCATTTTTTTTTTCACCTTATTATAATGGGTTCTACCAAGTAAATGTTAATTCAATCCATAGAATATGATAAGTTTAAAATATTGTTTTTTGTATTGAAAAATCTACACCTATTTTACTCAAACTCCTAGACCCAATCATATAAAAACCTAAGCAGGTTCTAATCATATAAAATTATAGCGGAATCAGTCGAATGAGTGTTTTATTTTTTTAATATAATGCCTTTACACCAAGTATGTATTGACAGTAAACACCGTAAAAGTGATCTATAACAAACTCTAATGAGACAACTAAAACTGTTTTACATTTACATTTTTATAGTTACATCAGGGCTTAATTGTTTAGTTGAGATTATTAAACCTGCTCATTAATGTTCATCGATGTAGTTTTATCACAAAGAATTTTTATTGAGATTCATATAAGAAAATGCTTGTAGACTTTTTGTGTTTGGTTGATCGAGTAAAATCTTTCAATTGGTTGAATTTGTCATAGATTAAATAGATTAAAAGTATTAATATTAATTGGAAGTATTGTGTAATGATGGAAAACAGTATTACCTATGGGTAAGTGACAAAAACAGTGGTCTTGAGGTATACCAACTGCCTTTGTGTTGTAAGCTGGACACATTCTTGAAGAATCTTTATTTCTTTCTGAAATGTATATATTTTAGAAATTGTATTTTTGGTGGGTAACCTTGTGGATGTTCATTTTTAATATAAAATTACACTTGATATGTTTGTTACTTCACTTGCTGTGCTAAGAATTGTGACACGTGTTTCACCTCTTTAAGAAACTCATTAAACAGAACGTCGCAAGGTTATAAATAAACTAAAAATTGATTGTAATTCTTAAGTTATAAATTAAATAGTACAGATAAGTTAGAATCATTTTTTCAAAGCGGTATCTATCATCTCATCTGTCAAGCTGCTTACGTAGGGCAGATAGGTAGAAACTTTAATGCAAGATTGTAATTTTTAAAGATTATTAAAGTCAGTCACAGAAAGAAAACATTAGTTAATAGCATTTTAAATAAAATCGGCAGATCACTATTCTTGAATATATTTCCGTTGGTATTTACCGTACCTAATATAAGTGATGAGTACTATCTTTATTTGTATCTTACCCTTTCACTGTGTCCAGTAGAAAAGGGAAAAAAACCCTGACTTATTTTGTAATTTATATCTTAAGAATTAGAATCATTTTTTAGCTTATTCGTAAACCTTGTGATGTTCTGTCTGATGATGCTTTTAAAGAGACTACACAAGTGTCACAGTTTGTAACACAACAAGTGGAGTAACAAAGTTACCAAGTTTAATTGTATATTATTCATAAATACTATAGTATTCACGAAGTAAATTTTATGACTAACATCATTCAATGCAGAATATTCAAGAATTATTATCGAGGTATACATATCCTAGGTAAACTATGTGTGTATTTCACCTTGAATTTTTAAATTTGATCTTGTGGTAACAGACATTGGATATTCTAATAAATAAATTTTTCATACATACTAAGTTACTACTGACAATAAATTGCATACCTCCACATTAGAACAGTGTTATAAAATATCGCCGTTGCACATTCGAAATCGCCTATGTGTCTTTTTCAAAAGATTATAGGAGAGACAAAACACAGTACAATTTACAATGTCTGTAAATTGTACTATGTTTTGTCATTTTTTTTACCATTTCTAAATAAATTAATATAGTATGTATGAATCAATAATTTTTACATACTCCTATACTTTGAGCATCCATGGTGTGAATTTTTACTTATTATAATACTTTTATCAAAATCAGGACAGTAACTTGGATTAACTGAAAAACAAAAAAAAATATCAAATTATGAATCAAACACAAAAGACAAGTAAATAACAACCATATTAGATAATTCACTACTTATTAAGGAGATTTTTGTAAAGTTTTTACATTTGAATGAAATCATGATTAGGTGCTTAAGTAAAAAAAGTCAAAAATTTATCAGGAATTTTTGGCCAACTGTTATATTTTAACTCAGTTACTATGGATACGCATTTTTTACATTGATATACCTAATGTAGAGTCTAAACTAAATAAAAAATGTAATCAACTAAATAAATGGTGAAACCTATTTTTGAAAACATTTTTTTTGTATTATAATAAACTAACCTATTTAATAATAGAAATAAATTGTCTTTATTTTAATTCTTATAATTAAACTTATGCAGAGGAAAATAAAAAAAACAGCTACTGCGGGCTTCAAAAGCTTTTATTCGGAATTATTTTATGGTGACACTTTCCTTATTATAGTTATGAAATTTAAAGTAAGAAAATTGGAGCACTCCTTAAAAAACCGTGTGCCTCAGGATTCAATTTACTTTGAAAAACAACAAAAAAAAAACGCATGTTTTATAGATTATAAAGGAGAATAAATGTCTATTAAAAATGCAAAGGTAAAAATTTAGCTCATAGAACTTCTATATTTACACTAAATATTATAGAACTTCTATTTGCTGGAAATTTTATTAAATATCCCTAGAACTTTGTGGATCATTATTTTACATTAGGCATATTTTCCCACACATGTTGCTCATACTGCAACCGCCATGTTTTATGACGCAAACTTAACTTCACTCAACTGTCAGACGTTAAAGAAAGAATAAATTTGTCACTATCGCAGGTGAAACTGTTAAGTCGGCCTGTTTTAATCCTCTAATCTTAAATAGGTGCTCTACATATTAACAATGGAGGCCAAAGAATGTAATGATATGGCAGAAGAGGTATGTAAGGCGAATTAAACCGCAAATCCGCCACATAATACGAATTACATTACTTTGTACACTAGTTTCCCGATTTATTACAAATCGATTGTTCTATTTCAGACTCAATTTGTGGTCGATGATGTTAGCAAAATTATTAAAGAAGCGATAGAAAACGCTATCGGAGGGACGGCATACCAACACAATAAAGTCAACCAATGGACTTCAACTGTTGTCGAATCCTGCCTCAGTGCTCTAACTAAACTTCAAAAGCCTTATAAATATATAGGTACGTATCCATTCAACTTCTCGTTCTTCGTAATTATTCAAATTCTTAGTCAATTGTACTCCGACTATATTTCAATCAGTGACGAGCAAGGAAATTGTCAAATCAGTGGTGTTTTTTTTTTGCTTCAAAAACCATAAGTTTGATATTCTAAATCGTTTGTCTAAGTTCATGTTTTGTATCACCAAATTTTTGACTAATGAGTCCAAATGCTGCAGATTCTGAATGGACATGGTGAACAAATGCTTTCTTGTAAGAATTATTTTACCAGATGCTAGCTTTTCACAATTATTAATGCAATTGGTTTTTAAATGATTATTTGCCCAACAATCTTTCGAAAAACCCTTTTCCAGAACGGCCATGAAACCAATATGATGATGATGAATAAGAGAAGGAGGCTACAATGACTTGTCATTGGGCTTTGACTCACCAACCTATTTTGCATTGCATCTTATTTTAGAGACCAATAATATTTTTATGAACAAATATGATAAACAATCATTTTAAAACGTTTTTTAAAATTTATAATCTCAACTTCGATGAATGCGGTAAAAATATTGATTTATATGATGGTTTTTCTTTGTCAATCTGCCACTGTTCATATAGCTACTGTGCAATGTAGTTATTTCATCTATATTCCAAACACTAAACAAACATTTTCAACAATATGGTCATACACGCATGCATGCAGGGCCGGCCCTAAGCGTGTGCGTGGCTCTAAGAATAATCAGTGGGGCGCAGATTGGTGGATCACTCCAGAATTGAATGCATGACATTTGACCGCCGAAGCCGCCCTCGCACACAGGCACAAGAATCCACAGGCCGGCCCTACATGCATGCATGCAATGTCACAATGATGTGTCAAGCGTTTATATCGAAGATAGTTTGTAAGCGATTCTACTATAATGTGAACACTTGAAAAGGCAGGTCAAATTTAGGATAAGCCTAGTCCTTCATTTAAAACCATAACCAATAACTATTTTTTATTTCACTAAATGTTTATGGTGTCTTTGGAATTGATGCGTATGTAAATTTTATTTCAGTTACATGCACAATAATGCAGAAAAATGGAGCCGGTCTGCACACAGCTTCGTCGTGCTTCTGGGACAACAACACGGACGGCTCTTGCACAGTTCGCTGGGAAAACAAGACCATGTATTGCATTGTTTCAGTTTTCGGCCTCGCACTCTAAATGTGCCAAAGACGTGGTGAAAATCTCAGTGAAAATTGTGAATTTACTAATTGTCGAAGAGTAAACATTTTTATATGAAGAATCGAGCGCCTTCACTCTCAGGCGATGTTCGGGCGATGAGTTTTGATTGCAGGTTCATAGAATAGCCGTCTTCTTAGAATTACAAAGTCATTTTATGATATCTCAATTATATAAAAAAATATTCTTTCTTACATTGCCACAATTTTTCTAGAAGCATACATGACTAACTTATTATTACAAGAACGCACGGTTAAATATTTAATTTAAACTTATCTGTTGGCTGTTTATCAAAATAGTATTTTCAATATAATATCAGAAATTTCAATAGTAAATGAAAATAATTTTATTTGTTACGAATAATCCAAATATAATTTGTGATATTTACGGATGATTCTTCATAAAACATACCAATACATTAATGTAATTTTTCTGGATAGGATTTTATACGTGATGCATATTTGTAGATTGTATATTTCTGTTCCTTTTTTGATCATACTTTCATCAAACAGTCAAGGCTCAATACACAGCATGAATTCTGAGATTAATATTATATCTAAGGAATTTGATAAAGAATTGAATACCAAGTATTTTATGAATGAACAATAAATTTCACATGAAGCTTATGGTAGTGTACATTTTCATTTATGTATCAAACATAGCAAAACCATTTGTCAAATCGTAACTATAAGATTACTTAAATTATTATTTGATCTGACATTTCATAATTACTCTACAGACTTTTGTTATGCCACTCATAGCAACTATGAGTGACTCGATGCATCTCTATTTTAACTGAATAGAAATATTTTGTTAATTTAATTTAAATTGATAATTTTTTCAGTAAACTTATTTCATAAATGTAATAATTGTGCAGATCTTTTAAAAAGTTTTGCTCAAACACTTGTCTGCATCAATTTTGCTTAATAATAATTTACGCATTGATTGCTTTTTCATATTGATTTTCTAGTGTATGATATATATATTTTTTCTTGTTATAGTTAAAAAAATGGCATTCTTCATTTTTATTTTTATCGTAGCTGGATAACAATTGCCATCTACTTATTCATTACAGCCTGAAGTTTTATTTTATGAACATACCATTCCAATAATGCTTTTGTTTTGAATAATAGTTATTTTTATCACCAAACTTCACTGTCTTATACTATAGTAATAATAATTATTAATGACTGTTTAAAATAAATACGTGTAAATCTGCAAATGTTGTAAAATAATTGCTTTTCAAATTACTGCATTAATTATAGGCATTTTCTTCAAAAAAACAGCTTATCCCTTTTTCAAATGTTTTCATTTTTATAACCTCCGGTGTTTGGGTTGAAAAAAAAATGGCTATTAAAAAGTAGTGTTAATTGTGCCTAATAAATTAATATTATAGTAATTTTAAAATATCAACTGAATCAAAGATTAGTCTATCAGATTTAATTCAATTTAATTGTTTCCGTCATGCGGTGATTACTTCTAAACGCACAAAACATCGATGCATTCTTAAAAATGTGCACGAAATTTGAAATATCCCATACAAAACAATGTGAAAGTCACCAAGTTTTAAATAATAAAATTTGTTTCGATTGATCAAATAAAACTTCCTCGAGAGAAGATAGCTTATATTTATATTTTTTTTCAAATAAATACTCATAATAATTAAATATTTATCATTTTTATAAAAATACGGATAAGTGCCCCACATTAAATATTATATGTTATATTACTGTGTTTTTTCTTATTGATTGGAACATATCTCTAATATCGATGAAGTGAAAAATATGAAATATATGTGAATAAAATTGCGAAGATGTGCTGTAAGTTTTGTGTCATTTTCGAAAAGAATATAATTTGTTTATTTATTTACTGCAAATCCTAGTGTAGAAATAGGTATGTCAATTTCTACTCGCTTTAGTATTTTAACGCCAGGAGTAGATTTATTCTTCAGAAATCCAATTCTTCATAAATGCATTATCGTAAGCTAGTAGGCAGTGTCCATAAAAATACCGTGTGTGTATTCTTTACTGATTTTTATTTTAGTTTGCTTTTATATTGACCTGTAACCTTGCCATCAACACCCTGGTAAAATATTACAGTACCGAAAGTATAAAAATAATAATGTAAATACTGACACTCGTAGAGTAGGTTTTTACTGTTCACAAGTACGACTTTGATGTTTTTAACAAAATCAAGGTTTTTTTTTTAATCAGTTTATGCAAAAATCTTTTATTTTTGCCATAAAATAATTATCAAAGGTATTTGTATAAAATTTGACCTGCAACCTGCGTCACTTTTAAGGTATCAATTGTCAATTCTTGGTGGAATGTCATTATATTTAAAAATAAAATACAACTATTTTTTTATTATTTTAATCAATGGCGGCTCGCAGTTAAAATATTTATTGGTGCTGTGGTAGATAAGAAAACAAAAAAGTATGTTTTGCTCATAATTTATATAGAATATCAAAAATTCAACAAATATATTAGAAGGTTGGGCATACAGATTAAGAGGAAGGAAACTCTTAGTAAAACGAGAGATGTTAGCAAAAAGAAATGATTCAATGTCATCATACGACCGTGTTGGTTAGAAGACGATCAATAACTCTGCACTGAGTGACGGCATTCCATCTACCTCCGGTATGTGTACGAGCAAGCGTATTATGAGCTAATTTAAATATAATACAGGCGGACCTCCACTTTCGCACACAATTGGTTCCTGAAAATGTGTGCGAATGTTGAATGTTCGAAAGTAGAGGGATGTAAAAAATACACCGAAAATTGTCTTTTAAAATTTTTATTTATTGAAATTTACTTATGTATTTGATAAAAAATATATTTTTTTAATAAACTTGTCAAGAGTTAGTTATATTTTACTTTTTTTTTTCTTTTCTTCATAGAGTTCTGTAACATGCAGTGCTTTTATGGATCGCCCTACGCACTTGAGATATGCGTTCTCCATTGGGATCAAATTCTTCCATAATATTAAAAAATGTATCGAGTTGAATAAAAGCTTCGTTCATATTTTTTGTTATCAAGGTCTTGGAGATTTTTTCTGGTTCTTCTTCTTCACTTTCATTTGTGCGAAATAGCAATTTGTGCAAAAGTAGAGGTCCGCCTGTATATTATCATAAATATATATTTAACGTATAAAATTATATATTTTCACAATTTTCTTGGGGCGCTGCAATGTTTACAGATGAGCCGCCACTCATTATAATTACAATCTTTATTAAAACATGTGGAATTATAACAAAAAAAAGTTGTGTTTTATTTTGAAATACAAAAGTTGAAACTTTACTCCGTTGTGAGTTAAGCAGTGAGGTTGTGAAAAGCCATGATTATGAATCTAAGATATATTGAATAAATGCATGTATTATTTATACACGCGTACTTGTCAGTTAATGATGTGATTGATTTGAGATATAAATATGTCATGTATAATCATAACTTTTATATTGAAACATTCCTATGCTTAGGAATACATATAATGAGTCATGTATTTTCAATTACCTCCGTCAACATTTTAAATTTTTTATTCGTGAATGTTCTCAGTAATAATCTTCCATTTCATCAACTTTTTTTTAACCTGGTATCCAAATGTATGTATTTTACTACAACATGCAAGTTTTCAAGGTTATATTATTATTTTCTACTATATCACGTTATATATAGATTGATAAATAAAACACTTGCTTACTAATTCCACATTATTTACATCAGGACCCATTTCGCTCACAGCGAGTAATATCAACTGATCAGTTCAGTTCATATTCAGCTGATAATGCTTGTTATGATCGAGTAACCGATTCTGATCTAAAATAAATAATGTGGAATGAGTTTAGATGTGCTTTTTTTATTAATATTATGCCTTCCCACCAAGAATTTACAGTGAACACTTTGAGAGTGTTATTTATATGTCACTTATAATAATAGTGGTTTAACTCCGGTATTTGAGATAAACCAGGTTTTGTGAAATGAGAACAAAATGAAATTTGAAGTATAATGTGCAAGTCTTTTTATATTTCAGAATATAAGTTCAATATGATAGGAAATATCATAACGTTAACCCTTACCGGTCCTATGTCGAATGAATTCGACATCGATTTTATTCTGGTGGGTCTTATATCGAATGTTATTTGACATTTTGTTTTCATTATTAAAGTGTATTGAATATTTTTTTTTCACTCTTATCTATTACAACGGTATTCTGAGCAGAAAGTCAAATGGTTTTAATGAATATTTAAATCTAACCGTCTACCTGCAATGGATACAAAAGGGTCGTCTTAGAGGCTGGCTCGGCCCACGCTGCATGGGCGTTCTGCATTATTCTTTCCAACAGTTACGCTTGCCCCGTACACTTGAAAACTATTACTGACATTTGCTATTGTTCTAATAATTTTAACCTTTCAAAAATGCCGAAAATTACCAAAACAACGCGAAAAAAATACTTGATACATATATTGTATGACACATGAAAGAAAACCTGGGCGCTATGAATGCTTTTAAAAGGTTTAAAAATATAAATAATAAGGTCATTATTTTATATATTTCGAAATATTTTTTTTGTCGTTACTATAGATCGAGTAAAAAAAAAATGAAAATATTAGTTTCCCTTGTAATTCTGTAAATCTATTGTGGACCTGATGGAATATTTTTTTTTTTTGTGGCCTGGAAAGTGGTATAAAAAGTAAATTTGATGATTCATTCTTTAATTCTGATATTGAGATGTACTTCACCATGTTTCTATGAAAATTTCAAAATGAAACATTTTAGCAAGAATAAGTGGTTTCTATGCGACATATTTTGAGTATAAACAGATTTTTATATCATTTTGGGGTTACACCCGTATTATTCTAAATGACATATATATAGTTGGTGGCAATTAGAAATATGTGACTCTTAGTTTACCCCTTGTTAGCTGAAGGTATAATTTACTTCATTTAAGCCACCTTAGTGATTAAAACCATCACAATCACCACAATCCTACAAAAGTTGAACTTTGTTAATAGTTAGTAATTGAATTACAGCTTACTGATTTCATTTATTGTCAGCCTTGCGCTTGATGGTTTACAGAAAATTATTGTGTTCCTGGATTCCGTGTAGAGTATTCAATGGTGTTTTCTAGTCTGGTTTTGGAATACTTAAAACACTGTCCGAGTAGTATGATAATATAATAAATGTATTACTTACCAAATACTTACATAATTATTCGTATGCCTCCCGTCTGCTTTCATTTATCTGCCGCTAGCTGTTACTTTATATATAATTCCATTTCCTAAAATAAAAACTAGGAGTGGATCGTATTGTTTTTTACTTTGGGATCAAATATTTCTTTTCAACTGTGAAGCTCATTACTATGTATTTTATAACAATTTAAATATTATGTAATATGAAAAATATTTTAATAAAAACCATTTTAAACTTATTCATTTGTTTCTTGATTTTTTTTTTTTACCACTTAATTGTCGATACGCTCCCAGAAAATGTTAAGTCTAAAAACCTTGAATAACATAAAACGAACTGAAATGTACCGTGACTGTAGACAACGAATAAACAACAATTGACTGAAATGTTCAGTCGTCTGATCGTCTTTGAGTAGCTGTAGAAATGAAAAATCTGTATGGCTAAAAAGTGTTAAGTAATAACTGCCAACGAAATTGACTTAGTTCGTATTAATTATTTAAATATTGACAACATTTTCTGACAGTATACTGAAGATATAATACGTTCCATATAGGCATTTTAGATTCAATATTACCTGCCTATTGCTTTGCTTCCTTTTAAGTCCATTCTGTTTGTACCGTAACCTTTTTTTGTAGAAAATAAAGCATTTGAAAATATCAACAAGCTTATTGATTAATGATGAAATACCCATTTTAAAGACAAATTGAGACAAATAATCATTGGCGGATCCAGAAATTGTCCAAGGAGGGGGCCATTCAATTCGAAAATAAACATCATAAAAAGATAATACATTAAAAAATAGATGATTTAAAAATAATATATCTATATAAAAGTAGTCAATACATAATTAAGTATGTATTCTATAAAACATCGTAAACTAAACAATTAAAGATCCCATTTCACAATAAAGTTTTAATAAAGTAGAAAAATGAAGAAAAAAAATCTCCTCAGGGGGGGCCATGGTCCCCCCTTGAATCCGCCAATGCAAATAATACTAATAGATAAGGTTACTATGATGGTAAACATGTTTTAAAATGAGCCAAATGAAATGATAAGTAAGCTGTAAACATGACTAAAATAAAATTAAGTAAACCGAATGGTTCGATAGATAGAGGTGAACAAGACATCTGAAATATAAATATTTTTACCGTTGATAACATTTTGATTAGCTAAAAATGAACTGATAATAACCCAGGTAGTTGAATTAACAAATCGTTGTACTCATTAAATATTTTTTAACATGCAGGGAATATTAAAATGCATTTTAAAACATCCATGTTTTATTTAAAGATTTTTATTCCAATTAATTTCCAATTTCTCACTCTTTGCTTTTAATAGGCTAATTATTTATAAAAATAGCTTTTTTCGTCTTCCAAAGTCGGATAAAAGTGGTAAAAAGATTTCAATAAGAGGCATCCAATATTCTTGAATAAATTGGGGTCATGTGCATGTCCCCCTGCTAAAAACCACTTGAAATAAAATCAAAAAAGTCTTTAGCTTCACAAGAATTTTATTAGTTGATTATTAGCTATTTGGGCTTCACAGCATTTTCAGAACTATACAGAGTCCTATACAAACTGGGAATCGAGCCCGTGACCTCCGCGGAAGGTCACTGATTACCATGCATAGCTGAAGGACCTGAATGCTGCTCTCCAGGATGCAAAAAAACTTTTCTAGGAGGGAGACGATGTTCATGGAATTATGTATTGACTACATGCAAAATCTTCCTCTTAAGAAATCTTCTATAACCGACAACTGTGGGTAAATAAATTTTATTCATAAACTGTGAAAGCTGTGTTTCATTCCTTTCACGAAAGTGTAGTGGAAAAGAGTCCAAGCAAAACATGTTCATTTTTAAAACATTACATTGATAATAATATTCCTGAGTAGGTTAAAGAGGTCTGTATGTTTTATGACGGTTGTGCCGGCCAGAATAGAAATAATACTGTTGTGAGATTTTTGATGACCCTCGCATCAACAAAGAAATTCAATATAATTTATCATTATTTTTTAATTAAGAGGCATTCGTTTCTTTCTCACGATCGAGACTTCGGTATTGTGAAACGTATGTTATAAAGTGAAGATCGAGTATATACTCAAACTTTAACATAATTTATATTGCGATATTTTACTTAATAGAATATGATTTTAGAATAAAATTTTCTCATTGCATTTATGCCACCACATGTACTTACTGCAAATTTTTCTTTTAACGGCGATTCGTTTTTTGACTTGATAAAAATTGAAAGCCCATGATGTTTTTACATTTAATTGTTTGTACAATTTTTTAAGTTTAAACTCAAAATCAATTTTGAAAATTATATCCCCTTATATTTTAAAGTAATTAAAATAAAATTTAGGAGAAAATAATTCTGAAGTAAAACGAGTATGTCATTATTTTTTTAAACAACTTTGTCCTTTGTTTTTATGTTTGGAAATGGAACTATTGTTTGAAAACTGTTTTAATAGTTATTAAAATTCATTCACAATCAAGTTGACGCAGAATCCGTCAAAAATATCAAAATGTATATTACGAATAAAATATTATACCCATTGAAAATATTTGTGACATTTTTTCACTAGCTAGGAATTCGGATTTTTTTCCAGACATTGATGTATATTAACAAACCTTGTGATAATTATTATTTTACAGAAAAGTCGACAGAGTGATTTTGATAGATATACCTGCAACGTTCTTCCGAGCAATTGTCTCGACCCGAGGGTGTTGTTTCAGTGGCATGTAGGTACTAGGACAGGGGTGGGGAACCTTTTTAAACTAAAGGGCGCATTCGTTTTTATGATTCAACATAAGGCCGCAGTAAACATTGACTAGGGAATCTTTGGCCGGAAACAATTTCATGCCAATTTGTAAAGCCCAGAAATTTGCGGATTTCCCAAAATTACCAGGATTTGGATATCGGAAATCCCAAGAAATAACAGATTTTTTAAAGAAAATTGTTAATCGCTGGCAGATTTCAAAATCTTGGGAATTTACGGATTTCCTATTATGAAAAAATGTGGGAGCTTTTTCTATATTCTCCATCCTTTCAAAACGTTACGACTGCCAGTGACTCTAGCGCAAAATATTTTTTTACGGGATTTAACATATTTTTCACTCGTTAGTCTCAATCTCGGAATACCAGGATTACTACTATCATAATCCCGGGATTTTGGGATTGCAAAATTGAACGGGATACCAGGGTTGGAGACCTAGTATGTACTAGTGTCATATAAATTCCGATAAGTATCCCAGATTTATCTAAATCCCATTGTTAAATCTAAATTTGTTTATAAAAACGTATTGAAGGAAGTCTTTGTTTTTACTTATATTAGAATAAATAATACGACTTTATTTTCTTTTAATATACATATTAAAAAACGAGAGCAAACGAATAACGCCCGAGGGTAAAATTCCCTTCTTTTGGTTTCAGAACAAGTTATAAGCAAGTTGTTCAACCCCAAATCCTTTTTATCAAAGAGTTTTGCATTCTTTTTTTCTATGTTGAAATTCAAAGTGAAGCTCGTGGTTAAATATGTGGATAGGGTATACAATTTATTAAAAGAAAACACTTAATCTTTTAATAAAAATTATATTGGAAGGTTTCGGCTGCAAAATAATGTAAGCTTAGTGGCGGATTACCCCGTAAGCGCAAGAGGCGCGCGCTTGGGGCCTCCAAATCTTAGGGGCCTCAAAAATACCATAAATTATAGAAACCCTTATATTTTAATTTAAGTTTTCAATATTCATTTTTACGAAGAGTTTTACAACACTTTTACGTTATTCGAAAAACAGGGCCTTCAAAATTTATTGCGCCTAGGGCCTCCAAAGGGCTTAACCCGCCACTGTATAAGCTGTAATTTGAGAAAAAAAGCACAGTACCAGCATAATATTTTGATATTGATATATACCAGCCTTCACTTTTCTACTATCAGTTTTAATAAGTTGTTTGCTATCAATTCTGTCAATTGTTGTATTTTAAGACGAAAACAATGTACTTTTTCCATATTTTTATTTAAAGATCAGAATCGGTTTCATTCATAACAAACATTGTCAACTGATGAATTGATTAAATATTGCAAAATTATGAACAAGACAACAGCAAGAAAAAATTAAACAACTTAAACTTTAAAGACTGGAAAGTATCATTGCATTTGTTTAATTATCGAAAAATACTCTAAGTAATGAAGTGTGCCAAAGTGTGCATATCTTCTTAAAATATTGGATAATCATGTCTTACGGACCGAATACTTCATCATTTGTTGTCTTCATTTAGTAAATATAATTTTGTACTATAAATCAAGGTTAAAATATTTTAAAAAAAATTGTCTTGCGATAATAATTAATGAAACTAAGATACGCCCAATACAAAGAAAATGTGTATCTAATAACAAATAAACAATTTGGTTTCATAGAAAATTATTTTAATTTTAAACTGTTACGTTTGTGTATTTTAAATCCCAACTTGCTCTAACGAATTATCCAAGAAATTTATTTTATAAAAAAAACGTTTGAATATACGATATTTTAAATATAACATTTAATATTGTCACTCTATTTCTCCTTTTATAGTCGATTAGATTTCTTTCTTAAGATTTTAGTACTTTATACGCAAAGAGTATTATTCTTTCCTCTTGTACGTCAGTGTCGCAAAAAGCGGAAAAGCTGTCATTTGCATGATTCTTTTTACAACTTAGGAAAGCGCTCGGGGCAATGAAAAGTCTCGCTTAACCTTCCTTACCTTAGGAATTTAGAAACCAACTTTTTTATGATTCTTCCGATCGGTTTTTATTCCCAGAGTCTTTTCGTTCCGCTAACTTATGAGTACATTAAGAATTGCACATAAAATATATCCGCTGAGGGTGATATACTAAAAATAAACTAATAAAAATAACATGATATGACTACTTATCATTTTAACGACATCGATATTGCAGACAAATCTCTTCACGTAGTTATAACGTAATAATATAGTAGAATAAAGCTCAATATATGACAAATATTATTACAGGTTTATTCACAATGTAAAGTTTATTACAGTAAACTCATATTTAATTTGAGATATTCTCAATTTTTCTTTTCTCACAATCAAATAATTTTAAATCATAATAACTACTTTTAGGATTCCTAACCTAATGTTTGTTATTGTTATGTATAAGCGACACGTTTTGTTATAATATTATTATTTTTTGTTTAGCTTCCTTGTTCTCACAAAAAAAATAGAAATACAATAATTTAAACGGCACATTGAACGTGCGTCTATATGCAAATACAGTTTTTTAAAGAAGAACTTAAAACATTTGGCGACGAAAGATATACAAATGAACATTCTTCATGACGTCTACGAGTTCTTTTTGTTTCGGTCATATTTTTACGATTTAAAATACGGCTGTTAACATTCATTCAAGTAAAAATTGTTGCAAATTGGTATTAAGTACATATATGTATTTCTATTTTTAGCATAATTAACTTTGTTTTTTTATCGATAGACAATTTATTTACATTTAAATACATGACTAAGAAAATGTAATTGTGCAAATGTGACGCAATAAAATTAGGAAGCCTGTTTTTTGGATAATATAAAAACGTCAGAAACTCCCATGTAAAACAGTAAAAAAATATTAAAATTTCAACAAAAAGTACATCGGTTATTTATTACAATGTGAGCTATTTTTGAGACTCCTAAAATTTGGAGGCCACATTCGCTTATAGGGTAATCCGCCATTAAGGCTATAACTACGTGTCATATATTGTATAAAAAAATTGAGCGTTTTATTAAAGGAATAATGTTTCATCAGTAATTGTAAAACAAAATTCTAATACAGGCATAGACGATTACGCAATTCACTGTGTGGATTCTGATATAAAACGTTCACGATCAAATAACATAAGATAAATAAAGAAACACTTTTTAATATTTCATCAGATCTATCGATGAAAAGGTGATTGATGATTAATTTTCTATTTAGTAAATGTGCTTTAACGTCGCTTCAAGTTATTCGTATCAGAAAAGAGTAAAAGTCATTTGTCTTCAGTGTTAGTTATTTGTAAGGTCAGGAAAGGATATCGATGTTAGACTTTTCCGGATACGGGTCGCTTGACTGAAGTCATTGTAAGTTCCACTTCGTGACAAATTTACAAAAAGAGTCTTTAATCAGAAATGTAACACAGTATACATATGAAAAATGTGCACAATCGAATTTATAATATACGTCTAAATTTTGACATTAATCTAATAAAACTTCAGGGTTCATTGCGATCGAATACAATTTTGAGTAATTAAAAGATTTGAATGTTCAAAATAATATATTTTTTTCATAAATCGTTATTATACCAAAGAAGAACCATTTTTTAAATGGTACATAAAGTCTTTGTGGACTTATCTTTATTTAAAAGTCAAATATAAGACATCAATAATAGTTAATGGCAAACATTTTAAAACTGGACTTAATTGAAAATGCCTGATAAAGAGCTTAAACTTGAAGTAATAAATATTGAAATGAATATTTTTTAAATGAAAAACCTGATATAACGATCTGATTATACACTACTAAGCCTACTATTACAGGTTGTAAAAAGGTGCTCGAAAGCCAAACGATTCAAGCCCAAAAGCAGAGTTTAGAGTTAATTCGATTTTAAGTAAGCATGTTTTACCAACTCCAATCAAACAGCATAATCTTTCTACAAACATAAATTTATCTTTATTGAATATTTTTAGTTTGTACTCTTTTAAATTGGAAGGTTTTGAGAGACCTGTCAAGCTTGTCAATTATACACAAATGGCCAAAGCCGCGATGGTCATTTATTAAACAACAAAAAAACGCCCAAACGGCATATGGGCTAGTATAACTCGTGATGTACGTGGAAAATCGACTTAGGCTGTTTTTCCATTTCTGAAATGGTTATGAAATGACAATTCAAAAATATCAGACAATTCAAAAGAGTGAAAAATGTGGTAAAGGCTGATTGTCTTTTGAGCCCATCAAATAATGTATAATGTTAAAAAGCAGAGCATTTTTTATTCTGTATCGGATAATGCGGAAATACTTTTTTTACGTTGAAAATTCTCACAAGTATAATATAACAGAATTCTTTGCCATTGATTTATTGTATTTATGTCGCTTGATTTAAATTCTGTAAAATGCAATCTGTCATCAAAAAATTATCAGTAAAAACCTTGTGAAATCGAAACGTTACCGGGTAAACGAAAACCTTTACTATTTTTTTCGCCCGTGTTAATCGAGTTCCATTAAAAACGAAAACTTAAGTGTATAATCCTCATTTTCAATAATATACAGACAACTTTATATTATTGTAACATATTACTATATATTTTCGTTTTTAAATGTTTACTTAGTTTAATTGTTTTTAAATTGATCTTCTGCAATGTTTGATTCATTGTAAGCTATATTGAAGACTGAGAAGATAAAATAAACTATGTTTTCAGTGAGATTGATTGCTCCGTTTGAGATAACAATGGAATAGCGTAACGTGTAACGTTGAGTCGTAAAACTTACTTGCCACTTTTATAATTAATTAACTCGTTGCATATTTATAGAAAATTTGGCTTAGACTAATTCTTTGCGGTAAACCAATCTCAATTTAAAATGGCCAGTTTGTTACGCTAACGTTTTTTAATAGAGTTAACAGTGAAGAAATGACGTAGAATTGGCTTGATCATATATAATACTAAGAACTCATCGGAAACGGCTGCACTTTGCGAGTATTTTCTTAAAAACATCGACTCACTTTTTAGGCGCGTGGTTAAATACTCACATACATTTGTTGCATTTATTTTGCGGAGCATCTTTTAAACATGTATTGTATCTTGCATTACAGCTAACAGCTAAGGCGCAATGTATTTTGGAATGTTTAAATCACGTCAGATACACTCAAATGAGATTTTTAAAAGTCATTTGGAAAGCAAAAAATATCTCAAAACAATGGTGCCTAAAATGTTTTTAGTGATGTTTTCTGCTCGTTTGCCAATCTTATAATTCAACATCACACTATAGCTGATATACATTTTCCACAGAGGTCTGTTTCTGATTCAATGTTGCATCTTTTTTCACGTGTTTCATTCGAATTATATAAAAAAAGGCTTATTTAAACTAATATATCTGTTGACATTATTCACAATTTTAACAATAACAAAACTGTTAAGTAAATGTTAAAACTTTCAGCGAAGTTCTTACCAAAATTCGGGGCATTTCCAAAACAATATCTCCGCTTTTAAATAGTTTGGTTATTTTCCTGTGTCTTGGATTTTTCAGAAAGAGCAACAATGCTTAAAAGAAATAGTTAAATACAAAATACACGAATTTTAATAAATACAAGACAGATGGTATGTCAATCGCTCGATACGTGTACGTTAACACGATAAGCTGGGACCTGTTCCGTTCGATATTATTAAATATTAAAAGATAACCCAGCACTACCATAGCGGCAGGTATTCCGTCTGGATGCGCTCGAGATAAAACAATTTGAGTGCATTGCGGTGTTGCAAGTTGCATCAGACACAAAATGGCTTCTGCCTGACAACGAAGTCATCTCGAGGGAAATAAAGTTAACGTCGTGAATTCAACGACAACAGTTCTTAGGTATGCGGCAGGAGTGCTTTTTGTAGAATTTGCGGAATTAAGTCTGGATATTCACCGATAAAATGTTTGAAGTTTAATAAATAGGATTAGAATATTTTTTTCCTGAGATTTCAAATGTGTACTGTTTGTAATTATAAGATAAATTTGAATCGTTCAAATTATGTACATTCACACAAGTTTTGTCACCCGAGTTTCACCTTTCGGCATCTTCAGGCGTCCAAGTGTACGGATGAACTTGAACTGACAAGTTCGTTTAAGTTCTGAAAAGTCAGTTCAAGTTCATCCATTCAATGTACATAATTTGAACGATTCAAATTTAATATTGAAATTTCACCAAGCACCTTCAGTCGAAATCTTAAATTATAATTATAAGATAGTTTTCAGTAAATAGCCTTACGATAGTTTTTCTGAAAGTGCTTCTAAAAGAGACAAAACACGTGTCATAATTTGTTCCACAAGCTGTGGAAAAACAAAGTTAGCAATATATTTTTTTTATTAAAAGGAGTGAACTAAAAATTTGATAAATCCGTCAGCGAGATAAAAAAAGGTGTTTCACCTACTTTTGTACATTATTTTTAAATCTTTCAATTTCTAACTTTTCCCAGTGATCGATCCAGGTATTCCGAAAACCCTCATCTAGGGATTTGAAAGATTGTGAATACCGGAATCGAATGCTCTAATATACACTATGACATGGATTTATGGCAATTAAATTACAATGCTTAACCTAATTTTTCAAAAAAAAAATGAACTTTGGTTTGATTATTCCGAATTCGAAAACTCTCCTGCTTACAGAAAACTAACTGATTGGCACTAAAATCTAAAAAAAAAGTTTATGTCGGACTTAGGAGCATATGTTATTTATCAACTCACGCGCTTCTTACTAAGTGGCGGAAGCTAAAAATATGATATATTACACTCATATTAAGTATAATATATAAAACGCTTAACAGCCTACCGTTTAATGAAAAAGTATTGCACCACTATGTCAGGATTAGTTGTGTTCTGTGCCATAATAAAAGCGACAAAATTGCATAGAGCGTGTCATAAAAATGTGACGAAATGAGTTATCAAATTTTACGGTCTGGTGATAATGGAGTAATGAATATTTTTTCGCATTACATAGTGACAGTTAGATTTAAATTCGCATATACATGACAACGCGGGCAGACGTTGAAAAAATAATGCGAACGATATTTTTTTGCGTGATAAATTTAAATTGAAAAAAAAACGTGTCAAATATTCGAATAATATTGTAAATGGAGCGCAAAATATTTTCATTTAATCATCTTTGGAAAGGTATTCTACAATATTAGCCGGAGTAGGGATTCTGTGTCGAGACGTCCCGGGACAAAAGTCCCGGTACTTTTAAGGTTTTTTGCTGTCTTAAGTCCCGGGACTTTGTTGTAAAATGTCCCGGGACTTAAGAAAGCCAAATTGTACATTTTAATTTTGAAAAAACCATTCTAACAAATAAAAATTGGATACAAGCAATCGCTAATGTGACCTTAAAAGTTAATTTTGATTTAAAATAAATTTATATTGGTGTCTAACATCTGTTTTTCACTATTGTACAAAGTTACCAATGTCTCAATAGGACAAAAAAAGGTATAAAAGCTGTATGTATTGTGATTTGTGAAGTAACGCTCATAATTTTACCCAATTCATTGTTATTTTTTCAATACATGTACCGTTATCATCCTTTTTTAAATAAATTTATAATTTTATTGAAGGGGAAATAAAAGTCCCAAGTCCCGGGAAGTCCCGGGACTTTGACTTTATCACGTCTCGAGTCCCGGGACTTTGAAAAACCCGAGACTTCAGAATCCCTAAGCCGGAGTAACTTTACGATTAGAACACTTAATCGCCAAGAGAAACTGGTCCCAATCAGAATACAATATATTTGTTTATAGTGAGTACTGAAAAGAATAACAATCGCAAAGCTTCCAAAAATACGAATCGCTCTCCGTATGACGTCGAAACGATAACATGGAGTAAGTAGTACACTCTGAAAAGCCAGTGAAGTTTAAGTTTAGTTAGAAGGCACCAAGATATTTTTAAGCAACTCCGATACCATTAGGTGATTGTCAAATAATTAAGCATGTGTATGTCGTGGCGAAAGTGTTTTTTTTTGTAAAACTACATTTTCACTGGCGTTTTGGTGAAATCATGTCCAAGCATATTTGCACCAATATAGCATTTTTTTGCTAACATTTATTCATTTATATCTAGACCGGTTTCGCTCAGTAAACTCGTGGTGAGAGAAACTGTTATTTATTAGGATCAATAAATGTGGAATTAGTAGAAAAAGTGTTCTATTTTTTAAAATAACGTTTTTCCGTAAAGTTTTGACAGTGAGCACTTTCAAATGACATACTATAGAAAATATATTTTCACTGACAGTCACTAGTGAAAATATGTTATTTTTCAAACTGTCGTTGAAACTAAATTTGAGAATTATTGTGAAATGATTGATGAAATAATCAATCCCAGTAGGTGCATAGGCTTCTACTGTTGAGTGAGGTTAGGTACTGAGTATATGTAAATTTGAAATAAAATTTTACTGATAATGAGTAGTGGAATTGTAAGTCCATTGTATGATACATTATTTTCACGTGAGCGGTATGTATATACAAACTTTAATTACGTTTTCCATGAGTTAGGAAATTAAAAATAAAAGCGTACATTAAAAAACAATTGTATTTTATTTTATTTGTCACATGTTACAAAACGCATTGAAATATTTTTTTACTCAAAGTTATCTAAAAATGGCTTGCTTCTTTTGCTATCTTTGCTGTCAGCCTGTTGTTGTAGAAACTGCATTCCTTGTTCAAAAGCTTCCGTCACTTGTGTTTTATTTCCACTCGTTTCTCTGCGTTTCTTTTCTACAGGGCCATAATAATCATACGTAGAAGGCGGTTCAAATTCCGCCCTTTTCCGACCGCTATCACTTGAACTAGACATTTCACCTTTTAAGTTGGTACCCTTGTCATCGTCACTCTTGTCGCTACATTCGTTGCGAATGGGAACGGGTTCGAAATTCGAACCGGACGCTAAATTTACAGAAGGATCGTAATGCGTTCCTTTGTGCGTGTTTTTTTTCGTCGTAAAAAACAGAGACCGATTCGCCTCTTCCAGTTGAGAAGCGGAACTGAAAGTCGCCGGTTTGTTTTTGTCAACAGGTCTGACGTCCTCCCAAGTGGGTTGCCTTTTATTTTCATAACTTCTATCGCCTTCCGTGTCGAAAAAGAAACCTTTGTCGTCGAATGTCCGGGACGCTTTATCGCCGTCTTTTTCAGAAGTTTGCGAGAAAGGAGCGAATTCTTTCTGCCGCTCTGTTCGTTTTTTGTCGACCCACTCTTGTTGGGTTAATTCGCGGCGTCTCTCAATGCCCGCGCCATCTTTCCCCAAGTCCCATTCGCGGATAAACTTCTCCCGCTCCTTTTGTGCTACCTTTTCTTTTTCCTCGCGTTGTTTGCGGGCTTCCTCCTCCGATTTTTCGCTCGAAGCTTTCTTTTGCTCTTCAACAAAGTCTAGTAACATTGCAGTGACTGAAGGGGTTTCTGTAAAACAAACGAACTAATATAGGTATATTATAATCAATAATAACGGATTAACTATTTCATTTGAATCGTTTTAGTTATAAAATTACGTAAACCCATTATTTACCAGTGCGACACGATATAAAGTGATCGTTATATCATAGTAACTTTTACTTATACTGAAGAATGAATAAACAAAAGAAACCTTTATAGCAGTGATGCTTCTTAACCTGAGATATGAAAAAGCATTCCCGGAAGTGCGGTAGTAGTTTCTATTTTGACATGAAAATGTATATTTAATGCAATTAAAAAAAACATAGTCATTCAAAATTGAGATATTTTTTAAATTTACATGTAAATGTAAAATATGTGTATATTTTTCAATAAAACAAATATCTTGCAACAAATGTAATTTGCGAAAGACATTTTTAGGAGGTGCTTACCACTAAAAAGTTTAAGAACTTCTGCTCTAGAGTCTCGATAGCTTATATTTTCCAATTGTTACGTCACTTTCAGGAATTTTCAAAATATTTTTCTTTTTTAACCCATTAAATCCAATTTAAATTAAATTTGATATTTTTTTTTATTCCGCTTGTTGTGTTACATTCCGTTTCTTTGCGGAGCATTATCAAACTTTACACCACAAGGTTTCCGAATAAACTAAAAATTTATCATTTTTCTTAAGTTATAAAATAAAAAGTGTAGTATCAAACTTATCAAAATTAATTTTATATTAAAAATGAACTTCTATAAAGTTACCGCAGAATCCATCGAAGCCATTAAAACTATTTTCATATGTTTTTACTGATGGTGATTTGAATATATAATTATATACACATATTAATTATCAATTACGTGTGTGCATACAAGGTATAATATAATACAAGTATTGATAAATAAATACTTTATTTGCAATATATTAATATATCATATTAAAGATGCCTACCATCAGCTTCCTCCTCTGGAGGTAGTCCCGCTCGAGCTCTTCTTCTTGCTTGCGCAGCTTTCACGCGCATTTTCAGCGCAGCCTCGCGCTTTTCCCGCGCTTCCGCTGCAGCTGCGCGCGCGATTTCCGTTTCCACGCGTGTTTTTGCCAGCTCCTCCTGTTGGCGGGAACGCTCAGCTGCATCTCCACTGAGAGCGTAATACGACACACCATGGGCACGAGATTCTGTAAAAATAAAGGAACATAATATATTATATTAAGACTATAAGAAAAAAATTCTGTGATATGACCATTATATATGCTTTATTAATGTCCAGAGATGAAATGGGCAGTTATTTTAAATCAAATTTATCGCACTGAATAAAATTGTATTAAATGCGTGTTAAAAAATTGAAAGATACGTTTCATCAAATCGGAAATAGGAAGTGTAACTGTTTACACTGAATGAGATTGCTGATAAAAATGAAATTATATTTTTTAAACAAGTAACAAATATTTTTTAGTGGATTCGGCGGTAACTATGTCGAAGTTGATACGGGAAGTTAATATAGAATATAGGTATATTATATTAAACCGTGTAACCATAATATATATTTTTTAAATGTTTAACGATTTTCAAAGAAATAATACCATTCATATACCGTTCAAACTTTCCTATATAGACAATGATTTTTTTTTCATAGTTGTTAAAATAAAATCAAAAATTATTTTGTATAAGATGCTTAACGAATTCTTAAAATAATGTAAAATTTTTGAAATCTTATACGCTTATATATTCTATTATTTATTTATTTTCTGTCATCACGTTAGTTTTTAATAAAGAAAGAGTCCATTGAAAAAATAATTATATTTTAAAACATACCACATATCAATCAAGAAAGACAATGTGACATACATATTAAATTATAAACTTCAGCAAGTAAAACAAACTTATAACAATTAATTTTTTAATTCTATACTAAAGTGAAAATATATTATGAATAGTACACGTGTCGAATGTAAGCGCTTTACAAAATAAACTATAAAAATATAATAACAAAAATCATAAAACTAAAATTCCAAAATTCATTAAAAGCTAAGTCATAACTTAAAAGTTGTTTTTAATAAAAAGCTGAATCTCATTTAATACGTTATATCTTTTTAACATTCTTTAAAACTTTTTTAATATATCGTTTACATTTTATTCAGGTCCTTGGGTTTTTTTATTTCAATCTGGATATTTTTTTACTCACACAACACTATAAGAATATAATGAAACATTACATGTGTAATTGAGAGGTAGTAGTAGTAACAAACAATAACATAAGTTTGATAGTTAGGCAGCAAAAAATCTAATAATTATAATGTATTATTTTATTAATACGATGAGTTCAAAATTGATTGTATAACTTTTTAGTAATCAGTATTGAGGTATAAAATAAGCTAACTATGTAATTTCTCTCACTAAATATATTACCGGGGTACTCAACACCACCCGTTATAGCTTCACAACCTTCGTTCGTGATGTATTCTGTAGTTCAACGACATTATTTGGGTTTCAAGTTATTCACAGGAAAGTCTTGAGAAGATACTTACAAGTCAAGAGTCTTGCATGAATTAAATTATGATAAGGGAATAGTTTTTATAAGTCGGACTTTACACGTTTTCCAAAAGATGAATTGAGCTCTTCGAATACTTTGATACAATTTGGGGCCATTAGATTCGACTGACAGCCGTGATCTTGAGTGATCATTTAAATTCATTACCCATATCTAGACATTCTTAAAGGATATAGATCATAACTCCAAATAGCATTACTGCATTGACATCTTCTGAATGGAAATGTTGGAAAAGCTTGGAAGCGAAGTGACCATTTCTTGTTATGAATTGGCTGATCCATAAACATTCTATTCGTTACTTTGTTTTTGCAAAAAAAAATGTGAGTTATCTTGCCTTTTCAAGAACCATTCCATCAGTTTCCCTTACATGCTTTAATTGCATTATTAATGGAGATAAATCACCATGTTATACTTATTGTATTTTTTGTTGATTTCAAATATTTCCTTACGTTATGTGGTGGCTAGTATTTAAAAAAGGTGTGCAACTTTTTTTAACTCAAATATAATATCGTCTTTATACTTACTGTTGGCAGAATGCTTTAAATCATATATGGGCAACCACCGGCCCGCCGAGCTATTTAGTCCAGCCCTGATTATCCTTAAGCAATACCAACGCCAATATTGATAGTCTCGTAATTCATGTACAATGCCAATCTTCACACTAAATTTTGTAATCAGTATATGATATCTGTCGGATCTGTCGGTCATGCCGACTTGGTTGCATCTAAGGCAAATTATAGGGCATTTAAAGAATTCTCCGCGTCTTTTGGAAAAAGAGTTGAGTTAAATAGATAAAATCTAATATTTTCAACTGCATTTAATTACTTATTAACTTTTAATTTCTGCACACTGTAGTGCATGCAACAAAGTCTTGAGGAATTTCTTCTCGGGACATTTCTGGCAAAATTTTGAACACGACTAACGTTGTTACGCTACGGAATACACCCTATATGAAATGTGAAGCCGTAGCGGGTGGTGGTGGGTACAACGTTGAGTACCCTGGGGAATTTTTAAATCAGTATATGATATTAATATTATGTCGTTCATTGTATGAATATTAAACTATGTAAGAAGTAGCAACGTGTTTTATTCAATTTAATATTACTTTATTGTGTTTAATAATTTAGTCCGGCCCTTGGAAAGGTTGCCCATCCCTGCTTTAAATAAAACATATGCTGTTTTAAGTTAAAAATGTAGATAGATATATTTTACACGATGTATCTTATGAAAAAGCATGTTTGTATTTTAACATAATATACATCAAGTAAATTTCATTTAAAGTTATCGAAAGCAAAAAACTATAAATAATCGAATTCGTTCTTCATTATCAAATTTCATGAAGTGTTTGTAACAATAAATAACAGGTATAGTGCATCTATGGAGATGTTAAAATTGTATGATTATTTAAAATGACGATTATCTCAAAACAAAGTTTTTTGAATTAACGCCTTCTACCAGTTTACTAAAGATATATTTTTTTATTCGATAAACTTGTTTTCCTTTCTGCATCACACCGAAGACGATATCTCCTCAATGATACAGTTAAGATACATGTTTTTAGGCACAATTTGATAGGCAACAATAATAATAATTAAAAATATAAAGATATTAATAAAGGTTAATTAAATACATTGAATTGGTATAACAACTAACGATATATAATAACATAGTTTGATAAATATTATATTTAGAATACATGTGCGATATAAATTAATCTCTGACTTTCTTTGACCACTCGCGCTGAGAGTGGTTTATAAAAAGAATCATTCCTTGAAGCACGTTTATTTTATATGAGAGCGGTGTTTAAAGCAAAGTTGACATCAAAAAAATGTTTGTTCAACGTTGTGAGTACGATTGTATCGTCTTTCATTTCCCGGGTTTGTTGTGACCGAGAGACGCTAGTTGAAGATAATCAAGTGAAGTAGGCTGAACATAAGTGGATTCGTTCCGTTCTACGGGACTACGAGATGGTACACTTTTAGATTACGTTTCTAGATCAGGGTTAATAATGTAACGAAGCAGAAAATTATATTTATATACATTAATACAAAATAAATTGGATTTCTTTTTTGAGTTGGTAAAATATTTACTTTTATGTACTTCATTGCCAGTATGGCTTTGTAATAAAAGTCCAACTATAAAATAAATAATAAAATACTTTGTATATATAATATATATATTACTTACACGAAAGTTGGTTGTAATTCGGTCGCTCGACCTCTCGTTTTTAGACTAAATTAAAGATATAAAGATGATAAAAATAATAAAAGATTTTTAGTACTTTTTCCACTTTAAAATTTATTTTATCAGGACCGGTTTAGCTCCTCACGAGCATTATCAACTGATAAGGTAAATAAATTAAACAGTGATATTTATACAAGTTAAATTGAAATAAAAAGGTGTAAGCAATTAATTGTTAGTGATTGCTTACACCTTTTTATTTCAATTTAACTTGTATAAATAGCACTGTTTAATTTATTTTCCTTATCAGTTGATAATGCTCGTGAGGAGCGAAACCGGTCCTGATCAAATAAATTTTAAGTGGAAAAGATACCAAAATTTTTTTATTTTATAATTTTTATTATAATGCCATTCCACCAAGTATTGAGAGTGAACACCTTAAAAGTGATATAAAGATGAAGCTAGGATTTGGACATTCTAATTAACTTTAAACTTTTTATGAATAAATGGAATACTTATCTGTACTAATTCAACATTTATTCAATAAGGTTAGGACCGGTTTCGCTAATGAAGGAGCATTATTAATCAGTCAATATTTTTTAAGAGATCTTCCGACCCCCCTGATATAGAAGTGATCTATAATAAATAAAAAGAATTAGTAAAAAAATGTTTATTTTTTAAAAGTAAACAATCACAATGTTCTCATCAACGTTATATTATGTATATCAAAATCAAAGACTCTCTTATTTAAAAAAAAACTGTTAATTATATATATGAATCATCCCTTCTTTTTTTTTCAAATATAAACATTCTATTTTTGTCGACTACCTTCGCAATGAAAGCACTAACATATTTAAATATCTGTGAAGTATTCAAAAATTACAATATGGAAACACATGCATTATGCAAACGGAAACATGACGGTTAGCAGAGATATGAAGCCATGGTCAATAGCTGTGCTACGACGTATTAATTCTACGACTGGACATACATATAACTGTAGTAATAAACATTATTAACGAGCCGTGGATCATGCCAGTTGCTTATACTTATGCTGAGTTTCTGTAATTTTAAATTTATGTAAATAACAAATTAAATTATACTCACTCAAAAAGTGTTGTCCGTGGAAAAATATTTGTAAGATAAATAAGTCTACCAAAAAATAATAGTTTTGATAATTATTTAAAGGATCTTACAAAGTAAATAAAACAACATATTTTTAGAACCATTCGCAAACTGTGAAAATGTTTCTGATTTTAATTTTGTTATAATAGTTAATAGTTACAATAAAATCAAAATAAGATTGGACCAATAGACGTTCTATTGGTTTAAAGTTGTGAAAAAATACAATGTTTGCCCACTCTTGATTTAAATCCCTCAAGAACAAAGTACAGCTTATATTGTGAGTACATATTCACGATCGAAACTTTTTAATGTCTTGAAATAATTGTTTTAAAGATTTATGTAGTTCGTTCTCCCAGAATTGTAAAAATAATAGTCGATACCATTTGAAAAAATCCTCGTAGAATTAAATGGAACTGTTGTTTTATGTTTTGTTTAAAATATACATTTTTTATAAGCAAGCAAGCAATAATATTTATTTTAAGTATTAATTAATTATTAATACTTACTATGTATACAGTAAAAGACAAAAAAAAAACAAGTGCTTAGTCTACTGACTATATCTTTAAGCTATTTAAACATTAAGCCGGTTTCGCTCAATCAAAAGATGACAATGAATATTTTAAAAGTGGTAATACAGTAGTAAATATAATAGCTTTTTAATATAGTGCAACTTGCGACCAAATAAAAAACAGACTATTTAGAGGTACATAAGGTCTCAATAGGGAACGAAAATGGTATCAGATGATAAAACATATCACACATAATTATTTATCGGATAATATAGATACGGCTTGTATGTTGGACACACGATAAATCGATGCAATAGAGAAATTGTGTTTTACAAGACTTTGCAATATTAGAAACAAATCAAGTTACAAAGATAACACAGAGATCTTTCACTGATTTAATACGAATGATATGATAACAGAGGAGTTAACCGATATTGATAAATAATTCTAACGTATTTAGCGATCGTCTGTAAACATTCTTTCTTTCTTATTAATCTTAAATAACACAATTATTTTTTTATTCCATAAAAATCTCTCTGTAAACATTTCCAATATTTATTCTGAAGAAGTAAAACAAATGATTTGTAAATATTGGAATAAAACACGATACGATAAACGAAATGAAATAACTTTCTCGTTTTAGATCCAATGTATAATTTCTTTTATGCCTACGCAAAAAACAATATTGGACGAGGTATAAAATTTATTTATTATTAAATCAATCCCGTGATAACTCGTTAAAAGGAAAACTTGACAGGTGGGTAGGAAAGGAAACATCGAACAAACTTAATAAACAATGAAAGGAAAATATCTATCTTATTTTTAGTTTCATGTTCTATTCTTAATTTCTGTGCGATTTGCTTTACTATAATATTATTTTATCAGTCACTTAAAAGATGCCTATCAAAAATTTTCTAAGAAAAAATATAGATAGTGAGACAAGAATGACATAATTTATTTCATAATGTTTCCCAAACCCAAGTACATACATTTAAAAAGTGTGAATAAATAAATTGATTAATAAAAACACAATACTCCATTGCACTTCATTCCACTTTATTTAATAGGTCAGGACGGTTTCGCTCGTTGCGAGCATTATCAACTGATGAGAAATATAATTTAACAATGCTATTTATAAAAAAAATAATTTAAATGAAAAGGTGTCAACAACAATTAACATTGAAAAGAAATTACCAATAACATTATAAGTGATTCTAAAAGAACACAAAATTAAATTACTTTCAGTCACCACTTGAAATTTATTAATCTTGGATGACTTTTTAATTATATGTTAGATGTGTTAAGCATTTTATTTTTTTATTATTTTAGAATCACTTATAATGTAATTGGTTATTTCTTTTCATTGTCAATTGTTGTTTACACCTTTTCATTTAAATTTAATTTTGTATAAATAGCATTGTTAAATTATATTTCTTATCAGTTGACAATGCTCGCAATGAGCGACACCGGTCCTGACCTATTAAATAAAGTGGAATAAAGTACAAAGGAATATTGTGTTTTTATTAATATAATGCCTTTTCACCAAGTATTGACAGTGAACACCCTAAAAGTGATAAATAAATTGATCTAACCAATATTTAATTTATCTACAACAGGGGTTTTCGAGTCCGTTATGCAGCTAATAATAATCGCTGAGAATAATGGATATTTAAAATAATAGATACATCTAAAATTTTCTACAACAATATGCATTAATTAACAGGTAAGATGTGATCAAGTAAACTATATTCCAAGAGGTGAATATTAATGTTTTCCGTAATTCAATTGAATTACCTTGAAAGGGTTAGAAATGACCTTACGTATATTATACAATACCAAGCGAATGTATTTGATCTCAATATTATGTATTTAGGCTAGGTCAGGTTGGATGCCTTTTGTTTGACGAAGGTTACGAACCTGCGACCCTTAACTTGGCAGTATTCGTAGTGAAACATTTATTTTTCGCGAAACTAACCAAAATGATATTGTAGTTCAACGAGAGAGAGGGTGGCAACAATTAGAGCTTAAGTTTAGTGGTATGAAAAATTATAAAAATGTTGCCTGTGAAATTTTAATATATTATCATAATTATATCATATCAGGTAAGTGATCAGTCATTTTTTTTTAATTAAAAGATACCCAGGTTTCGAATCGTTAGATATTTTTTTTTAAAATTTATTTTTACTTCTTTTAAAAACGCAAAATTAAGTAGACCGCAATAAGGTTTTCGTTTCAAACGTGAATCAAATGAATCAATAGTAATGGCTTAGAATTAAATGAACTTTCGGCTAGATCATTTTCACTTGTGTAGCTCCCCATAAAACTCTGTTTGGCTGCAATATTTTATTATTTAATTAAAATAAAATGTTATACGCACGTATGGTTGAGATAACAAATTAAAAATATTAAAAATATATATTAAATATGTATTTTGTTATATTTTCAACAAAATCAAAAATCAAGTTCACTTGTACTAGTGAAAACCATCCAATCCAGAAGCGCAATTATTTTTAACCAAATAGTAATCTACATATTTCTTTCACTTAAAAAGCACTTGCCGCCTTTGTGGCCGAGTGGTCACCATTGTTGGCTTCGGTTACGGGAGGGTACGGGTTCAAATCCCGGTACGGTTAGTTTTATAAATTGATTTTTCAATCGATTTATGAATTTCTGTTCGAAGACATGGATGTATGTGATGTCTTGAATTTCCCTCTCCCACCCATCCTATCCTATGAACGGGGCGTATCGAGAGCGATTAGTTTACCACTAGTCCTGTCCTAGTTTTATCCTTCTATCCCTACTCTCTTTGGAAAAAGAGAGGTTGAGCAACTGAGTAACAAGCAGTTCTCGTAGAAACACTTCTGTTGAGATAAACTCCATTAGGAGTCCATATGCTCCACATTGGGAGCGGACATGGTTAAAAAAAAAAAGCATATAACTGTCAATATCTTTTGCATAAGCAATTATTAAAAAAATAAACACTTTTTTGTACTTATTCTACATCTATTTAATATTACCAGAACCAGTTTCACTCATTACAATCACTTTCAACAGATACAATATATATGAATACAGGTTATTTATATTAATCCAACTAAGACTAGTAAGAAAGTAATAAACGATTGGTAATAGTAATATGTAAATAATTTATAGCTTATTATACAAAAATATGACTATAATTAAAATGTTAAAGACAACTTAAAAATAAATGCTACTAATTTGAAATCGCTTTAAAAGTTCCTAAATATAATTTAATTGTAGTTATTTTAAGAGGCATTTTTACTTTTTTATTGTACTACTTTTCTTGATTCCCGTCTATGATTCAATACATCTTTCCTCAAATCAGATCTTTAATGCCGTTTTTTTCCTAGATCAGATATTTCTAGTATTTCCCCTTTATCACCAGACGACGTTATCTTTTGATTCGTCGAATCGTCGCTTTTTTCCAATAAAAACAACAAAAAAAAACAAAAAAAATAAAATAAAAACATTACACCAATACAGTGTATATATGACTTCCGTGGTTTCTCGTTGTCAAATTATTCAAAATGCCTTTAACAACTAAGATAGTAAATTTTTACCCTCTTCTGAAAGAAATGAGTTTTGTTAGATTTGCTGTTCTTATTTCAAGGTTTTTTATTATTTATATGATTTTTATCCATTTCCGCTCCTAATGTGGGGCATATGGCCTCCAATAGATGTATCTCAACAGAAGTTTTTCTACAAGAGCTGTTTGTTAGTCTCTCAAACTCTCTTTTTCAAAGAGAGTAGTATTGATAGAAGGATAACGCTAGGGATAGTACTAGTGGTTAGCCAATCGCTATCGCTACGCCCGGTCGTCAAAGGATCAGAAATGGTGAGAGGGACATCACAAACACTCATGCCTCAGAACAGAAATAGATAAATCGATCGAAAAAATGCTGTTCGTATTAGGACTCAAACCCGTGAGGTCTAGTAGGGAAGCCCACAACGCTAACCACTACGCCATATGACTCGTTTGTACTATATTTTCTGTTGCGTTGATAAATAAAAAAAAATAACAAAATCTGTGCGTCAAATTCTTAGACCGTGTTATTGCGAAGCAGTGCAACAAAGGTATCCGATGTACTACTCTATGTTACGAGTTGGAAGAAAGTTAGTATGGTATTATATTGATAGTATTATGTGCATTGTGTTCGCAGTGAACTAGCAGGCTAGAGGCAGGACGCATCGCAATGTCGTTCAATTATAATACATCGCGTCCGCTCACAACTAAAGGGGCCAAAACGGATACGACGCGACGTCGATTCGCATATTTAAACAGTCGTTCAAAACTGCGTAACACAGTCCCATTGATACAGCGTACCAGTGGAGGATTATCTTATAAGCGCACGACGTGCGCGCTTGGGGCCTGCGAATTTTAGGGGCCACATAGCTTATATTATACAACTAGTATACTTTTAGTTCAGATTTTAATATAAAACGGTGCCTCAAAATTTTATTGCGCCTGGCGCCTCCCATGTGCTTAATCTGTCACTGCAGCGTACGCATCTTTTATTTTACATAACAAAACAATGATACTGGGAAAATGTTGAAAATTGAAAAAGTTCTCTTACAGTGGTGTTTACATAAGTGTGGTACGCGTACCCCTTGGGGTACGTGAATAGTTTGTGGGGGGTACGCGTTGCACCAGGACTTGGCAGTGCCTGGTGCAACAAGCAGCTTATATATTTTTATTGTTATTAAAGTTTATGTATTTTTTTTTGATGAGGGTTACTCGGTGTTACGAAAATTATAGAATGGGTATGTCAAAAGTTTGGGGAACACTGTCCTTCAGTATTGTAGCTTATTAAATTCAACTGATGAAACATTATAATACTATGGTATGATTTTTAAATTAAAAATAATAAAACAGTTTTTTTGTATTAATTTTACCGTAATAATTTAATGATAAGGACTGGTTTCGCTAATCCCGAGCATTATCAACCAATAAAAATTGCCTATTTACACAAAATTAAGTAATACTACATGTTGTTTGTATTCTTTACCTAATTTTGTATAAATTTCTATGGGGCAATTTATATTTTCATTAGGTTGATAATACTTGCGATGAGCGAAACCGGTCTTAATATTTTAATAAGTAATGCGGAATTAATACGAAAATTGATTTTTACTTTCTACCTATAATTGACAGATAACATATGAAAAGTGTTAAAATATAAATACTTTGCATGCCCACAATGGAGATCATATTATGGACACCTAATACAATATCTCAACAGAAATTGTTTTACTAAGTCGCTTATTGTCTCTCTTAAGACAGGGTAAAAAGTAATGAATTATTTCTTACTCAATAACTATTAATTAGTAAGTCGTTCACTATACTCTCCGTTGCCAGGATCAGATAAAGAGTTGGCAGGGAGATATGAAAACCTCAAAGAAATTCATGCCTTTACATACTATTATTTTATTTAATAGTTCTGTGGTCTGTTTATATGAGATTTAATTTGGATTGCAAATAGATCTAGATTTAAGTCTCTGCGAGATCAATTTCAAGTGTAAATGTTTTCAAATCAGTATTTAAGATCTTGGGCGTGGGTTTTTTACCTTTTGTCATTTAAACATATCTAGTTTCTTGTCTTATATTGGTAGTTATAACAGCTATTAAAAAAGGTATAATAAATATTATTTTCACGATATCATTTGGTTTGATGCCTCTGGAACAGAGAGGCGTACTCTATACCAGGAATAACGATTACGATATCGTATAACATGACACACCGATCAGTAGTTAATGATTTTGAGCTGCCATTATTTTAGCATACCGCCGTAACACGGTTCAATAACCTGATTATGTTTAGTTGTATTTTATTAACACTACATTTATATAGACCACATTTTTTATATTGATTATTTGTTAAAGTCTCGTATTTTTCCTGTCAGAATTTATATTACATTGTTCATAATTTATATTAAATGGTCATAATATATCGGTCAGGATGAATAGTCATAATTTAAATGGAATTTAAAAAAACCTCACCTAACCTAACCAAAATGGTTATAAAATATTCTGACCGTATAATATGTTTATTCTGATCAAAAATTGATTTAAATTCTGACTATTTAATTTGCTCCCTTTGGTTAAACCCTGTTACGTGGAATGGTTTGGAGATCACTGAGTTATATAATAGTATTAACTAATAAAAATCATACGATACAGTTAGTCTGAAGATGCTCTTCAAATGTAAAACACGTATTGCTACTAATGAAAAAACTAATATAATAACAAGTTTATTTATTTTGATTCTATATTAAATTATAAGTTTTGTTAGAAAAACTGATATAATACGTTACAATTAAGTTTTTTTATAGACGATATTTTAAAAAAATATGTACACAGAAAAATATTAAAGCCGGTAAACTTTCGTTCTTAGACTAGGCGTAAAGAGAAAGTACAATTAGCTAACTACTCATTCTTTCCTTATCCTAACTTCTTTATTTATGTTTTGTAAGAGAAAGAGGTGTTAACCACTGACTGACTAACTAGCTGATTTGCCACCTATTATTGTCAAACGATGTCTCTGTAAGGAAACCATATGGCTCACATTGGAAGCGAATATAATTTTAAAATATGAGTAATGTTGTAATGCGGAAAAGAGAAAGAATTAAATTTGAATATATTACTAATCCTCCTCAAAATATGTTAGTTGAGGATTAAATTTAACCCATATGTACAGCAAATATACTTCTAAAGGAGTTCTCCTCAACAAAAGTTTTGTCTACGATAACTGCTTGTTAATAAGTTGTTCAACCTCTATTTTTCAAACATGGTAGATAATATGACTAATCCTTAGCTAATCAGATGAGTTTGAGGTAATTTAATACATCACATAAATCCATTGATCGATTGAAAAATGAAAATGCAATGTGAGTACAACGACCTGAGCCAATGACGCTGAACAGTCGACTACAGACCCTACGGATTAAGATTATTATGATAATTTTAAATATGTAATAAAACATTCAGAGTTATAAAAAAGGTGTTAGAATTACAAACATAAAGTTTGTAACTCCTGCTAAGAGAATGGTATGTTCATTTCCGAAAATTCTCTAAATACATTTTTATAAAATTAAAATCATTGTAAAAAATCATGATACTTTTAAAGTAGGTCATTTCTATTCTATATCCGATCCGACTTTGCCCGCGTAATTTATAAAAAGGGGGAAAAGTATGGAAGAAGAAAGATTAAAAAATACGCAACAGAATCTTCTAGTCTATATTTCATTTCCGGAACACATTTACAACCCTGAGATAGGGGCGGATGTAATGTCCGGTCGAATAGAAAAGTTTAACAAAACGGTTGTAAAAATCGTTAGGAAAGCATGGTTAGAACAATTCCGGTCAATATACATAGAATCCAGAATTCATACTGTCACAACTAAGCTTTAAATTCAACCAGCCGTACTATACATATTATAATATGTCACGTTATATTTAATTATAATAGTGAAGTAAAAATAATCTTAATTGAAAATAGTAATACTTCGATATAACTAACTTATGAGAGCAATGAATTATCTGTGGAAGCACAACATATTTTTTTATTTCAACGTTTAATTATTCTTTTCCGTTTGTCCATATTTTAAGGGTAGAATAACGGTGATGTATTGACGCGTGTAAGTTAATTAAATGTGCTCAGCCGAGCAGTGCTGATATCACGTGAAATGCGATCGATTACATACGCTGCAAAAAACATTGTTTACTAGCAGTGACTTTTGGATTTTAACATCTACGGCATTAACGGGACTATTAGTGAGTTTTTTTTTGTTTATTATAAATTAAGTTTTTTATACATTTTTACACTTTTCCAACACTGAAACATACAAAAATGTATTTTAAAAAACAGTTTACGAAGAATATTGCTTGATATTTCAAGAAGTGAGTTTTTTTATTTTAGCATAATTACAATTTGATCGTTCAATTTTTAGACATTTCCAGATGTTTTTTTACTAACGATCCAGCTTTCACCTTCGGCATCTGCATGCGTTCAAGTGCAGATATGAACTTGAACTGACTGAATCAAATTAATCCGTGTATTTAAATGCCTTAAGATCCCGAAAGCGAATCCCGGTTCGTTAATGACAAAAATGGATTTGTACAACCCTGGTCAAAAAAAAGTTCGGTGCATACGAAATCGCTGTACTTACAAAGGACTGCCAATTCATTTCCCGGCCGGGCGTTTTTTACGTGAGTTAGTAACTCGTAAGAGTGCGCGCGGATGATAAGTGTATTTACCTAACAGAAATAATTTATCCTGGAAAAGCACAGGTAAATAAAAAACGGGCACATCGTTAGAATGTTCGCTGGCGACGATGTCAGCTGTAACGAGAAAGTTTAGATACGGAAGCGCTTAGAAAAAATTCAAAATTAATAGTTTGTGCACTTCATACCTAAAGAAATTAACAGACACTATTCATAAAGTAAATATACACAACTACAATTGTATTTTACAAAATTTTACTATTGATTGAATTGTCATTTACTTGGTAGAACTCCATTGTAATACGGTAAAAAATAGTAAAGTATTTAGTTCTACAACATTTTATGAAGTCATCTTCATTGGAGCTATAGTTCTGATAAAGGCATACGTCGAAATAGCTATCAACTTTTTTTTTTAAATTATAGAACTAACTACTTTGATATTTTTTACCGTATTAAAATGTGATTAAACACTTTGAATTTTAACGATATCGTTAATCAAATAAATGAAAAATAACACACATTTGTATTGATCTCATATTTTTTTCATAATTATACGGAGCAGTTTTGCTTAGCGGAAGTATTATCAACTGATCATCAGTCAGTCTGTTAGTTGATCATAATGAAATGCGTGAACGACTGAAGACGCCAAAAGGCAAATCCCGGGTCGTCAATGATAAAACGCGTGCGAGTGTACAAACTTTAAACTTTAAAAGATTCCGATTAAATTATAATCCAGAGATTCATGGTGTTGAGTCTTTCTAATTTCAGATATAAACACCATATTTTGGGAAAAGAAAGAACATTAAAAATCCTTTTTTAAAAGTTTCTTAATTAAGCTCAGTTATTAAAGGATCGGAAAAGGTAGGGAGGAATTTTTAGACATCACAGACACCCATGCTTTTGAACAGAAATCGATATATCGCTCGAATAAATGCTGTTCGTACTTGGGCTCGAATTGTGAGATCCGGCACGGAATACCACAACGTTAACCGCTGCGCCATAGGAGCCGACAAACGAGGGGTGGGGTTTTGATATAGTGTGCATTTATCTATCTATACTTTACTCTATACCATGGTTTCACAAATTTAATGTGCAATGGAACTCTTTGCAAATTTGTAAATGTTACCGGAAGACAGAATATTTTTTAGATTGGGTAATTCATAATAGTAAAGATTTTTTTCAAATAAGTTTTTAAACCACTTATTTTTTATTCAGTAACTATTTTTAAAACATGAGTAAGCAGAGCTCGTATTGATTCAAAATCTCCGCCTGTACCTATTTGATGTTTTAAACATTAGTGGAAAATTATCATTTTTAATATGAAGTAGAAGATGCTTAAATGTGTTGCACCGTATACTATCATTCCAAATTTTCGCGGAACATAGTTTGGGAAGCCCTGCTCTATAGTGATACGTTTAGTTTGTCCGAACAAAAATTATTATCTTACCACTTGTTGAATCACAAATTGAAGTAATATAGTTTTTAAAAAACGGATCGTCATTGTCGAAATAGTTTTGACAGCAATTTCGGTTGAATATTTTTCTTCTGCCATTATAACATTAAGCCGGTTGCTAATTTGGTTCTAATGAAGTTTTGCCGCGATTAATTCAGTTCCAAAGAGCGAAGTTCTGGAAGATTCTTCGGAATAACGAGTCTCGTCTAATCTAAATAACCCAAAGCCGCAATGAAGCGCTCAACGGGTTGCTAATTGCTTCGTAATCGCTTGCCATTAGGTGAGAGATAATGCGGCCTTCATTGACACGCCGAGAGCAACTTTATAATATTGCATTAAACAGTTTGATGTCTTTGAATTGAGGTTAAAGGTGACACTGTTGAGCGACATCTATAATGTATCTATGTAAAACGTTATGAAAGGGGAGTAATGCATGACATTTCGTTTAAGGATTACAATACCAGACGAATATATCGATAGTGGTTGCATATATAAATATTGATCTTACAAAATGGGCTTTATATTAAAAATATAATCGTATTGATTAATATTAATAAATTTAACGAAAAAAGAAGAACATATACATATCATATCATATATCTACATATCATAAAATAATTTCGTAATCGATTTAAGGTTTTGTTTGATCCAGGGATGAGGTTGTATAATTGTAGAAATAACATAAAACGTATTTTTTATTAATTTCTACTTTTATTTAATAATATTAGGACCGGTTTCTCTCATGAAGATTATTATCAACTCATAAGAGATGATATGATGAGATGATGAAGAGTATGATCTTTCAACTTCAAAATATTTGACGCGTTGGCGAAAACTGTAATGTCAAATATTTTTTTAAAATTTAAAAACAAAATCGTCAATTATCAGTTGATAAGGTTCGTAATGAGCAAAACCGGTCCTGAAATTATTAAATAAAATTTTGAATTACTACAAATGTACATTTTGTTTTTTTTATTAATATAATGACTTTCCACAAAGTATTGACAGTGAACACCCTAAAACGGATTTAATCATTGGTTAAATCAACATATTCTAGCATCAGACAAAAATACAATGCATTACGGTGAATAATATTGTATACTCATTATACTTAGATATCTCTTTTTGATTTCGGTGCGAGCAGCCAGTAATCAAGTAACTTTGTTTAGTTGCATATTGAAGGTTCCGATCATGGCTGATAAAACATCGATCAACTGACACTAGGTCGAGAGTATGTAAAAATAATGAATGTATCGACAAAGATTTGTCTCGTCTATAGAAAGTTTTTATGTAATATGTAACAAAATAAAGTTGTTTTTTGTACAGATAAAATTCTGACCAATCTTTGTTTTATTAATTCATATAAAATTATTAATAAATTAAAATCTTAACTCTTCTTTTTCATTTCAGTTAATTTTAATTTTGATATCTAATATAATAATGTATAGATGTTAGTTAATATACATACACGAAAATATGGATGAAAAAATAGGGTATGTTACAAACCGTATGTATATGATACTGTAAAAAAAAAATGCTTGACCGGAGGTATAACATTTGTAAATTTTACGACTATAGCGCTGCATGGATCTCTGATGTTTACGCCCCCCTCCCAGGCTCCCACCCGTACGATCTTAAAAATGGGTCATAGCAAAAGCGATTAGCTAATTACTAGCACATTCGTTATAGTTTTATTCGATCCGAATGGAGGTTTGGCGACTGATTTAAAACGATTTCACGTAAACCAGCTCCTGTTAAAATGTTGATTTACGCGATGAGTCTATACGTTCCTAATTTAGAGTGGCGATGACTAAAAAAAATGTGAGATAACTTAAATACTTTTTTTAACAATTACGTGTCGCAAAATCCGACCAACGGAAAACGAGCGGGATAAATAGTCATTATTAAAATATATTTACAACCATTTGGCATGGGGTATTTTGCGAAACAACAGCATTTAATGTTTCAAATAGTTGCAAGGAATATATCAGGAAAAATAACTCAAAGATTGGTTGACAAATTAAAAAGAAAATTCGCAGCAAAATGCTGCTTAGTCACTAACTAATATTGTTTTTAAACGTTTAACGCTGCTGCTATAAGAGGAAAAAAAGCATTCAAAGGTATGTTAATCTGTCGCAAAAACGAGAATAAACACCTTTGTAAAATAGATTCGATAGAATTTTATGAGTTTATATTTACATATACACGAATATTTTCCGTCACAGCCACTTTATCCTCGTTGGCAACATTGAGTTAATTTATATTTTTTATTTTGACGTTGTTTAAACAATCACAATATTACAAAAATAACGTTTCAAACGTATTTAAAAAATCATTTGATAATGAAGTAAGACAACAAAATAAATTATTTCAAAAGATCTTCACAACAGAACGTACGACGGATGTCTTTGTTTATTTTTTTATCCTGGCCAGTTAATTGTTTCAACAAACTAATTCAAAGTTGTTAATTGAACGGAAGTAAGGGGTGTTTAACTGTTTAACTGTCAAAGGACGTGCCCCCCGGCTGCTTAAAAAGGACTCGAAGGGGGCGACGACTCTCCCTCTAAGCTCAACATCTTCTCCAACATATCTTCTATTCTGTTAATCTCATCTAAGACAAAAGAAAAACTTGGTAATGAGAACTTTTATGTTGGAATATATGTTTGATATCAAACGTCAGAGTTTATGAAAGATTTTTTGAAATATGATTTGAAAAGTGCAGTAATTGATAATTGAAAATTATCATGATGGAAAAGGCATAGTTTTCTTTTATATTAAGCCCTGGAATTTTTGTAATATGTCTGCTTACTTATCGTTTCAAAAGTGAAAAAAAAAATGTAGGTCAATTACCCATCCGCGCTTTTAAATAATGGTTAGTAGTAATTGGGGCATGGCGATTTTTTTTTTTTGTTAAAATCATACAACTACGTTGAGCGAGCAATGTTCAATACATTGAAAATTATTTCGGAATCTTTCGATCCCCGAGTGTCGAAAAACATACTTATACGGGACGGGGATGGGGGCCACGGTAAAATATGAGATTCAAAAAAGGACTACGGGCTCAAAAAGGTTGAGAAACTATGTATTATATTATATAGATTTGAAAAAATAAATATTACAATTAGGAAAAAAATGTATAATTATTCGCAATAATAAAGGATGTAACTTAAATAAACGATTGTATCGATTTTCTAGGTAATATATGACCTCGGCAGACACGTACACAGACACGCATACACATCCCCTGTTTCCCTCTTAATTTAGTATCATTAAGAGTATTTTTCCACGCCTCTGGAGAATACGGGTTGCGTTCCCAGAAGAATCATGAATTATTAATGTTGGGAAGGCAAAGGCGCCTCGTAACGACGGATCTCGTTTAACGTTACAAAAAAATGTAAACACTTGCCAGCAACGTATAAAGAAAATACGATAAGTTTTCCGCAACAGTTAATGGTCTACGAAAAGTTTCATATTATGTGCTGCAGATTTCCGGTCGAAGGTGAATGTTTCGTAAAAGAAATATAAGTATTTACGATGATCGTCTTGACTTAATTTTTACTCTATCGTGTCAATATTATATACAGATAAAATGTCTACCTGCATATTTTTAAATATCACATTTCAACCAATAAAAATAATAAATTGTGGGAGAACATATAATTCATTTATTACACTATATAAAATACTAGCCGGTTCCCGGCAAGCGTTGCAATGCCAGTCAAATAATGAAAGTGTTTGTGTTTTAATTGTGTTTATTGAAGTGCATGTTTTATTTTTGTTTCTTTGATGTTTGACGTATGCTGCCGATTGTCTATGGTACGACACACGAGCCACTTACTGTAAGTTAATTGTACTATAAACTTCGCGAAAGTGCAAGCATACGATGTCAAAATGAACTTTATGCTAGACATACAAACATTGATTTTTATATAAAAGACCTACTGTAAGTTAATTCTACTATGCCTATAACCTTCCCGGAAGTGCAAGCAAAAAGTTTGTCAAAGTTTTATTGCAAACGGATGAGCGGTGTGGCAACGCGTAAAGTACGAACAAACAAACATTCATGTTTATATATTAGATTATATGTTCAATCGGCCAAGATTTCAAAACCTGCCCAATATTATCATAGCTCATAGGCTCTATCGATTTAGTTACCGCATTCCTGGGTGGTACTGTATATTTGGGTCAATATTACTCTGGTGGGAACGCAAAAATATTTTTTCGGTAAAATGCTTTTCAAAGTTTTTTGACGTCATGATTGATTCTTAGGGGAGTTGAGAAAAAACATCGAGGAAATAAAGAAATGACGACAACGTCTTATGGGAAACGTAAAACCATTGGAAAGCTTCCATTAAGCTAAATAATTTAGATGGTATGTGAAGTCTTTTGAGCTTTATAACACAATACACAGCTTAATAGGAATTCTGTAAATATAATAAAAATATGTAGTAAAAACATTTTGTAAAGCGGAATTTGTTTTTAAGAAAATAACGACCATGGTTGCATAATCTGGAAACATTAAAAGCATATATTTGTGCTCGAAGACATGGATGTCTATGATGTTTTTATATTCCCTCTGAGGATAAGACAAGATCTATCCTTATCAAACGTTTGACCTTGCGACTAATTAATTTAATAATTATCGTTTTCACATAGACTAACTTAACCAGAAAGAGCCGCATACAAATATTAAAGGGGAACAGTAACATCCAACGACATTTTCAAATTGACGAAGATGAGGGAACTAATCCAAACTAATCCATTTGTAAAATAAAATGGTAACAATCGTACATTAAATATTCTTGAATTTTTTTGGTTCTTTAAATCAAAATGACGTTTTGTTTAGCAAATTGAAGAAAAAATTCCCAGAGTATATCTTTATAGTTTTACTATTGAGTGATTGAATAACAACTAGTTTTAGTGGGAAAAAAAAACGTATGTTAAGATTTTCTTTAGATAGGAATTTATTTATGTATAGTTGGAATATTACTTCCAAGTTAAATTTGTTAAAAAAAATTGAAATACTGCCAAGAAGATAGTAAGGTATTATTTTTTTGTTAGGCGGTGATTTGAAATGCGTAACTGTGTACGACGAAAGCCTAGAGCCCTTACACGAACGTTATGTAATTATTTAATATTTTCGAGGAATAAATGAATAAGGTAACGTAAAAGAAAATTAGATATTTTGGATCGAATAAGACGACACGAAAAAATCGGGAAATTATGGAATAGATATAACGAAAAAAGTACTTTTATGTTTTCACTCTATTGCCGAAAAATTAGTCATATCTCAATTTGTTATTAGTAATTTCCGAAATACTTCAAATTGTAGAGATTATAATTATGATTTTAAGCTGTGTATGTTATTACATGTATGTTTTGTTTGTATTATAGTTTAGAGAGCTGTATTTTTATGTCAGTAATAAGGTCGGTGTATATAGAAATGATATTAGTACGAGTTTGAAATACCTTTGTGGAAGGAATGCATTTCTCTTCTTGTTTTAAGGTAAAAAGAAAAGCGAAGATTCCCTTTGAGTTATTCTGCAGCAGAAGTACCAGATTCGTTTCCCGCTTAAAAGTTTTCAAGAATGTCTTTTGAAGATTTCAACAATGGAAATGTTTACGTTTCGAGCTCAACAAAACAAACCTTCAAATAAGCGCTTATTAATAATATGAACTTTATTAAATAATAAGTATTTAATTTCCCCATATTTGTCTCGGTCTTGCTTAAAATATCTTTACATTTTTACATCGATAAATATAATAAATGTATAGAAAATAAAAAAAGCAATACCATAACGGGAATTACATTATATGAATGGTCAATGCAATAATTTTATAACTAAATTAAGGTATAATAATTTGTGTATATAATTGTCAGCTACGTGGTCGTCGTGGCTTGTGGAGCTCACGGTTCAAATCCCAGGACGGACAGATTTTTCAATCACTTTGTGGATTTTTGTGCAAAGGTATATGCAGATGTTTGTAATGCCTGACATTCCTTTTCAATACTTATCCTAAAAATAGAGCGTAGCTAGTGCGATTAACTAACCACTAATTCTGTCATATTTCTATCCTAATTTCCCTACTATCATCGAAAATAAGAGGTTGAGTAAAAACCAGTTCTCGTAAAACAAACATCTGTTGAGGATCTATAATATTGCTCTACATTGAGAGCGGACATGGTAAAAAAATGTGTTTGTATAAAAGATCTCAATTTGTATAGCAAAAAAAGGAAGGAAAACGGTTATTCACAAACATAAAGATGTTTATCACTACATACGTATATTATTCGTAAGTTGCGGTTTGTCAACACAGGCATGGTTAAATAAACTCATGAATAAGATATTAAAATTAACAATATAGTGATACAAAAACAAGGACCCTAATGATATGAAAAAACAATAAAGTTACAAGTATTGAGTTCTCCATAATTATAAAATAAAATTGAGAACTACTTCGGCAAGTTTTACAAATCTGTTATTTTTTCGATTGGTATAATGAATTGATCGTCAGGAATCTATATCATAAAACAAAACAAAAAAATGCTGTTAATAGTTTTACATTCGATATTCGAAAACAAAAGCTATAAATATTTGAATCTATGAAAATTTAAACCAAGTATCCACAATATACTAGTCTATTCGGAGGCATATGATACACCAGGGTGGTATTATGCATGAAGATTTCTCATAGTCTGAAGTAATGTTTGCTTCGGAGCGCGGTGACGGCAAAATATTTCAACTGATCTCCAGTGTAAAGAGCGTTTCGAAATGCAAAAGCAACGCAGACGAGATTGAAAAATGTGTAGGGAAAACGACAGCAAATTGCACCTCTATTAAACTGAAGGATTGAAACATTTCTTTTTAAAGTAAACTGAGCGAAATATGCACGAGGCAAACTAAGAGCTTTTGAGGAATTCAAATTGATATCATACAAATATTTCAGTATATGTACAATATTCTATTTCAAGCTCAGCAACACACATATTATAGTAATACACTACATTGCCAAGTATGCATATAATACCAAACCCTAGATAAAATAATACTAATTCGATTTGTAATCATCTCTCCATTACCTCTCACCATTCAATTTATTATTATTAAAACTTATTTTGATACTGCCATTTTATATATTTTATTCTTATTGATACTTATTGTTTATCTAAATTTCTATATCGTTGCAGTTTATTATGAACTCAAAATAAATCATTGGCTAGTTATAATTTTTAGTAAAGTTTATCGAAAAAGAAGCATTGTTGATTAAGAATAAAGTTTATACTATTTAAATCCATACATCTACTAGAATTTTTTTTGTTCCATTAAAGTCAATTCGATACTTTTGTTACTTTACTTTTGACACAATCTGTATCACAACAATTGAGCCCTCGAGAAGTAAAGTGAGCTAGTAAAATGGTAAAACTATTTATGGTATGTAAAATGTTAACAATCACATCTTTAAATGGTGTTTTTGTGGATTGCATATTTTTATTTTACGGATATATTATAGTACTATTGCAATGTGTATTAACAGAGGTTAATTCACTTTGACGATACTTTAAGACGTTTAGAATATTACAACGCATCTAACTTATTTTTTTATAAAATACCACATGGCTCACTTCACCTCTAATGGGGGTCAATTGAAGTAACAAAGTTATTAAATCATAATCAAAACGAATCTTCACAAAATTACTGTCAAATCCGTCGAAAATATTTAAGTCTTTGTACATTTGAAATTTGAAATATAATCATAGTCAATTTTAATTATAGGCACCATTAAAAAGAGTTTTTTTTAGATAAGAAGCCTTTATAATAGTTTTTAAAGACAAATAAATCAATTATTACGTGAAATACGTACTGGTGGCTCAAGTATTGAAGTGTGAGCTTTTGATTGTTCGTTCAAACTTTTGCACTTACTGTGCCTGTTACCGAGGAACACATCTGGTTTCTTTATTCTGCAATAACGCAATTACGTAAGTATTTCAGAAGGGGCAAATGCTTGTCTATGCGTACTTAATTTTTCTATCCTAGACATTCTAATTAGAGATTAAACTACTGGCTTAAACACAGACTTTAGTAAATTAACTTCTACCGAGACATTCCATTAAGAGATTATATTATCTTTTTTGTAGCAGACGTGGCGGTTAAGAAAATTACAAAAACATAAATACTTATAGTAAAAATGGTAAGTATTCTAGCCGAGACGCTTAACCCATAAATGCATAGATGACAAAGATGATAAAGATGAAAAACCGGGGTTGAAAACATTTTGACACATCAAGATTTCTTCAAGGATCAACAGTTAACACATTTAATGTATAATTACAGATTAAAAGAACAAGGCAAGAGATTTTAATCGTTACTTTAGGTTTTATATATATTTTTTAAACAAATTGAGAATTAAATAATTCGTACTTTAATACAAATATTAAATAGTGGCTATATGAAAAACAAATCTCTTTTGTACTGATCCGTTGAAAATGCTCGTGAAGACCGAAACTGGTCCTAAGCATATCAAATAAATGTTTAATTAGTACAAAATAGTTTTTTTTTTCACTTTCCACCGAGTATTAAAGTGATACTTTAATAGTGATTTAATCATAATAAATGAGTAGAAATCGATTGGTTCAGAATAAATAATGAAGCACAATATAAGTTGTTTTTTTTAATAATATGAAAAAATCATTTAGCATTATCTTTTTTTGTAAAACGGCAACTGCAATTTGAAAAATATCTTTTATATGAAGTTGGAGTTTGATAACAACGGGAAAGAATTTCAATAAAAATGGTAAAATAAAATATAATACAAACACAAACTTTTTTTTGTTTTTTGACAGATGGCTCTTGTATAGCTTGTGAAAGTCGTAAGATTATTGTTGAACAGCTGCTGAGATGCAGCAAAGCGTGTTGTAGTATAATCGGACATCTGTCGTACATCTCACGTCACAATTTCTGAACAGTTAAAACCAACCTTTCAGTGAAATGTGTACAACTACTCTCAATTGAAGGAGTGAGGGAGTGTGGGGTAAATAGTAATATGTCCCGTTATTGTATCATAGAAAACAAACACAAAATCAACAGGTACGTATAACGACAATTAATGTTTTTAGTTATTTGAGAAAATGCTTAAATGACAGTGAATCGGCACTAGGTATTTCGAATTAATTCATGCGAGAGAAAACTCAATACGTATCAAATATATCACAATAAGTAATGCGGCAGTTCTTCAAATGTGAAAAAAACTGCAAGGAATTAGGCTGGAAATCCTTTTCTGACTTATGTTGTCTGTTGGTCAGGTCACCAATAAGTACCCTTCTTCTTTAATCTTTATAACAATATTTTTAGCGTCATTATAAAAAAAACACATCAGTTACTATATGTAATACAAATGTGATTTACAAATAAAAAGATTATTTGTATATATAAATATTATATGAACAAAATTGCACGAGATTGTTTTCATTTCCAAGCGCGTTTAGTAACACTGTCGTAGAGCAACAGCTCAAGCCTCTACGCTGAACAATGACAGCACTACGCTCGGTGTAGCATTTCTTAAGACGCAACACATGATATTAGCATATTGTTGTTCTTGCATCCAATACATAAATTTGCACTTCAATATTTTTTATCACTTTGTATGTTAGCTTTTTATATGCAAAATTCTCTCATTTAAAATTACGTTCGTTTTGTAGAACATGTTTAATTCAAGAGTTGGTAGCCATGTATGTATGGTTATTTATGTATCAATATGCAAACAAAAAAAAAATAATAATAAAAATCGAACGCAAGTCAAAATGTTTTTAAATGTATTAAAACTTTTAATGTGACATGTAAATGACTATTTTATTGTCTTACCATTACATTTAAAAAAGGCGAGCAGGGTTGAAGCTTTTAAAATAAAATAAAATAAACAACGTGTGCTTTTATATAGTAAATATTTTATTTTTGTATCAATTAACAGTGTAAATAAAAAAAGAAATAATATTTATATTATGTTTATTGTCTTTTTATCTTCCGGCTCAATCTATTAAATATATGAATAAACATTTTTCTAGCAATGTGTGCCACAATTCTTTAACCGGATCATCCATTATTAGAATCCGTAATGGTTTTACGCTATCTCAAGTATATTTATGTTCAATGATAATCTACCAAAACATGTCAAGAGTCTTAGAGCAGTATCAAATAATAATCCTGAACACTTTTGTGAAAACATTTTTTGAAATGTTCGTACGTAAGCTTTTCTTGTAAATATCTGACACGAGTTCTTATAATAATATGTTATACTAACTTCAGATGCTCTCAGTTATCAGACAAATAATATTTCATCTGCTTGACAGTGTTTTTTTTTAAATAATACGATATTAATGGATTTGTTGCTCATACGATTTTATGTTTGCAATATTAGGATTATTTTCAAACTAAAAAGTTTTCCTAACCAGCTCACATTTGTTTGCTGATCGATTCGCTAAAATATTGTTTTATGTCAAAACATGTTACAGTTAAATCACGATTTAAAGTATCTTAAACTCACGTTTTTCCGCTAGTTGTTCAATTTTTGCAGTACCGTTTCATTTAAGTAAATTTGATACGCGATTTTATGTTTTTATTTCACGCAATTAGCGCTTAAAATAATCAAAATTATATTTTGATGTACATTTTCAAGTGAATTGAAGCTATTTTACTGTATTTAATGACGTACATGACCAAATCTTTAAGTTAATTTATTGAATCGAATGGGTTGTTTATAGACAACACAAATATTGTATAAAAATAAGATTGATAACTTTGTTATTCCACTTGTTGTGTCACAAATCGTAACATATTAAGGAAAATCATCAGACAGTACATCGCTAGGTTTAAGAATAAACTAAAAATTGATACTTATTCTCAAATTATAAATTACAAAATAAATTTCTGAGTCTTTCCTTTTCTACGGATGGGGTAAAATACAATCATAGAAAGTGCTGATTACAAATTAGGTACTGTAAATCCGCAAAATGATTAAAATGTAATAAAATGAAAATTGGGAAAAATGTTTGTTTTTTTTCAACCTTATCCTCTTCCAATATTGAGCATATAGGCTACTCATTTCTTCTCTCAAAAAATCTCATCTTAACAGTTGTTGTTTCAATAAAACTGAGGAAGGGAGGAAAAAACAAAAGAGCAGGGTTATAAAAAAAGCTTCTAATTGGTCTATCATTGTCGCTATGCCCCGTTTTGAGAAACTGTAATGGGACGTCCAGGTATAATATCTACTCAGATATGTCATTAGCTAATAATTTATATTTACAAAAAAATAAACAAGCAGCTTTTTATAAAAAATATTCATAAATCTAATATATAAAAATGAATGTTGGTTTGTTCGTACTTTATGCGCTGCCACACCACTCATCCGATTGCAATAAAACTTTGACGAACTGTTTGCTTGCACTTCTAGGAAGGTTATAAGCATAGTAAAATTAACTTGCAGTAGGTCTTATATATAAAAATCAATGTTTGTATGTCTGCCATATAGTTCATTTCCACAACGTATGCTTGCACTTGCGCGAAGGTTATAGTACAATTAACTTACAGTTGGTGGCGCGTGTTTCGTACCATAGACAATTGGCAGCAAACGTCAAACATCAAACAGACAGAAAAAACAAAATAAAAAAATCATTGAATTTATTAAATACTCGTAAACAAATCGGTTTATATACCTTCCGATGATTAAACATTAATAAGTATTTTAATTCAAATATCGCAATATTTTTCCGTTTAACATTGTGCATACATTAATGCAAATAAAGTTATTTTATTTTTTCATTCTCAAAGGCGGCAGAACGTGGCAAAGTCGGGGGTCGGGGCATTCCCGTGTTTATCTTAAATTAAAGTATTTCAAAGTGAGCCAAGACTTTAGTGAGTTGTTTATTTAGGACTCGCATTAACATAGCAGGGGGCTATGCCTTACTCGGCACTTCACTTTTAAATCCTACGACCTACAACCTTACGCGTTAAAGTATGCGTGTATCTTGTTATAATATGAGAGAGCCAAAAAATGAAAACATAATTTAACCAAATAATGCAGATGCTTTTCAACCCGGTATCATACAGTCTTACGAAGTTAAAAATCTTCCGGATTATTTAGGGGTAAATGTTATTTCCTGCATAAATGATGTTGAATTTAATTATATAACATTATTTAAGCCAGTGGCGGATCCAGAAATTATCCCAGGAGGGGGCCATTCAATTTGAAAATAAGCATGATACATTAATAATACATTAAAAAAATAGATGAAAGCCTTTTTTTATGCGATTTTGAAATTACGCGATTTTTTTGGACGGCACCGTAAAAAAATATTTTTTGCGCTAATTTGAGGAACAATTTTTTTTTTCATACAATTTTGATACTTTTTTACGCGATATTTTGATTTTTGGAACCGATTTATCAAATCATATGAAAGTGAGGTTTTTTACGTGCCACCTTCCTCCAATGTATCGCGTAAAAAAAGATTGGGTGTATATAAAAATAGTCAATACATAATTAAGTAAGTATGTATTCTATAAAACATAGTAAACTAAACAATTAAAGAGCCCATTTCAAAATAAAGTTTTAATAAATTATAAAAATGGAAAATAAATTCTCCCAAGGAGGGAGCCATGGCCCCCATGCCCCCCCCCCTTGGATCCGCCAATGATTTAAGCGTTTCTTTGATTCAAGCTTTCTGTTGGATCATTTTCTCTCTAAAGTTCCAAACAGGAAGCTTGTTAAATGCAGGGCTGCGGAGTCTGAAAAAAACTAATGACTCCGACTCTTGTCTTATTTTTTGTTTATACAAATCGTTTATCAAAAGTGCTTTTCAGTTTAAAAATACAAGAGGCTTAGTATAAATATTTCAAAGTTAATAATCACCTGATTAAATCAGATAAGCAAAATCAGAAATCCTTAGCATGCATTTATTTATTTCATTACATATTCTTCCATAAGATATAAATTTCATAACGTTTAAATATTGCCATGGTTGTTGTATAATTTTTGTCCAATTTATTATTCTGCAGTTTGTTTCATGACCTTTTGCAATCTTTTGCAATGAGAGCAAATCGTAATAGACGTAGAAATATAAAGTATGAAAATTCCAGGTTGCTGTCTTAAACATTAAAGATATTTTGTAGGTATGCATGGATATCAAAGAGACCTTTGTCAAGCGCGGACAACATACATAAGTAAAGACAGAGCTGTAAGCAGACCAACTTAAATATGCAATAGGAAAATATAGTTCCGTTTCAGAAACGAAAAAATAAAAACGATTGTTTGCTTGCATATCAAATACTGTAAATCCGGCCGTTCTATCCTGTAGAAGCCATATATTTTTGATAATGTCAAATATGACAGTATGATTCTGTACGTGTGCCACAGTTTGCCTACCCTTGCCGCAAAATATATACACCAGAAATTATTATTATTTAAATCACATTTTATCATTCAGTATTTTAATTTTATTTTACAAAAGACAATACACTTTCAATTTGACAATCTTCTGCCACCTACCATCTTGTTTGTAGTATGTGTATTTCCTGTTTACAATTGAGGTTTACTTTTTAAATTCATGTCCGTTCCTAATGGAAGTATATCGACAAAGCTATTTTTCCACGAAAACTGTTTCTTACTCAGTTACTCAACCACTCTTATTCGAAGAGAGTAGGAAATAGAAGGATAGAGCTAGGATCAACTAGTCACTTTCGTTACGTTCCGTTATTTTAGGATTGTTAATACGGGAAGGATTTTTTAAGAAATCAAAAACATCCATGCTTCGAAACAGAAACCGATAAATCGATTGAAAAAACTTTATTTCGTGCTGTGGCTTGATCCGTCACAGAAGTCAACGACGTTGACCACTACGCCACTGATCCAACAATTACATAAGTTCAATTATTTTTCTAATATATAGATATCTTTTAATTTTGTTTTTTTTTTCAAATTATTATATGGACTGTGGAAAGGAAAAAGGACGTAACCCTCAGTTTTTCCAAAACAGCTTTTTTCAATAATCACAATATATACAGCTTTATACACGTTCTATCAAAAGGATGCAAGCGGCAAATGCCGAATTAGTATCTAAATTTAGCTTTTAAGTTTGAAAAAGATGACCTTGTAAAAAATTAAAACAAAGAAAAAAGACTGAAATAATTTTTTTTCCCAGACAATTTCTTTAATTAATATTAGATTATGTCAATTAAACACCATTTTAGAAGTCTCTATGCACTTCAAGATTGTGTATAATTCATAATTTGCGTATGGCCCAAAATCATCAAAACACGTTTTTGCGCCTCCTGTTAAATTTGATATGTGTGGGGTACGTCTTTTTTCCTTTCCACAGTCGATATGCATATTATTAAATATTTAAACAAAATAATCTAATGGATTCCGGAAAATGAATTCCAGATTCCAGCTCTGTTGGGTCTGCTTCTGGGCAGAGTATAGCCGAGGTTAAAAATGTTGTATTATATAATCCTACGTCATGCTGACAAACAACTCCACCATTTTGCGCAACAAAAGACGTTTGCGTGTTCACCTCATCCTCGCGAGGAACAGAGATAGCGGATGATGTATTCTAACATTGAAAGAACATGCGACGAAAAACTGATAAAGAAAACAGAGCAACCGCAAATCATAAACGTATCTCGCAGATTTTTTTTAAAAAAAGAGACTATACTGTGTATTCAAAATGTATTAACACAATTGATTTATTTAAAGTAGAAAAACACGAAGAAATTTTAAGTTGGTATTATATTTTTGGAGAAATAGATATACGTAAATAAAATATATTGCCGATCAACGAAGTCGTTTGAAAATGTTCCGGGCTTGCCGTCTTTATCAGTTAGTTAGACAAGCATTAGAATCCTCAAATGACCATTTGTATACATTGGTTTTACGACAGCCATGAATGAGTATGATGCGTAGATCTGACCACTATCCTTTTACTTAAATCCATGTCCACTCTCAATGTGGAGCATATGGCCTCCTAATGGAAATATCCGATGTTTTTGTACGAGAATTGTTTGTTCTCAGTTGCCCAATCTTTCTTTTCCAATCAATCCAAGCATATAAAATGTGGCTTGCAAAATAACGCATATGGAGTTCCCGTGAACTTTTTATCTCTGTAGTGATCACACCCTTCCGTCTACAACGATGGTAAGGGAATACAATTTTTCAAAAATATTGGCAATGAAGAAGACTAGAAGAACATTGACGCTAATGCGTCCTGGTACTTAAAGCTTCATAAATTTGATTTTCAAAAAGAAATTTAAATTAATACGAAGTGAAGCTCTCTCATGAATTAAGTTTTTATTTTTTATAATATATCATGTTGCAATATTAAAATTAAAATCATTCGTACTTAAACATGCATTGTGAAAGTAAGATTGTTTGAGAATGCCTCTGAAAGAGGCGAAACACGTGTCACAATTAGTAGCACAATACGTGGAATAATCTAAGTTATTTTTAATTGCATATCAATTAAGTTCTATTTAAAGGTGTTCACTGTCAATACTATTGGAAAGGAATTATATTTAACAATAAAAAGACTCTTTTGTACGTTTATTTAATTTGATCAGGACTTGTTTCGTTCAAGAGGAACTCATCAGTTAAAAATTCAATGTAAGAATAAAAAATTGGCACTTAACCAACGATGATTATTTGCGTTAGCAAAAAAAAAAAGCTGGGGCGAAATAATGACGTACTTAGTATTTTGATATTTTATCTGTTGGGTATAAAAAGGGCCCACCAATCGACTAAATTCATCAATGGTAATTAGCGGACTTTATTTTATCGCGAATAAAGGACAGATACAGACACAAATGAATGTTTTTTTGTAGACATGCATGCAGAATGGGGAGTTTTGTTTTTCAACTCTGGCAACATTAAAACACGCATTGTTATTGTAACTGGTCATACTGGTGTCATCTGCCATCCATCACCGTAACGACCACACTTTGTAGCTATGTTATAATTATAATACAAGAACTTACGTATTTGGGTTTATATTCGTCATTGTTTGTGTATTTAATTCTTGTTTCATAGCAATATAACAATTTCGTATATATCCATACTATTTGAAATTTATACGATTTTCGACATTATATGAAATCTGTAGAAACCCCATGCCGTGTGTAATAAGATATTGTAAATAGATAACACATTGACATTTATGCTTGGAAGTCTGTCTAAATAGGTACAAATAATACATAATTAGAAGTAAGATAAGATGAACGAAATATTCCGTTGTAGTTAACAACAATTATGATTCTAATACAATCAATGATTTTGATGTATTTGAAATATTTAATAATATTGCAATTATAGCGAACATCATAATTAAGCATGAAGTAATGAGCATACTTTTCATATTATCTATTTACAGTCAGGTAAAACAAATATAATTTAGTCGTAATTTTAATGAATCAAGTTTGATGTAGCATATAAGAATTCTGAATTCTGAATCTGAATTCTCAATCACATATATCATTAAAACAAAAAGGATATATTTGTATGTATTTAAATGACACTATTCACTTTAGACGTATTTTCAATTAGGTATCGATGTTTCAATATACAGTAATACAATTTTAAGGAAAAAAAGTCACATACAATAAGGTATAATTCATATAATATGACTTAATCAATACAAATTACAAGATAATATGTGGAACTATTTACGGTTTGTCATTTATTGAAAATTTACGGTAAATTGCAAGCTCTAGTAATAACTCGGCTTTCGCCATCATGGAGAAAAGCACCGTACAACAACTAAAAGGCAAATGTAGTGAATTACGTATTTGTATTTATTTTTAGTTATATGTTGTTACTCAGTTGCTCAACCTCTCTTTTTTCGAAAAGAGTAGTAATATAAAAGATAGGGTTAGGAAAAGACTAGTGGTTAACTAATTGCTATCGATATAGCCCGTTTTTAAGATTGGAAAAGTCGGACGTAATTTTTAGAAATCACAAACATTCATAACTTTGAACAGAAATCAATAAATCTATTGAAAAAATGCTGTTGATTTGAGCCCATGATTTTTTTTTTGTAATTTATTTCATTTTATTTTAAAAGGTCAAGACCGGTTCGCCCATTGCTAGCACTGTCAACTGATAAGAAATATAATTTAACAATGCTATTTATACAAAAATAAATTGAAATGAAAAGGTGTAAACAACAATTGACGTTGAAAAGAAATTAAAAATTACAGTATTAGTGATTCTATAATTACACAAAATTAAAAAATTTAACACCTCTAACTAAAAAGTCATCCAAGATTTTAAAATAAAGTGGAATAAAGTACAAAGGAATATTGTATTTTTATTAATATAACGCCTTTCCACCAAGTATTGACACCAATACACCAATAATACCAAGTATTATCACTAAAAGTGATAATTGTGTTTTAGTCAAATATTGACGTGAGCATAACTGTAAACATTATTATCATGGTTTTACAAAAAAACCTACAGCGAAAGTTGTAAAGTTATCAAACTAAGATTATAAATGATGTTATAAGTATTTTTTAAATTAAATTGCTCAGAAAATTGTGATGATTGAATGTTTCATTTTTAGTTTTGAGAGGGATACACAATCGCCCTATATTCTATGGGGCGTCAAATAGAAATATCTCATGTCAGCAGTTCTTCTGCGTGTTCACACTCTCACAAAGAAAGTAGATAGCGCATGATATATGAGAATATCTCAAATATGTCAGCGGGGTTGCATGCTGCTCGTCCACTGTTGCTAGCCTTTTAAAGTGGGCTAAAGCTCATGGGTGAACATTCCTAACAGGAGAGTTACGACCAAGAGTGGATAATAATTTTAAAAAATAACGTATAATGTAATATTTACAATAATCGTACTATAAAATGACCGGGCGATTTTCTTTTCTTATTAATTAAATAACATGCACAGATGCTTTTAACTAATTACGTATTCTTTCAAGATGCCATTACTCTTCAAGTTGCCGCAAAATTTCACTTGAAAACTAATTCGAAAGGAGGACATCACAAAAATGTAAAAAAATAAAATGATACAGACCTTCTTATTAATCAAACCCGAGAATCTTCTGATAGTTAAAAATGCTTTTATACAATTTGAATTTTTAATAGATACATACAAAAAATATACTACAATTAAAAATAAGTGTGACAATGTCATCTATGAAAAACAATTTTAAGCTTTGTGAAATTTTGCAATATTGGCGGGACGCTAGAATCACCTTCAAAATTCTTTCTTTAAACGTCTTTAATTTGTACACTGATTAAACGGTGATGTTTTGTTCTCATACTTATTTTACGGAATACTATTAATTTTTGAAATTTTCAAATCCAACTCTTTTAGAATTGCCGTTTTTCATTGTTTATGTTGGGTGTTAACTTTTGGCTAAGCCGCTTAACATTTTAACTTATCTTGCGAACTCGTGAAATTAACTTTTAATTTATCTAAAGTGATTTAAATATATATATTACATTAGCTGTTTTCACAATAAATTTTATATTATGAATCAATCAAAACATTTGCATAAAGTAATTGTACGAAAATCATTTATTAGTTCATAGCATAACTATCTTTAATTCACGTAAATAACGAGTGTTTCCGGCACGGACCTGCGACACTTTGTGGAATGCCATTTTACATTCCCGACGGAAAACTTCCACCCCGGGCGGCCGAGTTTAAAGTTTTTTTGCTTGGACGATTTTGCAGGGTGTCCGAATCGTCATAGCCTGTTTGATGTAACGAATAGTTTCATTGTTCCTGTGTTAAATACACCTTGCCTATTTGATTAAAAGCAAATACAGACAGCTAGACGAAAATTTAATGTAGTTTCCGCTAGTTTTATAACAAGATGTGAACGATTTAAATTTCAAGCTATTTTTCAGTTTTTAATGCGATGAAACTATATAATTATCAATATTTTTTAACCATCATTTTAAAAATTTCTAATGTGGATGATATGGACTTCTAATGGAGTTTATCTCAACAAAAGTGTTTCTACAAAAATTGTTTGTTACCCAATTGCTCAACCTCTCAACCTTTCTATCCCTTAACTTTTTAAAAAGAAATTAGGGATAGAAAGATATGACTAGGACAGGACTAGTGGTTGACTAATTGCTCTCACAATGCCATTTTTTAGACTGGATGATTAGGAGGGAATTCAAGACATTACAAGCACTTATGCTTTTGGAAAGAAATCCATAAATCAATTAAAAAATAATTTATAAATATTGTCATACTGAGATTCCAATCCGAGGCCTCTGTAACCAAAACCAATCCCGTTGACCAGTTAGTCAATATTAGTGAAGCAATATAATAACTGTAGTATTAAATAATGAAGCCATTTTAATGTACGTCTGCTTTTGAACTTTTAAAAAAGTTAACTAATCTTCTTTTTCCAAACGCTGTTGGATGAAATATAATATAATATGTTGAATTTACTCAATTATTTTACATTAAACGTTGGGTTTTATAAAACATATCGTTAATATATTACGTGTTTAATAATAAACGCACGCGCCCTTAATTATTAGATTTAAATTTAAAAAGTAGTCTGTTCCTTGGATTTTTGTTTTTAATTATGTTCGCTTAAATAACTAAAGTTACGAGCGGATTCACACTTGAACACTCTTTTGCAGGCTAACTAATAATTAAATCAAATGGTTAATGAAAAAGTTAAATCATTATTTTTGGAACAACGGATCACGGTAATTTGATACCAAGAAGAAATATATGTATAACACTGTCAGAAATACTTAAATATGTACAAAACATATTTGTTCGCCAATGACGTTTAAAAAAACGTCATTTTTTTCAGGTGACTGAATTCCTAATCAATCAAGATTCGAGACAGTTAAATTTGAATCGTCCATTTTTTTTACACTCCACACGTTTTTTCACTTACGACTCGGATTTCGCTTTTAACGATTGGTAAATATTTGTATTGTGTATATCTATAAGAATACAATTTGTTATCAATAAGTTAAAAGCTATTTCGATTGATTTGAATGATTTAAATTTCGCCAAACCCTTCAGTTGAAATCTTAAATTAAATGACATCTTTTAAACTTTTATTTTTTTAAAGCATTAAAAATCTAACTAAAAATAAAATCCAACTATATATATATATATATATATATATGTATATATATATTTGATTAATAAGTGATCGCTTAGAAAATATATGTACAAACCTATCAAAGTAATTGACCAAACTATTAAAAGAATTTAAAACATATTTTTCATTATGAAAAATTCGTTGTTCCTTTTGCAAAATTCATCATTTTAATGGCTTTCTATAAAGTGAATAGTTTTCAATTATAAAACGGTGCAATTTTGCATCGTTCATTCATTTTACTGTCACAGGGAAGTCATTAAAAGATATTACAGTATTTGCACCAGGTGCGCAATTTCATAATGTTTGAAAACTTATTTAAAAAATGTCAGAAACTCTGAGTCGCTATTAAAATCCAATTATTTATTCAAAAACAAGCTACCATAATAATGATTAGGATATTCCAAAAGTTTGTTGAAAAATAAGCAAGGAATTTATCAGACTGAGAATAAATAACAAAGAATATCATCGTGAACCACAATCGATATTGGATATAATTAAATGTATACATTATTTTTGAAGACAGTGAAACAAAAATTTCAGTACAATTCAAAAATATTAGTTGTCTATGAATTTTTAGTAAATTAAGTTTACGTTGTTTGTATAACTAGTGGTTCCTGTGACGGTGTCAATGCGCAAATGTTTTTACAAGATGTTCGTTTACAACCAACAATGTAAATGTAGTATCTTATTTCACGAATAAATAAACAATTGATTTATACTTCACATACCTATTTGGCGAGATGCAGAACTGCAGGAGACAGACCGGAAATGCACAGTTGTATAAAGAGGAAATACTAAAATGAGCAATTGAAAAATGCAGCCGCCGTCAAGAACGAAGGTCTGTTTTTGAATGTTTTTATTACTCAACTGTGAGCACTAGCGACTAGAATTTTAAAAATTAAATAAACTTTTAATTACAAAGATTTAATATAATTAATCTGAGAATGTTTAAGAATTCATTAAACGATGATAATAAAACATTATGCCGACCGCGTTTTGCATCGCAAAGATTAAAATGTTACGTATAAAATTTAGAGGACTTTTCCCACGTGTTAATATTTTTGAATCAAGCACTACTTTAGTAAATATTTACATTCTACCCATTTTAATGTAAAATATTATTCCAATAAAGAATAACAATCAAATTTTAGTATATTAAAAAACTTTGTAATTTTGTATCTGATGATGCTTCTTAAAGAAGTAAAACACGTGTCATATTTTATAACACAAAGCTGTCAAATTTAATTTATATTAAGAATGAACTTTCACAAAGTTATCACTGAATCCATTGAAAAACCTTGATATTTTAAACAAAATATCATAAAATGATTGCATATTAGATGTAACATTATTTCAATTTTTCACTGGAAACCAATCCGTTCCGGTCATATTTTTACACTATAAAGTACTTAAAATTGAAAAAAAAAAAAAAACAACTACCATTATTATTTGGAAAGTACAAATTCTTATTAAAAAGCGGTGACTGGTTATGCAGGTAATATGTAGCGGAGGCGTAATTCGTTGCAGGTGCATGATTGCGTTTGATACCCACTTTAAAGTTGCTGAGAAATTATTTTGAAAAGTTTTTAAGCATGACGGTCTTTGTTTTTGTGCTTTATTAGTTAAACAACAGCCACTGCAGTTTATTCGCTCACATAGACGAAAACGTGTTCAAACAGAACGCTGTGTATGACTTACTATTAACTTTGGAACAACGAAAATAAAAAACGGGTAAAATGATACGCTGAAGCAGTTTAATTAATAAACGTGTACTTTCGATGGATTCGGCGGTAACTTTGTGGAAGTTCATTTTAATATAAAATAAAAATAACTTTGATTATTCCACGTATTGTGTATCAAAATGTGACACGTGTTTCGCCTCTTTCAAAGGCATCCTCAGACAACTACTTTCGCAAAAGTTTGCTTAAGTACGAATGATTTTAATTTTACTATTCTGATATATTATAATAAAAATCAAAATAAAATGGGAGGGGGTGATAGAAAAACAAACAAACGATAATGGTAATACAAATGACATTTACATTAAGAAATGATTATCTAATGAGTTGGATCAATTAGGACGGGTTAAACCGCTAGAAAATAATTACTATTCTGATATATTATAACAAAAATCAAATAAAAATGGGTGGTAAGGGGGGCAACAAACAAACGATAAAGGTAATACAAAATGACATTTACATTAAGAAATGATTATCTAATGAGTTGCATCAATTAGGACGGGTTAAATCGTTTGAAAATATATTTAACAGTGGTGAACCACCTGATTTATTCAAGATATTATTTAATAATGTTTCTTTATTATTAATGCTTTTATTTATCTCTAGAAATTCTAGACTATTCATTTTAAGGCCTTTTTTATTTACTCGATGGAGTATTCTACGTTACTGTTATGATTAAAATTATGTTCGTTTTCGATTAGATGATTAGCAAACTCTGAAAAATTGTTACTCTTTAGACACCTTATATGTTCTTTAATTCTAATATTAAAGTTTCTACCTGTCTGCCCTACATATGAAGCGGGGCAGTCTTCACAAGAGAGGCGATAGATACCACTCTGTGACAATGATACACAATACGTGGAATAATCAAAGTTATTTTAATTTTATAATAAACGTGTATGTCAATCGAATATGATTCATTGATAACACATCCCAAGAGAGTAGAGATATAATGAGAATACTTAAATAATCGATAACTCTATGCTAAATATACAATTACATTTTAATAACTTCGTTACTCCACTTATTGTTGTAAAGATTGTGACACGTGTTTCGAACATCATCAGACACGTTTTTAAATTATTTCAAAATTGTTAATAGATAACTTTCAACCCCTTTTTATAACATAAAAACGTATGTAGGTAAACTACACACAAGTGTTGTCACTAACGACACGCGAACTAGAATTCGCCAACGAAAAGCACGATTGGACTTGAACTGACTTGCATCCGTGAAATGCCTGACGATATCGAAAGGCAAAACAAAGGACAAAGGACTTAGTGACAAAATTTGTGTGAATGTGCATAATATGAACGGTTCGAATTAAATATTGAAATTCCACCAAGCACCTTCAGTATAAATCTCAAATTTTATAAGGTAAGTTTGAATCATTTTCTCAAAGCTGTATACTTATGCCTACTCTGTTAACACTGTCAAGCGGCTTATGTAAATCAGACATTAATTAAAAAAATAAAAAACACGTGAGATGTCTAAAAAGCAATATTTTTGCGGAATTTGCGAATCATTTGATAGAAAACGATCAAAATTTTATTAAAAATTATATTTCTTGTAAATACTAAAGGGTAAAAAATTAATAACTTTGAGTTTTTGGAAAATTATTAAAATCAATAATAGAAATAAAACATTTGTAAATAACAATTACCAAATATATTAACTATATTATTTAATTTTATATTAAAAATGAACTTCCAAAAAGTTCACAATATCCATCGAAAAACTCTGCACGGATTTTACTATGAGGCGGGTGGTAAGGGATTTTAGACATCACGGGTATCCATACCATCGAACAGAAATCCATAAATCGATTGAAAAATCATTTTAATAAACAGTCTGTACTGGGATGCGAACAGTTACCGAAGCTGTTAACATTAACCGCTCGACCACGGACCAAAATATTTTTTATTTAAAAAATATTTTTATTCATGTCAGTAAATAAATACATAAATAGTAAATGCGTGCAAGACTTTAAATAACTTAAAAAATCGACCGACGCAAACTAGTTTTGAGATTGAAAATTTAGAAACAGCTTTGGTTTGAGTTTCCAATCGACGATGCCAAAAAATAACAATTCATTTCCTCTGCCTGCCATCCGCTTGCACTTTGCGAGGCGTGACATACTTTTAAAATGTTACGTAGTTCTTGTACAAACTGTGGGTATTCAACCCTTATTAGTCTTTCTGGGTTTTGTATAAAAAGTTTTATAACAATTTATATTATTTTATAAGTTGAAAATGCTCTGTCTGAAACGAAACTTATAATGATTCTAATAAATAATTGTGGAAAAATATTTTTTTATACAGTTTTTTGTTACTCTAGTAGAAATTCTCTTTTCGTATAATATTTTGCAATATATAGCAGGTTCAATTATAATTTCAGTTTACATATTTTTCAGCAATTGAATTAGCGATTACGTTTGTGTATAATATTCGTTTAAAACGTGACTTTCATACATTAAAATGAAGTTGATAATGAAAAGACAACAGCAAAGTAAAGAAATACCGTTTTTGTTTTCTCGTTTTTTCAGCGAGGGTGAATGCACATTATACATACAGACTTTCTTTTATCGTAAGCTTAATGTGTACCGTCGAGAAATGAGGGCAGCAGTGGATGAATTTCATGCTGAAGACTTGAGTAAACGAACGTGTTTACACATGACTTGCAAGCGTGAAAATTTTAAACGAACATGTGTGAAAATTAAAAATATTCACCGAGATAATACAAAATAAACTACCGACTATCATGCAATATGTGCAGGGTTTTAAAGAGAAAAACATGCTCTAAATATACAAAAATATTTTTTTAACCACAAATGTTACCAACATAAATTATACTGATTTCTAATAACGTATCTCAAAAGAAAGTATGTTTCAGTTATTCAATTGTTTAACCATTTTATTCACTAAAAGTTAAGGATAAAATGATGGAACTAAAACCTATAACTAATAAGGAAACTATTTTTTAATATAAAATAAAATAAAATAACGCATACCTTTATTTTGTAATTAATGACTAATTATTACAACATCAACTGAAGTAACAAAGTTATCAAATTTAATTTTATACCTAAAACAATATTTAAATGCCCTATTTTTGGGATCAGATATGTGAGAAGTTAATATAAACATCACAAAGAAATATGCTTTTGAACAGAGTTCCATAAGTTGACTCAAAAATAAGTTTACTAAAGTGTTAGCTACTGAGCTATAAGTCCTTGGTCACTGCACCTAAACAAGGAGAATTTTCAAACTTATAAACCACTCGGCTGCGAGAAAACCATATTCCCCAAACTCAATCCATTTTTTCAAATTCATGTCCGCTTCCAATTTGGAGCATATAGCTTTCTAATGGAGGAATGTCAAGATAAGTTTTTCTACTAGAACTACTAGTTACCAAATTGCTCAACTTTTCTTTTTCTGAAGAGTCGGAAAAAAGGATACGGTTTGTACAGGACTAGTGATTAGTTGATTGCTCTTGCTACTTCCCATTATTTTAGGATTCGAAGGTCGCGACGGAATTTTTTAACATCACAAACGTCCATACTTACGAACCGAAATCGATAAATCGAAAAAATGTTGTTCGTAATGGAATTCGAACCCTGTAAAATCTGCCACGGAAGCCAAGGGCGTCGACCACTGCACTACGGGTTGGATAAAATTGTGCATAAAAGTATTTCTTTATAAAATTGAAATTATCAATCGCGAAATCAGCGAATTGAACATGTTCAACTAATGAGTTCATCAAATCGGAAGCGAAACCGGTAATGATTATACATATAATAACATTGTGAAATAAATACAGACACTAGTGTTAATTTCACAAACTAATCATTTCATTACAACAAGAACAATTATACTCACCACATACATATTCTAGTAATGAAAAAATTGTGTTCAAGTTTATTAGTCAATCTTCTTTAGTATCATTATATTATATTATATTTTCGTTGCCGTTAATATTATTATTATGCAATGTCAATAAAGTTTTATCAAAACAATTTAACGGTTACCTTCACCTGCGTCTGAATAGTTCAGAGAGGGTAGTGGGGAGCGGCGGGAGAGTTCTGGAGGACGATGCTCCCGTTGATACAGCCTGGCTTTTCAGATACAACCTTATTGCGGAAGGCTAAATGTTGCGTGAAATTCACTTCGCATTATTATTACTCATTCCGATAAGTTTAACGGGAGAAAAATGGCAAACTGCTTTCCGGTTCGACGCATACGTTGTACACTATTTTTCATTGATACTAAGAAATTTTATATTCATTGAGTGGGTGGGTAAATTTTTATGATTCACATTGCTTAAATGATTAGTATTTTTAGCAGTATTAGTTTTCAAATTGTACTATTCTTTATGTTAAAAGTCTCAAAGTTATTAAATAATATGACATTTATATTAGTAGTTAATGTAAACATGTTATCCCAAATAGATTTTGACCGAATAATTAAAAATTAATAAAATTAAATAACATTCAGGAAGTAGGGTCATGCGTTTCCATTCGATTAAAATTCAGTTAAAGACTGGGCAAGTAAAATTAAACTTATAAATTTAATATCACATTACGAAAAATTTGTGATTATAGTAAAACACGTTTGCTAACTTAACACTCAAAATCAATATTCGTGAAGGTTTTTTTTTATTATTTTGCTCATTTGAAGCGTTAAGCTGATTTATTTTTTCGACTGATTTAGAATCAAATGGTAAAGGGATTTCGCACATAGTGTCAGTAAGAAAAAAACTAATAAAATTCAATTAATATGCATTTTTACATTAACACGTAATAATAGTTTATTTGAGCTTGGCCGGTAAGTCGATAAGCCAAAGGGGGTGCTGAAAACGTTATATGGTAGTATTATTTAATGTACCCGACTTGGTGTCAAATGAGATAAATTACCAGGCTTTTAAGAATTTCGCGGCGTAGAACGTTTCGACATTATCTGATCGTTTCGTGTATCTTGAGGGATTGATTTCTTCCACACTTAAGTGTAAGTCTTGAGGAGTTTTTCATTAGATACTATTAGACACCATTCAAAAAAAGCTGTAAATACGAATAACGTTTGTGACGCCACTGGATACTGCCGTATAAAATTAAAGGAGATGGAAGCAGTGATGGGTGGAGGAAGGCAAGTGATAGTTTATTTGGATAAATGATGTTTTTAATATTTATTTATGATGATAAAGAAAAACATTGCTCCCAACGCGACTGTCGCCGCTACAGACACTATTGCTAATAGGTAGGCCATTTTTCTTAATAACAAGATATTTTTTTACGAAATACGATTAAAAAATTAGCGATTAACGTTTCTTCTATGTATATAAAACGATAAATGATATTGTCTTATAATTTAAGATTTCAACTGAAGGTGCTCGGTGGAATTTTAATATTAAATTTGAATCATTCAAATTATGTACATTCACACAAGTTTAATAACTATAGTACAGTTGAAAAGCGCACCGATTTTGAATGAACAGGTAAATCTGCCAAATTCCCTACTCGCATACCCTATATGTGAGTAAATATAGTCATAAAATTTCTCCGAAAAACAAAAATAAATATAATGCTTAAAATTATCCACCATTCAAATCTGTAGGTATTCCTATGAGACAATCCTTTTCGCCAGCAATGGCTTTAAACTTAGTGATACATGTATTTCTTATTTAAACATGATACATTCATTTACTAAGCGTCAGTTCAAGTTCATCCTTGCACTTGAAAGGCGAAATCCGGGTCGTCAGTGACAAATCTTGTGTGAATGTACATTATTTGAACGATATAAATTTGAGATTGTCTTGTTGTTGTATATTATACTTTAAAGAGAACCTTCTTAACCTTTTCCATACGGTGCTAAAAATCCCGCGCGCTCCGGTGATATGTATTTTCCACAACTTGATGAAAAAGTGATTTAAAAATCGGAAAAATTAGAGTATAATGAATATTGATTTTGTTAATCATGTTGCAAGAAGAAGTTTAACATTTTTTGTAATGTTAGCGCTGAAAATTGTCTGAAAACGAGAAAAAAACATCGCAAATATCCGTAAACCGCCGCATATGACAACTTACATGCTACTAAATCGTATACCGTCCGCAACAATGTTTTATACCAGACGAGGTCAAACACGTGCATACAGATACGCACACAGCGAAATTCACAGGCAAACATCTCTGTATTGGTGAGTCTATCCCTGATATGTCGACAAATTATTTATTTTCTTCACTCCAGATGAATAATTTTACATCGCAAAATTTTTATATAATTCTTAATTATATTACGGAGGAATACATAAATTCTGAGCACCATATCTATTATATTTCTTATCGATATTGGCATTATTTGAGTCGAATTGTAGTAAATACATACTGCAGAGAGGGAAAGGTTAAAAAATACATGCAGGAGAATAAAATGTAATTTATACTTTGTCGATGTCGATTTTGTCCGTAAGTTGATATTTACTCATTAAAAAATTGATTGTACAAATTATACTCTCAACAATAAATGAATTAGATTCGGCGATGTGCGATTAAATTTATTATGTAAATTGAACCCTCCGCGGCCTATAACCCAAATGTATTATTTCAGCGATTATTTTCGTAAATAACGTATTATGCACACACGGCAAAATAAATACAGCCAGGATTAACGACTTTGAGCCTCGGGATGATAAAATTCCCCATCGGTATTAAAGAATTAATGACTGTTTTTTTTTTATATTACGAAAGGTGTAGTCACTTCTGTTCCGATATAATAAAACCGTTGTTTTTTATGACTAAAAAAACAATAAATAATATATGTCTAAAAATATTTTTTCAAGATTGTTATGACATATCTGTACACTGACAGAAACATTAAATATCACTGGAATATATAATAAATTCTCAGAAAAAGATATTTTATCTATATATAATATACAAAAACAAATGTTTGTTTGTCCCGTATGCGTTCCTATACCGTTCATCCGATTGCAATAAAACTTTGGTGAATTGTTGTGCGGACGCCCGCGAAGGTTTCTGAATTAATATAGCCAGCGGTGGGCTGGCAATACGTTGACAACGGGGTTCGCTTTATATCAAAGCAACTGTCGGTATGCCGGGGAAGCAGTGAGTTTTTTTTAACACTCCTATGCAATTATATGCAATACTATATTGTGTATCCAAAAACACTTCAATAAACATAATTAAAACACGAACACTTTCTTTCTTTGCAACGCATGCCGGGTGGTTACTCGCTAGTAAGGGTCCTAGCCTTATCTTTCTATCCCTACTACTCTTTTTAGAAAAGAGAGGTTGAGCTACTGAGTAACAAACAGTTCTCGTAGATTTATTTATTTATTATGTTGATATACTTCCATTAAGAGTTGAGAGACACGTAATCTCTTATTGATATGCTTCCATTTAAACACATATAATAATGTTTAATAAAACAAGATATGTTTAATAAAACGAGATGTGTTTTTTTTTTATATAGGATAAGAGCATTATAATAAGGCGGTATATGAATTAACATTGAAATCAATACGTCAAACAATATGCAACCTAAATTAGAAATTGGGCCACACATGGCCCGCGGGTTGAGGTTTGGGAATGCCTGAACTAGATGATAATGTTATAAAAAACTAATTATTGTATTTAGTTCATATTGTATTAAATGTGTTATCGTTATTAAAGGTCGAAACACGTATTACAATTTTTAACACAACCACTAATGTAACAAAGCCATCAAATTCAAATTTATATATGTATAAAAGCCCACAAAGCTACCGCCGAATTAATCGAAAGAATTATTATTTTTTGACATCACCAAGTTGATTAAAAAATTAAGTAGCACGTTTACAAACAATGTCTTAATTTTCCATTACAATAATGGAAAAACAAGCTAGATAGGTTTGAATCAAATGATCTTAAGTAAGAAACTATCCAGTTTCTTGCTCTCTTAAGTTAAGTAAACACACGCTCTGTAAACTGAATTCATTATTCTTCTGTAATCCATTTTAATGGTCCAATTAGGTGCCGGGTATCGCTTCTTAGTAGCAACACGTTTAATTGAGTTGAAAACTGTTTGCGAATCTGTTATTATTTTTTATCGCTCGTGTAATTAAGCGGAAAACAGAGGTTGTATCAATAAACGGATAAACGGCCTACGTCAGTATTGTTATAAGGTATTTATTTTATTTCCGTAAAGCTTAAAATAATTATGCAATATTCCGAATTGTTAGTTCATTCAATTTACACCACAGAGTGTAATTAAAGTATTGTCAAAAAGCAGAGTGGAGCATATGAGTTTATCATAAAATTATTTCAATTCATTCATGTAAGTTCTCTTTTTTAGATAAAATAAACGTTGAGAGTATAATTATTTAGATAGAGTATTGATTAGAAAGGTAATAAAGAATCATCGATATTGATTTCTATCGGAAAATTCTATACTTTGTATTTGTAATCAAATGAGGCAAAAGCCTATATATTTTTTTAAAATAATGTCTCCACCAAGAATTGACAGTGAACACATTAAATTCGATTAAGACAAAAGCAATTATTTTATTAAAATATTATTGAATTTCTTTTTCTTTATAACGATCCAATCAGAGTTATCTGGTCGTATTATTATTTAAGTGGCAAAGTATTTTTAGTATTTTCTTTTACTAAAGTTGAAATTTAAAAAAAATGTATTTATAGCAACTAAATTGGTATTATTTGACGAATATTTTAAATCGTCGTTTTTTTTTCGTCACTTCTACTGCACACCAATGAATTATTACTTTAATATTTTCGATGGATTCGGCGGTAACTTTATGAATGTTTAATTTTAGATTTAAAAAAAAATGTTAACTTTGTTACTTTACTTGTTATGTCACGTGTTTTAGATGCTTGTTAGTTATCAAATTTAATTTTATATTGTACACTTATTGAGACTGAGATAAAATAAGAAATTGATAGAAGAGTTTTAAATATTACAAAAACTCAAGTCTCCGACTGCAAATGATTACAATAAATACTTGAATATCAATTGCCCAGCTGAGAGACACGACTTACCCCTTATTGTTTCCAGAAAAAGTATATTGTTAGAATTATATTGGTAAGTATGTATTGTATTACTTTTTATTTAATAAAAGGTTGTCACTACAAACAAGATGAGTAAATTGTTCGTTCTTTTATGATTAAAAAATTCACAATCATAAAATCTAAAATACGAAAATATATTACCTACTACTGACTTATGAACTATATTGAATCGAGTTTATTCGATTATAATAGTATTCCTATATCACACAGTGCAGGTATTCGGTTCAATACTATGAAAAGATTGCTCTCGTACACTGTCGTAGCAAATCCAATCAGACCGGCGTAGACTCGTCTACAATGCGGCTACGATATCAATTAGTATGAATTTCGTAGCGGACTGGGCAACGCGCAGCGGGCATTCCGCAATATTAGTTGTCTTGTGTCTTTGTAATGGTCGGGGTAAACATGTTTTAAATCAATACACATAATTCTGGTAAAATAGTTCTCAACGCTTGTCAAATCCTGGAATGTAAATTTTCATTCAACGCTGTATTTAGCAGCATACACCACTTGGAAAATTTGTACCATTTTCCCTTATCTGCTTTCAGAAGAAAGTAAAAATATGCAACATACATTATTCGTAAAAAACTTTACTAAATTTTGTTTGACAATGTTCGTCAAAGAGGCGAAACAAGTGTCAAGTTACAGAACCTATAGAATAACAAAAATTTTAAATTTAATTTATAATAAAAATAAACTTCTACAAAGATACTCCCGAATCCATTGAAAAAACTTAGAATGTATCACTGTTTTTTTGTTTTCAATATTTCTGGCAAATGAGCATTATAATTAAAAAATAAAACACTTTTTAATATTTGTCAGGACAGGTTGAAATTTTAAGTGTTTCATTTTAAATAAAACAGACATTTTTAAGGTGTTCACTGTCAATACTTGGTGGAATGGCATTATAATAAAAATAATAAAAGATTTATTCTCCTTATCGGTTGATAATGCTCGTGAGGAGCGAAACCGGTCCTGATCAAATAAATTTTAAGTGGGAAAAGTACTAAAAATCTTTTATTATTTATATTATAATGGCATTCCACCAAGTATTGACATTGAACATATTAAAACATTATATGTTCAATCGTTTACAATTCTGAAATCGCAATAGAATGTGTGAGATCGGCTAAAAACAAATATTATTATATTTCTAAGTTGAGCGATACTTTCCCATCTATTTGTAATGAAATCTGATGTTTAAATACTTTCTTAAATGCTTAATCCTAAGTCGATATTATAAAAATCATTGTAGGGCTTATTAAACACGATTAATGTTTTTATTCATATTCATACAAAATAATAACAAATAAGGAAATAAAGGTAAAATAAGAATCATGAGTACAATTTAAACGATCAACAAATATCAATAGATTAATATGTTTTATATTAAAACTTGGGTTTCAAACCGGTTCAATAGTATTATTACTAACAACCAACAAAACTACACGGAGGAACTTGAACTGGTGGTTAGTTGATAGATTTTATCGTGTGCATATAAGAATACCAAAAATAAGTACAAATATTATTTAAATATTAACGCGCTCTGAACTAATTTTAAACTGATTTTTTTTTCTATCGAATGATTTATTTTTATGACTTTGAATATAGAAGACAATTTATTTATATATATATATTTTAACCATGTCTGCTCCAAATGTGGAGCAAATGGGCCCCTAATGGAGTTTATTTCAACATAAGTTTTTCTACGAGAACTTCTTGTTACTCAGTTGCTCAACCTCTCTTTTCCCAAAGAGATTAGGAATAGAAGGATAGGGCTAGGACATGACTAGTGGTTGGCTAATCGCTCTCGATACGCCCCGTTCATAGGATAGGATGGGTGGGAGGGGGTAATTCAAGACATCACATACATCCATGCCTTCGAACAGAAATTCATAAATGAATTGAAAAATCAATTTATAAAACTGTCCGTACTGGGATTCGTACTAGTGACCTCTGTAGCCGAAGCCAACCACGTTTACCACTCGACCACACAGGCGGCCAATTAAAGACTTTAAATACTACAAATGTGTTGATTGACTTGGCATTTTCTTGGTAGAACTCCATTTTTTTATTATTATTATTCCATGTCCGCTCCCAATATGGAGCATATGGACTCCTAATGGAGTTTATCTCAACAGAATTTTTTCTACGAGAACTGCTTGTTACTCAGTTGCTCAACCTCTCTTTTTCCAAAGAGAGTAGGAATAGAAGGAAAGGGCAAGGACAGGACTAGTGGTTAGCTAATCGCTCTCTATACGCCCCGTTCATAGGATAGGATGGGTAGGAGGGGGGAACTCCATTATACTAGGGTTAAAATAGTTCATATTTAGTACATATTTAGTTCTACCGTTTTTATATTTATTAGTTGATAGCTATTTCGGCATCGTCAGAATAGTTCTGACGATGGCGTTGCTATTTTTACATTACTACAGATGTTCTTTATTTGGTAGTAAATTTCTCACGTTTTTTTTTTGTTTTAATTGACAAAAATAAGAAATCTGTAAAGAAATAATTCTGTAAAAATTTAAGAGTGTATATAAAGTTAAGAGATTTCTCTTAATTATACAGACAGCCCAATGTGATGATTGATTAATTATAAAACCAAACTAGAAGTAGGATCGTAGAAGTTTCAGTTTTTATTACGTTCTGATAGATTGATTGAGTTGCCGCTAACGAGGAGAGTAAATGGCTTTTCTGGTGCAAACAAAACAAGATAACCGTGGAAAACTTTCAGTTTTTGAAAACCATAAAAAACTTCCATAAAATATATATTTAGTTTAACCTAGTTTCGCATTGGATTCTTTATCGTAAATACTCATAACCTCAATGTTTCTAAAAAAGTTCTCGTGCATGGGAATACACAATATTCCTTAGAGAAAACTAAGGATATATTAGTAGCATTTTTTGTCAAAATATTACGTAAAAGTAAATACAAACTTCTTTAATTTTATTACTCATTTGAAAGCATAAAAAATATGCAGGATTCTCTGTTTGAGTCGTCATCATTAAAATCAATAGTTGTATTTTTTTTAAAGTTGACTGTGCAATCATAAGAATACTGTTCTAGTACGGTTCTAGTCCCGGCAATTGAAATATAAAATTCGAGATTTTAAAATAATAATTGATTTTTGTGACTGAATTATCTGTATGAAATACGAGATAATTTTTTTTATTAAAAACGCGGTCATAATTCCGCAGCTTGAACTGGGTGATAAGTCTTGGGTTATATTTAGAAAATATTGATGGTTTATTTATTTTAGTCGGGAGCATCTCACAGGCATCTGCCCAAGAGTGAGTGACTTGCACACAATTGGTAAAAAAAAAAAATGTTTTCTAGATTAAGGACATGTTTTTATTTACAAAATATCAGTTAAAAATGTCAAAATTTATATAAATGTAGATTTAATGAAAGTAATATAGAACATATTTTTTTAATAACTAAAACAACGACAGAATTAGGGATCTGTCGTCATTCTGTACTCTAGTGACACTTTTGAATCGTAAGTGGTAGATGATCTCCTTGAGGCTAAAAAAAAATTTCAAAGAGTTTGTTACTCTGTGTGATCTAGTTGGTAAGCACTTTGCCTTAGTGATTAAGCAAGTCTGAGTTCAAGCCCGAAAACTTTAATGTCAAATTTAGATTTTTCAATTTAAATTTGAGATCTACGAGATCTACGGGTGTTTGTAATGTCTCCTCAATCAAGCTGATCCCAATCAACTTCAAAAATTCTCATCGAATTTATCTCTTATGATCTTTCAATTTTGAAATATTTAATTATAATATTGAATATGTATATAATAAAGTAACATAAATTACCGATAGTAAGATTCACATAACATTTGAAAGTAACGTAAGAAAAAATTAAAGATCTACTTGATTTTTTCGTGACGCAGAACATGTAGTAATCAATATATAAACATAAATTTTGTTTGTAAGAAACGGTAACATTTGTTTGCCAGCGTGATTTGTCGGTTAAATTTCCTTTGAGGCCGTCAGAAAAGTTTGAAAGAACAAAAAATCATATAGGTACGTCGATTGCACAGTCGTAAATCTTCATAGGCGAGCTCGGACATACTTTATCCGTAGTTATAAAGCTACTCATTTTCAAACATTTATTATCAAAGCAAAGTATTATTTTTAATAGCAAAAAAAATATTTAGTTACAAAATTGATAGATATTTTTTTTTTGAAAATCAATATGTTCTTTTTATAATATGACGGATGCTACCCATATTTATCAAAGGATATAAGTGGTGAGATCTTCAAACCTTGCAACAATTTGCCAACTGTTTATTCTCCCGCAAATTGAATTTCCAGTACGTTAATTAATAGCAGGATAAAATTTCATATTGGATTTAAATGATCATTTTTTTCGGATCCGTGGCGCAATATTAATCGTTGTTGACTTTCGTGATAGATAATACGGGTTGAAGTCCCAGAACGAACAGATTTTTTAAAAATCAACTTTTATGATGTCTTAACATTTCCTCTCACCTTCCAATCCTAAAATAAAGGAGGGTAACTGGAGCGATTATTTTATCAGTTGTCTTATTTTTTTTACCCTTAATTTGGAGGCCATATGCTCTACATTTGGAACGATTATTAAAAAAAAAAAATATTGCTATAAAAACTTTTTTATGCTCATTTTTATCACAACGAATTTAAAGAAAAATCCATACCATAAACAGATTACACGCGAAACTAAATGCTTGTTGAACGAAGGGCCTACGTAATTCTAAGTAATTTACCCTTTTATTTTTATGTTAAAATATTATGCAAGTACATTTTAATGGATGACGTATAATATATTATCTACCTAGAAGGATTTTTCATAATTTTTAAAAGCAACCGCAGTTAATTAAGAAAAACTGGGTAGCAATCTCATGGGAAGAAAGCACAGTGGAGTACGGTAAGAGTTCGAAAAAAAATATTCAATTAAATAATGATTTTAAAATACGTCAGCAATTAACAAAATTTTCATACATTTTATATATCGACTGTATAAAGGCAAAATGACGTATCCTACACAACACAGTTTAACAGGAGGCAGAAAAAAGTTTTTTGATGATGGAAAAAATCAAAACAACAATCATACAACCTTTAAATGCGCGAAAATCAATAAACTGATGATTTTTTTACTTAATCTAATATTCATTGGAAAAAAATTAAATGGACAGAATTTAAATCAATTTTTGGTCAGAATAAAAATAATATACGGTCAGAATATTTTATAATCATTTTGGTTAGGTTAGGATTTTTTAAATTTCATTTAAATTATACTATTTATAATGAACGATAATTATGACAATTTAATATAAATTCTGACCAATGTAATATACCAATATAATTCTGACCGGAAAAATACGAGCCATATTCATTTCATAAGTTGTTTAATAAAAGCTTTTGTAAGTCTTTTTTCCTGGTTGCAAATTTCGGGTTCCTTTTCTTCAAACTTAAAAACTAAACGTAGATACTAATTTTAGTATCTACGTTTATTTTCTAAGAATTTTAACTATAGATAGAGCGTATGTTAAGTTGAATATATTGTGATTATCGAAAATAAGCTATTTAAAAAAAAAACTGTGGGTTATGTCCGTTTGTATTTCTACAGTCGATTATGAATAGGAAATTATTAGCAGAAAGTAAAGCCACCTGTAAGAATACGCTTAATATGATTGTAATGATGCACAGGAGCATAGAAATAGAGAATTTTGTATGAAAAAAATGGTTCACCGAGATGCGGTTGTCGGAAGCGGCAGCAAAATCTGCTCGCATATTTCCACCATTATTCTTGAGGAAAAACAAAAACTGTTTAAACTATTTTTTTAGTAAACAGTATCATCAAATGTAGATGCCAATATAATATTGGATTAAAAATATATTATGTCTACGAATGCTACGTCTTTGAAAATAGCTTGTATTTTTTCACATGAATAACAGCTGGCTGAAAGCGTCAGATTGAATGTCAAAACGGTGTAAAATTTCAAGCGAAAAATCTTCGTTTTATATAATTCATTAATGATAAAATTTTAATTTGTCTTAAGAAAGTTTAACAGTCAACAAATTTAATGCAACAGTATTCAAATTTTTAATTATTCACAACTGTTAAAACATGGAAGAGCAAGAAGGTATGAAATAACTAGATTTCTTCAAAAACTTTCCGTTTCAACAAATTTAAAATTTAATTTAATATATCTAGATTTTTGCCACCTTTACAAACCTTAATCAACTTAAATTGTCTTTCGATACATTCAGAAGATACATCAATTACAAGGTGGCGGTGTCAGTAATCGAAATTCACCGCATGTACTTTATGTGTACGCTACGCAGACACACACACAGAGAGAGAGAGTATATTCAAGTGTTGTGAATTACATATAGACATATATTTATATGTATATATATCTTGTAAAATAAAAATTATGTACGTTAAGACTTTTTTTATTCAGCGATTAAAGATGCTCAATGATCAATGACTTTTTTTATCGAAAACGTTTCATCTCAAAAATTAAAACTAGTCAAAAAAGTATCGATTGCAAATATTCACTATATTTAAATATATATATTATAAAATATGTTAACAAAATCTCAACAGTCACCAGTGTCTCCACTACAGGGTTGGACTGCAGTGGATTCGAAGGGGTTCGCGTTAGTTACTTGTTAGTTTCGTCTTAGGTTGGCAAGCTTCTTGTGAGCCCGGGTATAAATAACCGGTTTTAAGCAAAATTTGCGACATTCAATAGACGGTTTTTTCAACACAAAATCCATAGCTTAAAATAAAATGGCATGAAATATATGGTTAAATAGTTAGTATACATCAATGAATGAGTTAAAAACCATACGACCTACTTTATTACCCAACGGGTATATTCTACTTCAGGAAATTTAGGTTACTATGTAATAGGATGTTTTGTGTTTTGTGCACTTGGTTTATTTAAATCTTCGATAGAACTGAGTTTTTTATGTACTGAAAGAAATGGTTATAGAGCAAGTTATAATACAATTTTCGTTTCCGCCAAATTAAGAGAAGCGGGAGAGAACATATTTTATTTGGGAATAGACGCACAATAAATTTGATTTTAGTATACCAACTTTAACGGTTATGTTTTCAGGAAGGATGACGAACAGTTTATTGTATTTTATAAAGTTTTTTTTCCATTAAGAATATGTGCAGTCATCTTGTTTTGGAAATCGAAATCTATTATTAGTACTGGTATATACCGTCACCTGAGACCTGTATTGGAACATTTCAACATTCAAGTATTGAAATTCTATGCAACGATATATATTTTAAGACATTTTAAAGTGGTTTATCTAAAAAATGGAAGAGATTTTTCTCTTTAAGGGAGATATCGCACCATAGCACTAACATTAATGAAGGAAAAGATTTTTTCCTAACAAAAACAAAACACCATGTAGATGTACATTTCTCAATCTACGTTTTTCTCATCTCTCTATTAAGAAACAAATTTGCTTGATTTAAAAATTAGATAAATACTGTATTAAGCAAGAGAAAAAATAATGCAGCCCAACTAAATAATAACATCTCCTTGGACTAAATTCAATAAGGCACGTTGTAACCTTTTTGTATATATTTTTTTATCGATTTTCATAATAAATATTCTACGATGGTTTACGTTCTTAATTGGATAATCTCCGACTCTTCGACTTTGAATTTGCAATAATGGTGAAAAAATAAATGTTTTTTTTTAACCATCCAATTAGCTTTAACTGCTTTAAAATAAATATAATAGCAGTTAAGTGTAACTGAAAATAGTTAATAGGTATTTCGATATTTCATATAAAATAAAATCATTGATAAATAAACATAATCATAAACGGTTGATTTTGATAAATAACAACTGTTAGCAGAGTAAAATTATTTAAATTTTATCATAATATTTAATAGAATCTAAACATTCAAAATTCGGTTTTGGGTAATTTTTTATATCGAAATACCGGTATCTTTGCATTTTTAAAACCGGTATTTCGGTTTTCCAAAAGTACTGGGATCCTGGTTTCGTTAATATCGGTATTAAAATTCCTAGTCTAGGCCGATTAACAATAATATTAAAAAATTGATACGCATATTATGAATATGAATATGAATACAAGATTGTGTAAAAAAAATCTTTGATTATTTTTTACAGAGCTCGGAAAAACACCCAAAAATTGTGCCTCTGCACTAGAATTATTTCCTGAATAAGAAAGCTTATAGTCGGCAATTGAAATAAAATGAGTTATCCTTTAAATTTATTTAGACAGTCTGTATTGAAAATTAATTTGAATATGCTCCAAAAATTAGTCGATCCTTTACTCTCGATTTGCCAATTTTGCCCGCTATTTCGATTTTTGACCGCATACGTTAAAAACATTTTCTTACAACACTTTATTAATATTGATAAAGCTTGCTGTAAATAAAAAATATATTTTAGGTACAGGCATGTGAAGAATAATAAAACTGCTCGTTGAAATTTGGCCAGGCAATAAGTGGATTCTGTCCCCGAAAAAGGTTTAAGGGCGTGCGTATCATTACATCGTAAAAGGCTTACTTCACATTTACAAAAAACCTTTTCGGGGTTACAGAATAATATCGTCTCTCAGTGGTTTATGCATCAATATTAAAACGATCGACTAGTCGATGTCCATACATTCCCTTAAATAAAAGCAGCAAAGTTTACGAACATCGATTAATTGGAATTAATTGGTTTCGCTCATTGCGAGCATTGTCAACTGATAAGAAATAAATATTAACAGAGCTATTTACACAAAAATAAATTGAAATGAAAAGGTCTAAACAAAATTGACATTGAAAAGAATTTACAAATTACAGTATAAGTGATTCTATAATTTTACAAAATTAAAATGTTTAACACGTCTAAAATATAATTAAAAAAATCATCCAAGATTTATCAAATTTAATATATTTTGTATCAGTTGACAATGCTCACAATGAGAGGAAGCGGTCCTGAACATTTAAATAAAGTGGAATAAAGTAGAAATGAATATTATGTTTTTATTAATATAATGCTTTTCCACCAAGTATTGACAGTGAACACCCTAAAAGTGATGAATGATCATGTATTAGATTACAATAAGAAAAGCATATATTTTTTAAAATTTATTATCACCTTTCAATAAGCAACAGTTGCAATAACTACGTTAATTATTGGCCGATATATGAGATATCTAGTCGGGTCTGTAGTGCAGTGGTAAACGGCTTTGGCTTCCGTGGCGGATCTTACGGATTATCAAATCGAGTACGATTAGCATTTTTTAAACGATTTATTGATTTGTTTTCGAAGGCATGGATCTATTTGATGTCTAAAAATTACTTTCTAACCTTCCAATCTTAAAATATAGTGGAGTAGCGAGAGCGGTTAGGTAACGAGAAGTCTTTTCTTAGCTTCTATTATTATCTCTTCGAAAAAAAGAGAGGTCAAGCAACAGAGTAACAAGCAAAAATTTCGGTTGAGATACCTCCATTGGGAGCATATGGATTTGAAGATATCGGTGAAATACTGCGGCAATTAAATGTTTGACAAATCATTATGTGAAATAAATGGAAGCAATTTTAAGTTGTTTAAGTTAATGAAAGGTTTTGTTGTGGTTTTTGTTACGTGTACTATAAATCATTTTTCTAAAGCTTTGACAAAGAAGAAATGTTGAAATTACATATACTATATGCGGCATTGCGAGAAATATTAATACAGTTACTTGTTCACTTTTAAGGTGTTCACTGTCAATACTTGGTGGAATGGCATTATATTAAAAAATAATAAAACATTTTCTATTACAGTTACTTGTATAATATTCGACCCTAACTACACCGACACAAGAATTAAAGAAAAAAATACAATATTAACTAAAATATAAACGATTTGTGTGAATGTAGCTTTACGCACAACACAGCGACATCTTTTTGGAAACAGAATTAAATGAAGGGTGATATGGAACACATCGTAGTAGTTAAATAATTTCAGAGAATCCTGTTTAAATGAACAGTTTTGTTAGTATCTCGGGACACAAACACACTAAACACACAAAAACTACTAAAAGTCAAACGCATTACTTTGTGTCGATGAATTTTATATTGCTTCAATAAAACGGTGTACATACAGTTTTGAATCGTTTCAATTGAAAAATAAAATATTATTGTTTTGTTTTGGCTATATATTTTTGTGATAAACAATAATATATTAATCTTTTCAAACATAGTAGAACACACTATAAATTATAAAATCGATAAGAGGTTGTAATGCTTGTATCAAAGGAAAGATTATATAAAAATAAAAAAGGCTTGCAGCTATCAAATTTCAAAAGTTTTGTTAAAGCATATTAAGTTTCTTAAGTATTTTTTCAGCAAAGAAAATAATTTAAGTGCCGCTGGCACTACACTTATTGCCTGTAAAATGTTTTTGTGTATAGTTGCTTTTTCTCACTAGTTTTCCTACAAAAAGAATATTGAAAATAAAATGAATATTTACTCATGATTTGTGGTAATGTACTAAAGATTCAAAACTGTTGCGGGTTTCATTAAACAAGTTTTTTTTCTGTAATTCCCACATTTTTTTGTCAAGGTTTTAAATATTATTTCGATTTATAAATAGTATATGTATCAAAAAATCAAACCAAACCATTTCTTTCATTTATTTCATAAAAAAAAATTCAAACATTTGATTCCCGCTATATTTCATCGGTATATTCAAATTAATACATATTGTGTATATGTATTTTATTATTTTTATGCCTCAAATTTGAAGCATATAGTCTCCCAATTGAGGTTTTTTTTAACATATTTTTTTCTATGAGAACTGCTTGTTAACGTTGTGTTGGCGCAGTGGTTAGCGTTGTTGGCTTCCGTGCCGGATCTCACGGATTCGAGTTCAGTACGAACAGCATTTTTTCGATCGATTTATAGATTTCTATTCGAGGGCTTGATTGTTTGTGATGCCTAAAAAATTCCTCTCACCCTTCTGATCCTTCACTTACTGGGCGTAGCGAAAGCGATTGGTTAACCACTGGTCATATCCTAGCCTTATCCTTCTAACTCTACTACTCTATTTTAAAAAGATAGGTTGAGCAACTGAATAACAAACAGTTCTCGTAGAAAGATTTTTGTTGAGATACCTCCATTAGAAGGCCATATGCTCCACATTGAAAACGGACATATATTTCAAAAATTATGGATGCATATGTTTTAATCTTTTCAAATATACTCAAATTAAGTGCAGAATGCACATGAGTGTTTGTGCACTAAGGTATCGATATACATACAATATTATTTATCAAACATTAGATAGTGTTAAAAAAATTGAGTATTCAAATATGAACAAAAGTATTTCATGACTGTTAAATAGTAACTACGCATTTATGTATAATAAAGATAATATTTGTTTATTTTTTTTTTTATTACTTGATTCTTTTTAGTAAAATTTATTTTTTCAAGGTTTATCATTTTTATTTGATGGACTGTTTTATTATTCACAGAGACAACATTTCCATTTAATAAATTTATGGATATCTAACGAGTTTTCAATGGAAATAATGAATATTCATACAACCTTGAAAAATAAGTGGAAAATTCTCAATAAAATATGCTTTCAGTGCAAATTGACTGTAAATAAATTTTTCATAAAGTGGCTATCGATTTTCTATGAGACAACTAAGCAATTTACACCAGCTGTCTGCTATACTTTTAGTCAATAAAGGTGATGTATCATCGACGCTTAAAAAAATGACAATAGACATAGGGGACATGCCTAAAAGTATCGTAAAAGTGAAGTGACATTAGCGAATACACACTGCAATAGTGTTACTCTTCCTAAAATAAAAATATACAATCCACCGAAACACCAAGTAAAGACGTGACTGTACCTTAAAGTCTAATTGAAAAGGTTAATCATCTTAATACTAGACTCACTTTACTTTTCAAGGGGATCATTTTTTTCCAACAGAAGCAGACTTGGATACAAAAAAAAAGAAATAATTTGTTTTGTCTTTCAAAGAGACTATTGGAATGTTTTTTTTCTTTACACTGTACGGATATAAAGACGACCTCTATATTGAAATGATTTATTTTCGTTTAATAAATTATTGTGTTGACATTGCCAAGTTGTCGGTAATGCAGATCTTTACTATTTTACAAGTAAAAAAAATACAAATAAAACAATGAAACTTAGTAAGAAGAATGCTTTTTTATTTGAAAAAAAATGTTCATCGTATGATTAAATGATATATATTATAAAAAAATGATCAAATACATTAATATTATCATATTTTATTTATAATCTGGTCAACTCGAAATGATGTTGTAATATGAGAATTTTGTTAGGTATTTATTACACAAGTGAAGAAACGAAAACAAAACTTTCAAGTCTTATTTTTTTATATAAAGTTTTCCAATATCTCATATAAAAATATTTCTGTACAACCATGCTTATAAGTTTTCAAGGCAAACCTAGTATGAGGAAAACTTTTCAAATATAAATGAAATAGCGCTCATACGTTTATAACCTTGAAAACATCGCTCAATTATCGTGAAAACAATCGAAATTTATACATCGTATTAAAAATCACTATATATAATATCGAACGAAGACAAATCTTAAAAGCTTGGCTCATTTGAGATATTCAAAAAACAATTCGAAAAATAACAAAAAATGAATAAGTTCTTATATAATCCGTCATCGAGTCTTTTAAATGAAACTTACTATGCAACGTAATAAAACTTTAATCGATTGGTAAGCTTTATGAGCTCACTTGATTCGAACGATAATTTATTTTTACTGGCGAAGCAGTGCACGTCTCTTTCGCTATTGGTGAGAGATCTGGTCTAGAGCAGAGCTTACCTACTATTTTCATGCCACGGACCCATAAATCAAAAAACAATAATCTGCGGACCCCCGAAAGTATTTTATTTCACATGTTCATATTTTATTTGCCGCCTGTGGGGTTCAGAGGTCAACGTCGTTGGCTTCGGCTACGGAGGGCACGGGTTCGAATCCCAGTACGGAAAGTTTTATAAATTGATTTTTCAATCGATTTATGAATTTCTGTTCGATGGCACGGATGTGCGTGATGACTTGAATTCCCCCCTCCTACCCAACCTATCACACGAAAAGGCGTATCGAGAGCGATTAGCTAACCACTAGTCCTGTCATAGTCATATCCTTCTATTCCTTAGTCTTTTTGTAAAAAGAGAGGTTGAGCAATTGAGTAAAAATCAGTTCTCGTAGAAACACATCTGTTGAGATAAACTCCATTAAGAGTCCATATGCTCCACATTGGAAGCGGAGATGGCAAAAAAATGAACACAAAGAATGAAAATTTTCTCAGAACCCCGCGAAAAACCTGCGACCCTCAGGTTGGGAAGCACTGGTCTAGAGAAATTTTGAAGAGTACAAAACGTTCGAATATGGAAGTTCAGCTTTTATTATAGGTATTTTTTTTAAATTTAAAGTTGCGTTACTTTGAAAAATTATTAAAAATGAACTATACATATGTGGTAATTTGGAATTTTCAAATATTACTATACTCTATTTAAATAAATACTATTATTAGTTTCATCGTAATGCGAATAAAATGTACTCTATGTAAGTTAAAATTTACATTTTATATGAGTAATAGTTATCCGATAAGGACTTTTTTCACTTAAAGAAAGATCGATGGTTATTATTAAGATATACAATTGTGGAATAGTTCTACAAATTGTATTTTGTTTTTTATAGATGTACTTTTTTCCGTCATTCATTGAAAATGTACGAATTCTTGAGATAAACAAACAATAAGTTTATGTTTAATAGAATGTACATAAAAATCACTTATTTACTGCAAATGTACATATAATTATTGTTCTTGGTGGAATTTCAAAGTTGCCTTTACGTTAAGCATCGTGATCATATACATATATGACTTTTAATGAAATTCACATCTAAAAAATAACTGCGATATTTTGCTAAGATTAAAAGTTTATATTATTCATTAAGATTGTAATAAACTATTTACAAAATATTTTGTAACTGTAAACAATGATATTCTAAAATTCATTTAATACGAGTACTGTTTACGTTTTTGCTGAAATGCTTTTGATGTCCTTGTCACAGTAACACTTGATTTAATTATTTCGCTTAAGGAATTTTGCGATGCGATCGCTTCAACAACATCAACATGAAAATCGGGTGGAAAATTATGTAATAAATAGTTACCGAGAAAACAACAATAAATATTTGATTTGTATAATAATGAATATAAATTATAAAGAATCTTATGAACTTTACAAGTTGAGAATTCGTATCACTCTTACAGAAATGAACCCAACTAATATATAATTATAAATATTAATTTATTTATATTAAATAAACCCGTAGTTAGCAAACTATTAGTGAAGACTACTTACTGGCTTTATTAGTAATATAAACATTTCCAAGTCGTCAATTTGAGTTCTAGACAAAATTTAATAACAATATTTGGACGATGGGAAATGAATTTCGATCAAACGACCCATATCGTGAGAATAATAGATATTTTTACACGCTTAACTTTGTTTAGATGAATGATTTTTAGTTAAAGAATATATTTCGGTCACAAATTTAATATTATTATTATAAATGGTTATATCGACCGTGGAAAGGAAACAGGACGGAACCCACAGTTTTTTCAAAACAGCTTTTTTTCGATTATCACAATCAATACAACTTAATACACATTCTATCAAAAGGATGTAAGCTGAAAACTTAGTATCAAATTAGTATCTAAATTTATATTTAAAGTTTAAAAAAGAAGGGCATGTAGAAATTGGGATCATGAAAAAAGACTAAAAAAAGGTTTTGTTTTGAAAAAATATTTATTTAATATAAAAAAAGTCAATTGAAAACCAGTTTATCAGTCTTCATGCACTAAAAGTTTATGTATATGAATTGCATAATTTGCTTTTGGTCCAAAATCATCAAAAAAACGTTTTTTGTGTCTCCTGTAAAATTTGTTATTTGTGGGTTATGTCCTTTTTCCTTTCCACAGTCGATATTCAAACCCTTAATAAATGATTTTCCAGTTTTTTTTTTGTTTCAGGTACTGGCAGAATTTTGTAAACAGCAAACATTCTTGTATACGAACCAATTCTTGTATTATTTCTCCTGAGAAACCCGCGGCAATGGTTTGAGAGCTTTTATCTGTACTAAATTAAGTATTCAAGCATATTGGGCTGTTTATATATTTTTAACAACTACTTTTTTATTATTTCTTATTCACATGTTTATATTATATTTAATTTAATAAGGTGTGAGAACCATTACTGAAGCAATTCATCTTATATTTAACCAATACCATTAACTCTCGCGTCTCTAAGACTAGAAAAATACTTCTCTGCCGATGGGGGTCGTTTAGGGACCCCAGTGGTTTCCTCATTATTGGCCTTATTCTTATGAATTTCAAAAAAAAAGTCTAAGGGCTTTAAAATATCTCTCTGCATCATTCCTCATACATTTTTTTTTATAAAAATCCGTGGTTTTTTAATAAATAATCATATTTTAAGTTGCGCGTAAAAAAACGTCATTCCAGTACAAATATTAATTTGCAACTGACGCGTTCAGCGGCGTTCAGCCCAGTTATCTTACGAACGATCGCTGATAAGCGGGCGCTTATCTCGTTATCGCATCGCGTTATCGTGTATTTATATAAACTACAAAAGGTTCAAAAAACTATGATATAAGAATACCTTAATTATAAACATTGTATCACCCATATTAAAATAGATATTTAAAAAAAAAATGTGGGTATTGGGGTCGCATTTCTTGAGCTTAGAACCGGAAAAGTTAATAAAAGCAACACATACGAAAGAAATAATGACACTACATAAGCTCTGACAAAAATGAAACACATATCTCATACATCGAATAACTTATAATACAGTATATATAATTTCTTATTATATTTAACGTACAGGTATCGTAACCCAGAGTTTATTTGATTGGCACCTGTCGAACGTATAAGCAGTGCTTTTCCTTTTCATATATATATAATATATTTCAGAGTGAATTCAGGAGTAAATTTCCTGAACAAAAGCATAATATGTATCGCATTACTTGGTTTTATTTATTATTAAGTGCATGACAATCAAGTAGGGGAATATACACTAAAGTCGAATCAATTAATTACTGGATATGACGTCAATTGATTATCTGCCAATTGTATGAATACGAAAATAAACGTTAAGATATTTGGCTGCAGGGCAAATACGGTACACATTTTGATCCAATTTATAAAATAAATTGAAGAGCCTCTCGAGTTTTAATCAAGGAGAAAAGACATCACAAAAATCCATGTTCAAGACATTTCATATTAAAATAAAATTATCAACATTCATTTTTAACCTTGTGTATATTCTGATAGCTAATTGTGGTCTTTTATACAAAAATATACACATAAAAAATCTCAGATAATCAATACGTAATAATACACTAATGAAATAAAGAGCTTTTAATTTTTTATTTAATTGATATGAGCTCACTATACTTACATTCGATTGTATGAAGGAGTGATTTTTCAAGACGCCTACTTTTATTTTTTACCTTGAAGAGTTTTTCTATGACAGAAAACATTGAAAAATGATAGGCATCGCAGTTTTTTACAATCAATCTATAATTAATAAAAAAGCAATTTTTAGTTCGCTTTTTCAATTGACACGAAATTTTTTTTTAAGGTGTCACTGTCAATACTTGATAGAAAGGAATTGTGTTTAAAAAAATACACTTTGGTAATAATTTCACATGTATTTAAAACGGTCAGGACCAGTTTCACTAATCACAAGCATTTTAAATTCTTAACCATCTATATATTAATACTCGATAATGTCCGAATGATTGCATGATTGTCCGCGTTTTTCCCCTCCCCCTGCCCCTTCCTTCCCCCTCCCTCCTCACCAGCACCGCTGACGCAATATTTTTATTCATACTAAAGACATATTTTCCCAATACACTGTTTATTATTTGACGAAACAAATCAAGTCGCTGAAAAATTGAATTATCATACAAAAAAACGCCACGACCGTCGATCGAACCATCGCCTGTAGATTATGAGTTGAGATCGTTACCGCTCGGGCAAACACACAACTGTCAGAATTGATCTAATTTAAATATTATATATTAAGCACACATTTAAATTATTCTAAAAATTCCAAAATACGCATACTTCACATGCATACATAAACAGTTGAATTATTCCAAAAATTCAATAATTTACGAGGTCTATTTCTGCTAATAAGAAAAATAATTGTTAGCAAACTTAAACATTATTCCAAAAATTAAGTAATTTACAAGGACTATTTTTGCTACTATGAAAAATGGTTGTTAGCAAACTTAAACATTATACCAAAAATAAAATAATTTACGAAATTTCTGCTTCTAAGAAAAATGGTTGTTAGCAAACTTAAACATTGTTCCAAAAATTAAGAAATTTACAAGGACTATTTTTGCTACTATGAAAAATGGTTGTTAGCAAACTTAAACATTATTCCAAAAATTCAATAATTTACGAGGTCTATTTCTGCTAATAGGAAAAATAATTGTTAGCAAACTTAAACATTATTCCAAAAATTAAGTAATTTACCAGGACTATTTTTGCTACTATGAAAAATGGTTGTTAGCAAACTTAAACATTATTCCAAAAATTCAATAATTTACGAGGTCTATTTCTGCTAATAGGAAAAATAATTGTTAGCAAACTTAAACATTATTCCAAAAATTAAGTAATTTACAAGGACTATTTTTGCTACTATGAAAAATGGTTGTTAGCAAACTTAAACATTATACCAAAAATAAAATAATTTACGAAATTTCTGCTTCTAAGAAAAATGGTTGTTAGCAAACTTAAACATTGTTCCAAAAATTAAGTAATTTACAAGGACTATTTTTGCTACTATGAAAAATGGTTGTTAGCAAACTTAAACATTATTCCAAAAATTCAATAATTTACGAGGTCTATTTCTGCTAATAGGAAAAATAATTGTTAGCAAACTTAAACATTATTCCAAAAATTAAGTAATTTACAAGGACTATTTTTGCTACTATGAAAAATAATTGTTAGCAAACTTAAAAATTATACCAAAAATAAAATAATTTACGAAATTTCTGCTTCTAAGAAAAATGGTTGTTAGCAAACTTAAACATTATTCCAAAAATTCAATAATTTACGAGGTCTATTTCTGCTAATAGGAAAAATAATTGTTAGCAAACTTAAACATTATTCCAAAAATTAAGTAATTTACGAGGTCTATTTCTGCTAATAGGAAAAATAATTGTTAGCAAACTTAAACATTATTCCAAAAATTAAGTAATTTACAAGGACTATTTTTGCTACTATGAAAAATAATTGTTAGCAAACTTAAAAATTATACCAAAAATAAAATAATTTACGAAATTTCTGCTTCTAAGAAAAATGGTTGTTACCAAACTTAAACATTATTCCAAAAATTAAATAATTTACAAGGACTATTTTTGCTACTATGAAAAATGGTTGTTAGCAAACTTAAACATTATTCCAAAAATTAAGTAATTTACAAGGACTATTTTTGCTACTATGAAAAATGGTTGTTAGCAAACTTAAACATTATTCCAAAAATTAAATAATTTACGAGGTCTATTTCTGCTAATATGAAAAATAATTGTTAGCAAACTTAAACATTATTCCAAAAATTAAGTAATTTACAAGGACTATTTTTGCTACTATGAAAAATAATTGTTAGCAAACTTAAAAATTATACCAAAAATAAAATAATTTACGAAATTTCTGCTTCTAAGAAAAATGGTTGTTAGCAAACTTAAACATTATTCCAAAAATTCAATAATTTACGAGGTCTATTTCTGCTAATAGGAAAAATAATTGTTAGCAAACTTAAACATTGTTCCAAAAATTAAGCAATTTACAAGGACTATTTTTGCTACTATGAAAAATGGTTGTTAGCAAACTTAAACATTATTCCAAAAATTCAATAATTTACGAGGTCTATTTCTGCTAATAGGAAAAATAATTGTTAGCAAACTTAAACATTGTTCCAAAAATTAAGTAATTTACAAGGACTATTTTTGCTACTATGAAAAATGGTTGTTAGCAAACTTAAACATTATTCCAAAAATTCAATAATTTACGAGGTCTATTTCTGCTAATAGGAAAAATAATTGTTAGCAAACTTAAACATTATACCAAAAATTCAATAATTTACGAAATTTCTGCTTCTAAGAAAAATGGTTGTTAGCAAACTTAAACATTGTTCCAAAAATTAAGTAATTTACAAGGACTATTTTTGCTACTATGAAAAATGGTTGTTAGCAAACTTAAACATTATTCCAAAAATTCAATAATTTACGAGGTCTATTTCTGCTAATAGGAAAAATAATTGTTAGCAAACTTAAACATTATTCCAAAAATTAAGTAATTTACAAGGACTATTTTTGCTACTATGAAAAATGGTTGTTAGCAAACTTAAACATTATACCAAAAATAAAATAATTTACGAAATTTCTGCTTCTAAGAAAAATGGTTGTTAGCAAACTTAAACATTGTTCCAAAAATTAAGTAATTTACAAGGACTATTTTTGCTACTATGAAAAATGGTTGTTAGCAAACTTAAACATTATTCCAAAAATTCAATAATTTACGAGGTCTATTTCTGCTAATAGGAAAAATAATTGTTAGCAAACTTAAACATTATTCCAAAAATTAAGTAATTTACAAGGACTATTTTTGCTACTATGAAAAATGGTTGTTAGCAAACTTAAACATTATACCAAAAATAAAATAATTTACGAAATTTCTGCTTCTAAGAAAAATGGTTGTTAGCAAACTTAAACATTGTTCCAAAAATTAAGTAATTTACAAGGACTATTTTTGCTACTATGAAAAATGGTTGTTAGCAAACTTAAATATTATACCAAAAATAAAATAATTTACGAAATTTCTGCTTCTAAGAAAAATGGTTGTTAGCAAACATAAACATTATTCCAAAGATTAAATAATTTACAAAATTTCTGCTTCTAGGAAAAATGATTGTTAGCAAACTTAAACATTATTCCAAAAATTCAATAACTTACGAAATTTCTGCTATTACGAAAAATAGTTGTTAGCAAACTAGAACATTATTCCAAAAATAAATAATTTACAATTTAAATACTGCAGGGCAGGGCTGTCGATATACGCCCCGAGATATTTCTTTTACTATCAGAATTTTTGGATTATTCAATAAATAGGTTAGTAATTTATTTTTCACGCCAGTAACTTTTCTGAATACTTAAAAATGCAACAAAAATCCCTCCGTTGAGGTCAACGGGCTTACAGCTAGTCTATATATTAATACTCGATAATGTCCGAATGATTGCATGATTGTCCGCGTTTTTCCCCTCCCCCTGCCCCTTCCTACCCCCTCCCTCCTCACCAGCTCCGCTGACGCAATATTTTTATTCATACTAAAGACATATTTTCCCAATACACTGTTTATTATTTGACGAAACAAATCGCTGAAAAAATTTCATACAAAAAAACTCCACGACCGTCGATCGAACCATCGCCTGTAGATTATGAGTTGAGATCGTTACCGCTCGGGCAAACACACAACTGTCAAAATCGATCTAATTTAAATATTATATATTAAGCACACATTTAAATTATTCTAAAAATTCCAAAATACGCATACTTCACATGCATACATAAACAGTTGAATTATTCGTTGACTATTTTTGCTACTATGAAAAATGGTTGTTAGCAAACTTAAACATTATTCCAAAAATTAAATAATTTACGAGGTCTATTTTTGCTACTATGAAAAATGGTTGTTAGCAAACTTAAACATTATTCCAAAAATTCAATAATTTACGAGGTCTATTTCTGCTAATAGGAAAAATAATTGTTAGCAAACTTAAACATTATACCAAAAATTAAGTAATTTACAAGGACTATTTTTGCTACTATGAAAAATGGTTGTTAGCAAACTTAAACATTATTCCAAAAATTCAATAATTTACGAGGTCTATTTCTGCTAATAGGAAAAATAATTGTTAGCAAACTTAAACATTATTCCAAAAATTAAGTAATTTACAAGGACTATTTTTGCTACTATGAAAAATGGTTGTTAGCAAACTTAAACATTATACCAAAAATAAAATAATTTACGAAATTTCTGCTTCTAAGAAAAATGGTTGTTAGCAAACTTAAACATTGTTCCAAAAATTAAGTAATTTACAAGGACTATTTTTGCTACTATGAAAAATGGTTGTTAGCAAACTTAAACATTATTCCAAAAATTCAATAATTTACGAGGTCTATTTCTGCTAATAGGAAAAATAATTGTTAGCAAACTTAAACATTATTCCAAAAATTAAGTAATTTACAAGGACTATTTTTGCTACTATGAAAAATGGTTGTTAGCAAACTTAAACATTATTCCAAAAATTCAATAATTTACGAGGTCTATTTCTGCTAATAGGAAAAATAATTGTTAGCAAACTTAAACATTATTCCAAAAATTAAGTAATTTACAAAGACTATTTTTGCTACTATGAAAAATGGTTGTTAGCAAACTTAAACATTATTCCAAAAATTAAATAATTTACGAGGTCTATTTCTGCTAATAGGAAAAATAATTGTTTGCAAACTTAAACATTATTCCAAAAATAAAATAATTTACGAGGTCTATTTCTGCTAATAGGAAAAATAATTGTTAGCAAACTTAAACATTATTCCAAAAATTAAGTAATTTACAAGGACTATTTTTGCTACTATGAAAAATGGTTGTTAGCAAACTTAAACATTATTCCAAAAATTCAATAATTTACGAGGTCTATTTCTGCTAATAGGAAAAATAATTGTTAGCAAACTTAAAAATTATACCAAAAATAAAATAATTTACGAAATTTCTGCTTCTAAGAAAAATGGTTGTTAGCAAACATAAACATTATTCCAAAGATTAAATAATTTACAAAATTTCTGCTTCTAGGAAAAATGATTGTTAGCAAACTTAAACATTATTCCAAAAATTCAATAACTTACGAAATTTCTGCTATTACGAAAAATAGTTGTTAGCAAACTAGAACATTATTCCAAAAATAAATAATTTACAATTTAAATACTGCAGGGCAGGGCTGTCGATATACGCCCCGAGATATTTCTTTTACTATCAGAATTTCTGGATTATTCAATAAATAGGTTAGTAATTTATTTTTCACGCCAGTAACTTTTCTGACTACTTAAAAATGCAACAAAAATCCCTCCGTTGAGGTCAACGGGCTTACAGCTAGTCTATATATTAATAGTCGATAATGTCCGTCCGTCTGAATGATTGTCCGCGATTTTCCCTCCCCCTCCTCCGCCCCAGCCCCGCTGTCACCATTTTTTTATTCATACCAAATACATACTTTTTTCGTTTGTATATGGTCGCGATTTTGCCTTTTCGATGACGTCAAGAAAGACGGTCCTCCTCCCCCCCCCATCCTGCCCCGCTGTCGCCATTAATTAATACACTGTTATTTGACGAAACAAATCAAATGGCTGAAAAATTGAATTCTCATACAAAAAAGCGCCGCGGCCGTGGTTCGAACCATCGCTTCTGGATTATGAGTTGAAATCGTTACCGCTCGGGCAAACGAACAACTGTCAGCATCGATCTGATTTAATTATATATATTAAGCACACATTTAAATTATTCTAAAAATTCCAAAATACGCATACTTCACATGCATACATAAACAGTTGAATTATCAAATGGCTGAAAAATTGAATTCTCATACAAAAAAGCGTCGCGACCGTCGATCGATCCCATAATTATGAATTATCAGCCGAGCTCTTTGTCAACTGAGCTAACGTCACAATTATCAAAATGAAGAAAATATATAATATATATTAAATTTCGTTTGAAAATGGAACCTTTCGTTTTTTATTTAAAAAACAGCATGCATATTATATGTTTTATTTTACGAGCTTTTCTCAATTCTACTGTACCCTAAAGGTAAGGCGCTCGACTGATAATCTGTGGGAAGTTGGTTCGAATCTAGCCTAGAGCGCTTTTTTTGGGTTTATAACATTTTTTTTTTTGAAAACTATTTTTTTAAATCACAGTACATCTTGATCGTATGAAAATAAATGCTACCAAAATAACAAAATCCGATTGACTAGCGAAATATGTTTTTCAAAAAATAAATATAAGACGCAATTATTTCAAGATTTGTTTTTAATCTAGGTACATACGTGGTATAGTTAGTTGTTGGCGAAAGCATAATTTCAGTATGTGTAATAAAATAACTTCAGTAAAAATCATTATATATATTTTAAAAAATAAGTTCTGTTTGGAGAATCAGTCAACATTTTGATAAATTTGTTTTGATAAAATGTGCAATTAATTTATACCATTTTGCATGTGAAAAATGATTATTAGCAAACTTAAACATTATTTCAAAAATTAAGTAATTTAAAATTTAAAACTGCAGGGCTGTCGATATATGCGCCGAGGTCGATTTATGCTACTATGAAAAATGATTGTTAGCAAACTTGAACATTATTCCAAGGATTTAATATTTTACGAAGTTTCTGTCACTACGAAAAAAAATGTTAGCAAACTTAAACATTATTCCAAAAATTAGGTAATTTACGAGGTATATTTCTGCTAATAGGAAAAATAATTGTTAGCAAACTCAACATTATTCCAAAAATTAAATAATTTACAATTTAAATACAACAGGGCATGCTGTTGATATATGCCCCGAGATATATTTATTTTATTTTTAGTATTTCTGGCTTATTCAATAAATAGGTTTGTAATTTTCTGACTTCTTAAAAATGCAACAAAAATCCCCCCGTTGAGGTCAACGGGTTTACAGCTAGTATTAAATAAATGTGAAACTAGTACGGATGGTGTTTTTTTACGATATTATGTATTTATGTTTTATTTGTTATATTATATTGAAGAGGCGTATTTTGTTGTCTAAATCATAAATAACCTTATCAGAATGTGAAACATTAAAAAAACAAGTTTTCAGATAGTATTATGATATAGTATAGGGTGTTTATAATAAAGTTTTATCCTCTATGCTTAAACGAGTAAGTGGTACAAGGACACCTGAAAATATCACATGCAAAACCATGAGTCTACTCCAAACAAAAATTAAAATGTAGGCTAGGTTTATAAGCAAGTTTATTGCAAACCTGTGATATATTATATAACATTATATACAGATATTTTATTGAAAAAAAATACTCATTGTAAGTAAATCTACTTTTATTTTAAATGCCAGGACCGGATAAGCACATAACGATAGTTGATAGTGCTCGTCATGAGCAATCTCAGTTCTGATTTTTAAAATAAAAAGTGAATTAGTACTATTGTTTTTTTTTTAAATATAATGCCTTTCAACCAAATTTTGATACTCTATAGGTAATATATATCGACTGTGGAAAGGAAAAAAGACGTAACCCCACAAAGCGAATTTTATAGGATGCACAAAAAACGTGTTTTTATGATTTTGGGACATCTGCAAATTATGAAATATCCACAACCTTGAAGTGAACGGAGAGTTATTAACTGGTAACTAAATGTTTATTTAAGAAATTGTCGAGGAAAGACTTTTTTTAGTCTTTTTTCTTGGTTTCAATTTTTACAAGCTCATCTTTTTTCGAACTTAAAAGCTAAATTTAGATACTAATTCGGCAATTGCAGCTTACATCCTTTTGATGGAACGTGTATTAAGTTAGAAACATTATGATTATCGAAAAAAAACTGTTTTGAAAAAACTATGGGTTACGTCCATTTTCCTTTCCACAGTCGATATGTATGTGTGTATTTCACCGGTGATCGATATCAATTTATAAATGTCACAATTAGAGCAACGCGCTGTAATGGATTAGAAATGGTACACTGCAAGTCTCCCGTATAGTAAATTTGGTGTATCATGAACTAAAACTTTAAACTAACGTATTTGGCGTTTATCCAGTTGTATTGCACAAAATCTGCAATGTCTAATTCGCTCAACCCTGGTTGAGTTAATTAGACTAAAATATATTGACCAATTTGGTCATTATATTTTCACAAGTACATATTATACTGAATATGTGACAAAAAGCCGAAACGTCGTAAGTCGACAGCGTCGGTATTTTAGGTTATATTTACATTCTGAATAAACGTGTTTAATGTTATGTATGATCGATTAGCCGACCGCTGTGGCTGAGTTGGTTAGAGCTTACTCTACCGACCACGCAGGTCTGAGTTCGATTCCCGATAAGATCAAAGTGAATTTGAGAATTATTCTATTCAAAGTTGTGATCGAAGACTGGGTGTTTGTAATGTCAATTCACATTATTTCATTTCCTCCCATCCTTCTGATCCTTTTATAACTGGGTGTAGCAATAGCGATTAGTCAACCACTAGTCCTGTTCTAGCCTTCTCCTTCTTTCCCTACTACTCACTTTGAAAGAAAGTTGAGCGACTGAGTAACAAACAGTTCTCGTAGTTTTTTTTATAGAGACACCTCCATTAGAAGGCCATATGCTCCACATTGGGAGCGGACATGGATTTTTAAAAAATGATACATTTGGTGTAATTTTTGTTCTAATTTTTTTTCAAGAAAAAACAGTTTTGATTGAACAGACAGAATTTACTTATGAAATACTTACATTAGTGTTATTTTGAAAAATATTTTTAAAAAATAATAAAAAATATAGAACGCAGGGATATGTTTTATTTGATTTAAGTATTCTTGTTTATTTATACACTCGCGGTATTTTTAGCTAACTATAAAACTACAAAACACGTTATCATTCATATGCCCTACATTCGCCAAGGTTTTGCAAGCATAGCAGTAATGATAGTAACATAAAAAAATACTATTGGTTATTTTAAAACTTACATTATGTTTTTTAGATAAATTTAAAAATAAAATTTTACCTGCAGATGATGAATACAATTTTTTAAAACGACCTAGACCAAAATGCACCTACCTGAAACGAGAGAAAAAAACATTTCATTAACCAATCTGGAACGTAGGATCTTGATTAAAACAGTTAAATAAGTATGAGTTTACATTTTTCATTTGAGAATTTAATTACGGCAATTTACGGCTCAAACGTTAAGGGAAATTAATTTTCAGGAAAAAAACGGATTCTACGACGGTTGTCGAAACGCTCCAGGCTTTTTAGCCAGCACGAACTTTCAGGAGAAAGCAACCAACCATGCGAGAGCTATTAATAAAACAGTGAATTGACAACACGCTAAAACGACTAATTTGGACTGCCCAGATTGAAATTGTTCACAATCAATGATTTTCTTTTAAAGATTTTGTAAAAGGAAAGAGTAATTTTTGAAAAAATAAAACAATTTAAATACATTTGAATAAAATACATAGAAACAAAAAATAATCAATGTTTAATTTGCTAATCTACTTATTTAAGATATAAATTAAAGTATAGAAACTTTTTTAAACTGGATTTTTTAAAAGTAGACCCCTGTTTGTGGCAAATGAATTAGCTTAGTTTTTCCAGATTGACTGTATAGCACAATATTTAGATTATTTTTATAAAAAAGGCTAATGTTATACATTGGTGTTATATATTTTAAATATTAAATAAACCAGTTCAATAGGGACAATAAGTTATAATAACGAAATTCATTGTCATCTTATCGTGTTTTATAAAGAACCTAAGAATATTGGGTGGTCGCTTTCGAGTATATCTTGAAAATAATACAAATACTGATTAAATAGTAGTTAACGTTTAATATCACATCTAGAACTATGCCTGGTATCAATAATTGACCACTATTATTTATTTCACACCCACAATCAGTAAACGTAAGGGGTTCTTTTTTTGTCTCAGTAAAGCTTTTTTTCGGACATAACATTTATTAATAATATACTTAGATAGAGTGCATGCAAGAAAAGGGTATAAAGACTTAAAAAAATAGCTGAAAAATTGAAAGTCCTAATTGCGGACTGCACATTTTTTCAACAGGTTTGTATAGGTGCTATGTATACACAACATCTACCTCTATGATATGTTAAATTATCTATGACAACTTGTAACAATAAACTTTTCAACTAAACCGATATCCTTCTGTCCAAATCTCACCCAGTTACAATCGAGAGTTGAAATTGAAAGGCCGACGGCTCAGTAAAAACTCTTCGATACTCACGTCGTATCATTTTGATTAATAAGGTTAAGTGATTTATTTACAAAGTGTGTAAATTATGTATTATATATGGAATAAATTTGAAACAACATTGAATTTAAATTAGTTTTTTAGTAAAAATATATCCATAAAATAGGGAGGAAAAACAGTTGTCAATATTTTGTTTAAAAAATATATAATTTTATTAAAACTGTTAAGTTAAACAGGAAAATTATTTATTTACTCTTAGAAATTTTCCTTCCGACAGTTCTAGATACCTGACGCCAGGAAGATACATCTTGTCCGACAAAACTACTATAGCTATAGCCTTTGCTTAGTCTGCAAATGGCAACGAAATCTAAATTGTTTACAGGTATATATCACACCAACCTTCAAAATTAGTAAGCACTTCTACATAATAATTATTAAGAATAATTTGTTATTACAGTATTTATAAAATTCGTATTCAAATTAATATTTTATATTAGTTATGCCAGAGCGAGTGTCATTTTTCCTCTATATTTGTTAAGTAATAAAAATGTTTAAATCATTACTTATATTACTAATCTGCAATAGATACATTATAAGAAGAAAGCGTGTTACTATTAAATAAATAAAGCATCTTTATTTTTCTTCCGTTATTGAATTTTTGTATAACAATTACTGACAAAACACAACAATAATTTAATATAAAACGTAGTGATAAATTGAATTCAATCTATGAATATGAAAAAAAACGTCAGTTAAAAGGACACTTTTTCTACTTTTGGAGTTTTAAAATAGTAATTCAATTGTATTACTATATTATTCAAACATGTAATTCTTACTATGATCTTCCAAGCTGCATTAGGGATTTAATAGCTTGTCAACAACAGTTATTTATAAACTTTCTTATATTCTTGACGAATTATAAAACCAAAGCTGAAAACTGAAATTCCTTTTAAATCTATAATAATATAATAAGCTAAGTATACGTTTTCAGTATAGAAATAAAGTTGAGCGCAGTGGTAAATGAGACAAACAACGTTTGTGTAAGCACAGTAATATTTTTTTAAGAGAAAATATGTTGCATTACGCATAATTTCAAAGTTTTACAAAAAATTCAAATGGTATTAAAAAAAACTAGCTGTAAACATTAATTAAAACCTCCACAAATAGACAGACAGATAGATAGATAGAAATTAAAGTCACGACAAGACTATAGATAAATTGACGATATTTATGAAATTCAATACACAATTATTTTATCGATAATATATTAAAGTACTCGAGTATTTTCGTAATCATATATTTATACGTCGCTCAATATAGGAGAATAAAGTTTTCAAAAGGTTTTTATATTTCTCGGTATTCCTCATCAATATGTTTATAAAAATCTTCTTTGAAGGCCGTATCAGAATTTCTGGGAATGAAAAAAACACAACATGTGTAAAAATAACCGTCGATAATTGACTGGCAAAAGGTAGAGGAGTTGTTTTTTGTTAGAAATATATTACTAGAATCAACAATTTTTCATATGGCTGTGAGTAAATTTCATCATAATTTTAATTTGTTAATAATTCGTGTTGTTTTTGGTATAAATTTACAGTATTATAAGAATCTTAATGATACATAGTCACCACTCACCACACATGCAAAAATAAGTCTTACATCCTAAATGGTTCTTTCGAAAACATGGGATTTATTATAGGGTAAAAATAGCAACGTATTTAGTTCTAAAGTTTTTATATTTATAGCTATCAACCAATAAACATAAAATCTGTAGAACCAAATACGTTGCTATGTTTACCCTATTATAATGGAGTTCTACCAAGTAAATGCCAAGTCAATAAATAAAATGGTATTTATTTTTCTTTCACATGGGTAATCAAAAAAACAATTGTGAATAACAGGAATATGTTCGAACTTAAACTGTATATACAGTTGTATAATTATCAGCTAAATCTAATTTTATTCATTTCTGTGTATTTTATTTCAGAAAAAAATCAATTATTACTTTTATTTCTCTAACCTTTTTTGTGGTTCATATTCTACACTGTGATTTATTTTAGTGTGATGGTTTTAAAACTTACTGTTCAGTGGGCCCATTAGAGGTGAGGTGAAGTAAGCCAAGTGATATGTGTTGTTATATTCTACACATCTCAAAGTATCGTAAAAGTCAAATAAACTCAGTTTAAGCAAATTATAATAGTATTATCTCC